>OZ010610.1:44010373-44320373 GCA_963932145.1 Acanthosepion lycidas
GACATAGATAGATAGATAGATAGATAGATAGATAGATAGATGAATGGATGTAGTGATAAAAAGATAGATATGGGCATTTTTAGATAGATAGATAGATATATAGATAGATAGATAGATGTATTGATAAAAACATAGATATGGGCATTTTTAGATAGATAGATAGATATATAGAAAAAAGGTTTAGATATATATATATATATATATATATATATATATATATATATATAGATAGATAGATAGATAGATAGATAGATAGATAGATAGATAGATAGATAGATAGATGTAGTGATAAAAACATAGATATGGACATTTTTAGATAGATAGGTAGATAGATAGAAAGATAGATAGATAGATGAATGGATGTAGTGATAAAAAGATAGATATGGGCATTTTTAGATAGATAGATAGATGAATGGATGTAGTGATAAAAACATAGATATGGGCATTTTTAGATGGATAAATAGATAGATAGATAGATAGATAGATAGATGTAGTGATAAAAACATAGATATGGGCATTTTTAGATAGATAGATAGATAGATAGATATATAGAAAAAAGGTTTAGATGGATAGATAACTTAAATGGATATATAGACAGAGAGATGTAAATAAAATTGATCGATTGATACATAAAGACAGACATAGATAAATAAAACAGACTTAGATAGATAGATAGATAGATAGATAGATAGATAGATATGAAAAGACTGGGATAGATAGATATGAAAAGACTGGGATAGATAGATAGATAGATAGATAGATAGATAGATAGATAGATAGATAGATAGATAGATAGATAGATAGATAGATAGATATGAAAAGACTGGGATAGATAAATATGAACAGATAGATAATAGCTATGAAGAAACTGAGATAGATTAAAAAATAGATAGCTAGATAGATAGATATTATGCAGAGACGGTCAGAGGATATTTTGATATATTACAAATATACTGTTTTAGAGAGATAGATACATATATAGATAAATAGATAACGGACTGGGATAGATAGATAGATAGATAGATAGATAGATAGATAGATAGATAGATAGATAGATCAGAATGGATAGATTCATAATAGATCTGAAAACAGAGAGTTAGAATGATAGATAGAAACAAACACACATAGATCGATAAATAGATGGAGACGGATAGTTTGGCAACAGACTTAGATAGATATAAACAAACTTAGATAGGTAGCGATATATGAACACATCGATAGATAATAGATTTGAAGAAACTGAGATAGATAAATACATATGATAACTATGAAGATATTGAGATAGATCGATCTGAAAAAAATACCGAGAAAGATAAAATGAAACAGACAGGGTGATAGACAGATCAATCGATCGATCGATCGATAGATAGATAGATAGATAGATATAAACAGACATAAATAAATAGATGTAAACAAACATAGATAGATCGGTAGTTGATTGAAACAGACATGTATAGATATGAACAGATACATAATAGATATGAAGAAACTGAGTTAGATAGATCTGATGAAATTGATATAGATCGATAGATATACAGATACATACCAGGAAACCAGTAATTGGTCTGTTTTGATTTCACTGATGCTATCCAAATAATAATTAGCATGATATTTTTTTATAACAGTATTTATCTTCTCATTATTAGCAAAGATATATTTAAAAAATGCTATTTCGGCTTTTCTAAAATAATTCTTAAATTTTGTAAATTCCGTTAAGAATATTTATTTAGAATTCCAGTTTTTAAGTTGATTGTTTTGATTATATAAAATATGTTTGACATATATTTGATGCTAATTAATATAACAGCGAAAGGACATTATAACTATTAATAAGTTAAAATATGTAACTTCCAAGTTATGTTGGTTAAACTTACTTACAACTTGGTCATTGGTCTCTCTTGTACTCTAAAGATCTTCTCATTGATAGCAAAGATATATTTCGAAAATTACATTTCCGACATTTGTAAAATAATTGTTAAATAATAATAATCTATACATGTTCATTTAGATACATTTAGATAGTTTTATATCAATTGATAGGATCCCAGAGATGATTGCTTTGAGATCTGTTTCTTTGAAAACTTCTTTTTGTGCGCTGTTTTCATTGGCCAGAGTGATATCGTGTGCGCTTAACCTGACTTTATTGTCATAATTAAATTAATATTTTCACGTCTTTGGTGTTCAAGATGACACTTGACTTACACGATTGGAGAGTTTATTAAATATTTAACACCATTAGAACGGCCATTTTGATCTGTTTCATAACCATAGAATGGGGAATCGTTTTCATATCTAAGAAACTGTCACCAGGTGTCGCACACCAGAATAAAAGATGACCAGCTATATTTTGAGTAATTTGTATTTATTTACTTTCCGTTTAATTCAGTTTATTTTATTTTAATTACATTTACTAACCTCTTCAATATTATTTCGGGACATGAGTTTCTTTTTAAAATGCACTGATAAAACACAAGTCACGCAATTATAACCTGATGATTTCGTTATTCTACGCATGCGTTTTGGTGTCACAAGGATCAAACTAAACTCAGTTTTGGAGACTTCTAATATAAAAGATTTTCTTGCAAGTAACTTTTGATACCAGCTTTTTTAACGGTGCAATTAATTTTTATAATTCATTTTTATGGCGCCGATTATTAAGAGGTTCCGACGTAGATGTATGCAGGATTAATCTTAAAAAATAGCTTCACAAATAGCCACATTAACTTGGTCCACTTCAAATGAGGTGTCCCAGATACACAGCCGTCAATAGAATGGATTATAATGCATCAAACTCACGCTTCATTTGGGCGCACCCAGATTGGTCCAATTAGATATGGTAGTCATCGTATCCTCGCGTTCGCCGATACAGGGGCTCAAGCTTGTTCAAGTGGACTACAGATATTAAAACAACTCAGGCGACAAGATGTTTACCTCATGTCAAGTCATCGAATGCGGGGTATCAGAGACAATCAGCTTTATATAAAAGGCGCGTGTTATTCATGCATATTTGCTCGAGGGGTGGGGAGCATGGCAGATTATGTATGTGTCAAAAAACACAACTGGTTTTTATTTATGAGAATCTGCCCTGAAGAAATTACATCTATTGCTACCGGATTTCCCAGCAGAAACATCACGGCTCAACACGTAAAGGGGCGCAAAAGAAAAAAAAATCGTACGACTCATACAGTAATCACTATCACTTGACTTAAAATATTTTTGCCCTTTCTTGCCTTTGAAGAAGTGCCCTTTGCTGTGCTGATGTTGCTACATGCCTTACTTCTTGCCTATCTCACACTGCGAACTTTTTCTAAGCTCTATACTAAACATTAAATCTGTTACGAAAAACATTACCCAACATTCACAAAACGATCAGCTTTAAAAAAGGACTCGTAACTGGAAAAACCGAATAAAAAAAAGAATGTTAACAACAAATAGTTTTTCACACCCAACCCAGTTCTGCGGAATCAGAATCAACGTTGAGTTTAAGCAAGCGAACGAGTCAATTGGAGTAAAGTTCCATGCAGATTTAAACTTTTCTCACTTGTGACGAATGCAGCTATCGATTTTTTTTGCATGCTAGCATGCTAGTTAATATTCGTGCCAGTCAGTTGTTGGCTCTCACGCTGGCCAATAGAATCTTCATGCCTATTCGTGGCAGTCAGCTATTGGCTCTCACTCTGGCCAGTAGAAAATGGCCGCAAACTACATGAAAATTGCCGTTGAAGCATGAAAAAATCGATTATTTTCAGTATCGATGTGGGTTGCCCTTCCCGCTAACTTGGAGCATGTGCATGTAAAATTTGGTGCAAATCCGTCGAAAATTGCGACGGTGCATTCGTTACACAAACACACACACATCATGCCTTTTATATATATATATATATATATATATATATATATATATATATATATATATATATCACAATGGTTTGAGCAATACCAATGATGCCTGATGGGACTCCATTCAACATTAATTCTGAATAAAAAAACAACAGTATATTTCTTATTGTTTCTGATTTTGTTTAAATATTGCGTTTGTTTATTCGTCAAATTAGAAATCTATCGATTTCATTTAATAATCCCAAGTAAAACAACAAAAACGAGATATTTTATATAACATTATATTTTTATAAAATTGAACATTCGATTCTCTGTATTTCGTGTCCAAATTAAAAAAAATGTCAGTCTTATTCTGTTTTGTCTTTATTTTTCTGCAAACAGTTGAGAAACATTTTCTCAAAAGAAAGACGGTCAGAAACAAAATTATGAAACCAGCCATAAAAAGGACGGCGAAAATATCAAGCATCAAAAACTCATACAGCGGAATGTCTTGAATCTCTGATCTTAAATGATCGCCTCCATATTTCAGGATCTCATTTACAAGACGGGCTACTCTGGCCGATGGGAGATCTTGAGATCGAAATATTTCGCTCATCTTTGCAATGTTTTTCTTGTATTTTGGATTCTCAATGACTTCCTCGATGTTTCTGACCAACTCGTCCACCGTGAAATTATTAATGTGCATCGTTATTCCCAAACCTTTTGTTTGTATATTTTGACTATTAAATGGCTGATCTGAAAAAAACTGGAAGTCCAATCACGGGGACAGCATGATACAGACTTTCATGTAGACCATTGTTTCCACAGTGAGTGATAAACAATTTGGTGTTTGGATGACCAAGAAGATCATTCTGGGGCAGCCATTTTGTTAGTAGAATATTTGGATGGGAATAAGTAGAATTTGAATGTTTCCAGACGACATCGTATTAGATCTTACTGAACGCTTCTTCCATTTTCTTTACGTGAAGCCCCAATTGACAAGACTTCCTGGCGATACAACGATGACTCCGTGTTTAGAAGCATTAACAAATTCCAAGATTTTTCCTTTTAGAGGTCTCGCCGGCTGGGTCGCTATTCCGCCAATGTATTTGACATTTGGAAGCGCTGGTAATGCTAGATGAAGAAAGTGATCCGAATCAATAATGTACAGTTCAGCTTGTCGTATGAATTCATCAAAGGAAATATCCGGCCGTTCAGGAGCATAGTATCTAATATTTTTGCCTGGAGATCCAGCTGCTGGATTAATGTAATCCTGAAGATGCTTCCAAACATTCCTGATCTTCATAGAAAAAGATGATATATTCGACCGGAAGAGGAAAAAATGTGGAAAAATAGAAATTGCCCAAGGTGTTCGATGAATGTTTATTTGATTTCTTAAACCCAAGAGAATGAAAGGAATGTCAAGTCTGTAGGCAAAAACAGCAAGACAGTTACTCTCAAAGTTTGAACCAACAATCGCTAGTGACGCATTGAACGATTTCAAATTTAAATAGATGTCTTCGTCTAAAAGATAACGATCGCAAAGTTTATGGAGAGCAGTGAATGCTTCCTTGATAGAATACTTATCTGGCGAAAGTAACACGTCCGATATTATATCATTGTATGTCTTAAACTCTGGAAACTCCTCCGTTATGACGAAGTTGACCCCACTTTTTACTGGATCAAATTTCCCACCAAATTTTTCAGTAATAAAAATATAGCTATTGTGTCCATAATGGGTCAATTCTTCAGCCACTTTCACCATTGGCTTGATATAGCCATAAAAAGGTACGGACAAGAAAAGAATATTCTCCGCGCAAGTTAGTCTCTGTGATAGAATGGTGACGATTATAACAGGAAAAAGTTGATTCGGTTCCATCGTGAGAACTTCAAACTGATTCGCATTTTAAAAATAATAAAACACGATAATCCTGCAAAAGAAAAAATAATATTTTTAGAAAGGCATAAACATTTGTCTAATAATAAAACAGTATCATTATATGCCTAAAATCGAAATTGCGTCAACAATTCATTCATTTTTTTCATATTTTCAGTGTATAACAAAATGGTTTTTGACACAATCATGAATAAATATAAAAATGAATTTGTGGTGTAATGAATAACGTCACTGAACGTGTAATCAAAGAACCGAATTCAAATCACGTATGGTACTTAACTGGTTGACTGATATTTATCTACCTTCAAAATTCTTTGGGTTTCTTTGTTATTAAGACATCTACTCATCTAAAGCATGTTTAAATAGGAATAATGAAGTTGGTAATAAGATTAATTAAATTTAATTCATCTTTAAAATACCTTGTTTTGTTTGATTATGGTCACCATAGCTATAAAACTTTTTTTCGTTACATCCACTTACACGCAAGAAAGCTATGAATCCATTGAGAATCAATTACGCGGAAATTCCTTTCAGAAAGACATGAATCCGTCTCTTCTCACTCCGATTGCTTGAAAATCAAGACAGATTGGGTCTTATAACCTTGGTTGGCAACATTTCACCGCAGAAAGTAACGGCAATATGCTACGGGAATCTTCTGCATTGTCTGTCATGAATCGCAAGTGATATGATCGCTTAAGTGTGTATCACGTTATTCACTTAACAGATTGACTTACCTTCAAAAATCTTTGGGCTGCTTTAAAATTAAGTCATCCACTCATCTAAAGCATGTTTAAATAAAATAGAACTAATGAAGTTGGTAATAAGATTAATTAAATTTAATTCATGTTTAAAATATCTTGTGTTGATTGATTATGGTCACCATGGCTGTAAAACATGTTTTTTAGACCAGATAAAATAATGAAACTTATCAAAATGGAGTATATTTATTTCTGTTTAAAATTCCTTGTGCTGTTTTATAACTAAGACTACTTTTCCTACACAACATGTCTTAAACCAAATAAACTAATGAAAGTAGAATAAAGATAAACGAACTTTATTTTCTATTCAAAATTACATACTATCACAGTCCCAAAGTAAGTGACCATTTCTACACTTTCAAATGTAATACATCTGGTCGCTTATTATGGAACGGAGTTAGTATTAACAATTCAAGATAGTCAGCATTTCGTATTAGACTTTTCTCAAATATTACATACAGTGTTTAAAATGATTTTTTAATCAATTCCCTCGAAGCACGGCAATAAAGCCACAAAGACGCAAGCAATTACTGAGTGAGAAAACATCATAAAACTAAAGATATGATGAAGGAACAAGAACAATAGAAGAACACGAATTAAGACAACAGAATATAACGATTGACATTGTATTTTAATTTTTGAAAATCAAAGTTAACTGGGAAACAAGAAACCGGTATTTAGTTCCACAAGGAAAAGAGAAGGAAATTTTAGCGTAGAAATTATTTTCATCTAAGCATTTCAATAGTAAAGTGATAAGACATTACTGTCAATCCAGTTGTGCGCATGAATTCGTGAAGTCAAGGTAGAAAACAGGAAAGCTCATGAAGATATTTATTGAAAAGGCACAGGGATGCTACGATATGGCAGTGGAAAAGTGCCTGAAGCCGTGATGCCACCTCAGGACCAGTAACATTGCAGATTACTTGAATTATATCAAGTATCTCTAAATACACAGCAAAAACACCAGACCAGCCCAGCCTGCTTCACAACCAGTGTTTGTAAATGTGTTATTCACAACATTTGTCTTAATGTAGGTACCTCCACGAAATAGCTAAAAAAAGTGCATAGTCTAAGGAAAAAGACGCCAAACTTTATGAAAACAAAATTTTATCGTCTGAATGCTTATGTTTTTATGAAGAGGAAAGACCAAAGTTTTTTTTAATTATTTTTTTAAATTTTTCATTCTTTTTAGGACATTCTAAATTTTGATTAAAAAACCTTGTTTCTCTTTGTACCACCCGGTAAATAACAGACAATTTTTAGCAAGTTTTTTTTTTTTTTTGTATTACACACATTAATTTGGAAAATCTTGCAAAAATAAAAATAATTATCAGATGTTAATAAAATTTTCAGAAACTATTCACAGATGATCGAAATTATTATAAATATGTTTTTTTTTTTAAATTCATGGCAGAAATATTTTTTGTTATATTTATTAACACCCCATAACTAATTTTATGAAAAACTCTAGAAATTCGAGTGCATCAATTTTAGTGATTACAATAGTTAAAAGCATAAGGCTTTCAAGAATTCTTTTTTTTTTTAATTGACCCCCCCTACCTGAAAATCAGCACTGAATTGTAACATACAAAACTCAATAAAACAAATATATTATTTAATTTCAAATGCTTTTATTTGTTTTAAGTTGTTTTTATGAATATGGAAAATATTTTCTGAAAGCAAAAAATTTTTTCAATGAAAATTGAATTTTTAATACAATTATTTGTTATTTCTGTAATTATAACATATTTTTACATTAAGTTTTTTAAAACTATTATAACATTAGTTAAAAGCCACGTCAACTTTTCTAAGTGTTCTTATGAGATTGTCATTGTCTAGCGCTTTGAAAATTGTATCATTTGGACCGATCAGAAGATCCGCAGTAATTAAGAAATGTAATTTTGTGCGGTAATTATAAAGTACGTAAGACCAACCAGAATACAATTTAGTTGCATTATTTGAGTTCAGCATTGTTCTCCGCTGTTAAGGCCTTTACTTTTGCGAAACACGTATGGAGAAGTTAATTTGATTTTTCAATTTCAACTGAGAAGGGTACCTGTAAGTATCATTATCATCCTATGAAATTTTACTGCTAAACTTTAATTTATATGATCTTATTTTTATATTAATCTCAGTTATGACATTTTTCCATAAATGAAATATCAAAATTAATAATAAAATAAATGGAAATACAAATAACAGTAAAATGTAATAAATGTACATAAAATTATAGTATTTTATGTACACTTCTGATAAAATTTCGTAAGAAAGGTACCTATAAATTAATTAGATACCTTTCTTATGAAATTTAATCTCGCTCTTAACAGTCTTATCGTTTAATTTCTTTATATTTTCCATAAAGCATCGTAAACATAAAGATGAAAGCTAAGTACAAAAAAAAAAAAAAATAAAAAAATTAGAGCGCTGAAAGTTTTCCTTAAAAGTAACGAGGTAAATAATTTGTTCACTTAAATCTAAATAATTTCACTTCCTTCCATCTGTAGAAAGAATTATCCTCATGTAAGTTATCTAAACGTCATGAAAATGTCTTTCGTCACCTGTCAAATGACGCGAAACAAGATTTTTAACGAAAATTTCGGACGTGCTAGGAACGAGTAAAAAAATTTAAAAAAATACCCGAAAAATACTTTGATCTTTTCTCTTTAATAATAATATGAACATTAGACGATAAAATTTTGTTTTCGTCAAGTTCGGCGTCTTTTTCATCATGCTATGCTCTTTTTGTTTACATTTCGTAGAGGTACCTATCTTAATGTAATTTATACTGTTGAATTCTTCTAAAACAACAGCAACATTCTCTACTAGAACAACACCTGTTGCACCAATATTAGGGCTAACATTATCGGTGAGACATCTACCGTAGATCTAGAGATAGCTAACCGGTTTGAAATAGCGCTGTAGCTATTTCCCGACTTGTGGAAGTTCTGTCTCAAATCAAAGATAAGCTCCTTTGTCTTCCCCATCGTGTTGCTAACGTAAGAATAAAAATGGTGACGGCGTGATTTTCTTTGCTGTAATTATCACAAATATTCTACTGAATAAATAGTCTAGAAGGTTTCACCGATAAAATAATTATGTAAATTACCAATACTTGCACGAATCAATCAAATTAAAACAATATTTTCTAATGTATGAATATTTTTTTCTATTTTGTATAATTCACCTGAGAAATTTGTTTTATTTAACCTATTGTTCTAAAAATTCAGTTTTATTGTTCTTTGCTTGTGCTTATTAACATATAAAACACCTGCCATCATACGGGCATTAGATTCTGAGAAATGGATAAAAATATTCAAAATTGGTGGGTCTACGAATAATTTTGTCGTTGACTGTAAGTTCACAGTTCGAAAGGGAAGTTCACATGTCCTGCAAGAGTGTTGAAAATTTCCTGGTTAAGTCCAATGGTGAACTTTCCGTAGTATTTTAACCGAAGTGTACGGAGTAGGCTATTTGAAGTCTAGGCGATATAACCAAAAAGAAGAAAGTTCTATTTAAATATCCTGTGCTGGCATTGAGTAGTTGCTGGTTAAGTCCAATGGTGAACTTTCCGTAGTATTTTAACCGAAGTGTACGGAGTAGGCTATTTGACGTCTAGGCGATATAACCAAAAAGAAGAAAGTTCTATTTAAATATCCTGTGCTGGCATTGAGTAATTGCTGGTTAAGTCCAATGGTGAACTTACCGTAGTATTTTAACCGAAGTGTACGGAATATGTTGGACGATATGCATGCAGCAATTTCCTACACCAGGTAAGTTTGGTTGGCAGAAAAGCCGTTAGAAGGGACCTAGTGTAACCTAAAGTCCAGGACTATTGTAAGCAGGTCAATTAACGCGGATCAGACAGGTGAGTTAGGTAGCGATAGAAATGCCGTAAGTAGGAACCAAAGTGTATCCGGAAGTTCAGGGTTGTTTTAAGCAAGTCCATTAACGCAGATCAGCGAGATGAGTATGGTTGAAGTAAGGGCCGGAAGTAATGAGGGTCAGCAATGCCGGAAGATAAGGGCCTGTGGTAGCCGGAGGTAAGGGTCTGTGGTAGCCGGAAATAGTTTTAGGTCAGTATTGCCAAAAGTAAGGTTCCGAGATATCCGGGAGTTGTAAGGCCAATAATGCCGGAAGTATGGGTCCGAGGTAGCCGGAAGTAATAAATAGCAGACGTGAGGGAAGTAAGAATGGCTAGAAAAACCCAACTAGCGTCCAGTTGCCAGAACAAAAATAAATGGGTGCATAACCCATCCAGGCCCCCTGGGCACAAAAACCAGGGTGCCTGCATTTAGTTTCTCCTGTTCCTTTCCTGTTTCGGCGAGAAGTCGCTAGGTTATATGATAAAGAAATATGCTAAGATTAATTGGGCCTGCCATTGCACTCAAAATCAAAAGAAAATACACCCAAAGGTTTTACGAAGTACAAAATTATCAACATGTTCCGGAAAAGTATACAGAGGGTCGTAATACTGAAACAACTAAAAAGACATTAGCTTTATTATGAATCTAAATGAACTTGCTATATTAAATTGAAGGGAGTTGGGCAACGCAATTAATAAAATGTAATGAAGATATATAACGTTTGCCGTTGATCACGTTAAAGGAGTAGTGAAGAGGCTACGATAAATCTTTTAGACTGTCTCCCTGACTCTAAACTATCAGCGATTCTTACTTCACTGGAAAACGTTGGTTGAAAAATACCAGGGGTAGAGGTAACATATGTAGAAGACAACTGTTCTTGTCCTTCAAGCTGCCTGTCTTATCTCTCCGATTCAGATACACTTTCTTTTATATTTTTTACGCTATCTTCGTCAATACTTCCAACTTGAAAACTTCATTTTGGTGCCTTTTTTCTTACTGAGCTTTAAATATTAACTTTCTTTAATGGGAACCTGACATTTCAAAATGTATATACGCTTCAAAACAGATCTAGTCTAGCATACATGATAAATAAAAAGGAAAATATCGCAATATTATTTATCAGAAAAATAAAGATTATCAGAGGTAAATTTATATTTTTGAATTAATTTAAATTTTGAAAATCATGATATGAACGCGTTCAAATTAAACAAAAAATCATAGATTTAATATTAACTTGTGTGTTGAGGACAAGTGTATACTTTAAACATTTTAATAAAATTTCGAAAAGTAAATACGAAAATAGAATAGAAAGAAAGAGTATTAATTGCCTAAATGGAAATATAGTCTCTTCCAAGGAAATAAACAAAACATACACATTTTGAATAAACACCGGTGACTTTGAAAATACAAAATGATGTAGATTAAAGAATTTTTATTTTAGTTTTCAAATAATTAAGTCTGTTGTATAAAAATACAAAAGAATTAATTTCACAGTGACAAACAATCGTCAAGATTTCAATATCAAATGTAATAAAAATAATGTCAAACTTTTATTTCTAGACTCGACGTAAGTTTGTCCATCATATTTATCTCCCTTAGTTTTTCAACTCAGGTGCCTGAGTTCTCTATGTGAGATGGTCTGATTGTTCCAAAGAGTGCGGTTAAATTTTTTTGTTATGGCTTTCGCTGTCTATTCCTGAGATGGTGGGGCGCATTCGATATCTGTTTTCTGGGTTTCACAAAACAATAGATTAAATGCTTTAGTTTTTCACCGTAATAAGACTGACCACAATTTTGACACAAAAAATACTACTCATGTGAAAACACAAAAATGAAACAACAAAAAATTTGCGGACATATGTGTATATGAAGTTTTGTACTTCTTTTGGTGTAAGGGACCCGAGCCCCAACCAAGTGTGTAAGAGTATGTTTGATATTTCCTGTGTCTATACTCAAAGAAGATTTCTTAAAATCAATCATTACACATCGTGAACAAAATTGTAGATCAAATGTCCAATTATTGTTCCGTTTTTATGTACTTTTGATCGTGTCAATCCTTACATAGAATATATCATTTAGACTATTTAATTTCCACTGACTATATACTTTAATCTAACAAGATAAATATAATTCCTTTCAAAGCTAAAAGGAAGTCAACAACTCTCGTCTTGACAAGCATCAAAATAGGCCAAGCGTAAACTATCATTTTTTTTTCAATATTTTGTTTTCTGTGAAAAGTTTGCTTTTTGTCGATTCATGTAACCTTTAAATAATTTTATTTAATCTAAATAGAAAAGTTATCGAACACTCCGAATTTATATAATGAAACAGTCAATTATTTGATGATTGTGATAGAAAAGTTGATCTCTCACCTTGAGTAAAACGTGGCAAATTCAGAAGTGTTGCTATCTGGTAAAAAATCCCACCACGTATGAAACGTCCCAACAGATAAAAATCATTTTTATATCAGGAGCTATATTTGTTTGTGAGTGTATTTGTTGAAATTGTATTAAATATGACTTTGTTGCTATCTTCTTGCCGGAAATTACCGAGTACAACGAAGAGAACAAAAAAGGGCTTGGTTTGATTCGTTACGGCGCAGCAATATCTTCCTACGCGTTTAATATTCTTAAAAAAGAAGAAAAATAAAAGTAATAAAAATTAAGGTATAAACGATCATAAAAATTAACACAACGCTGCTCCATCGCTATTTGAAGGACTTATATTTTGACGAATGACATTCCATAGTTCCACCACCCTCTGACCTTTACAGCCAGGATCCGCTTAAATAAATCAAGATTAAGTAGCATAACGAAGAATTAACGCGAAAAATTGTGAATTTCTCGCCATTCCCTTCATATTCGAATAGTAACTTAGTTCCATTGCCGTACTTCTTCCCAGTAGAAATGTAATTTTGTGCGGTAATTATAAAGTACGGAAGACCAACCAGAATACAATTTAGTTGCATTATTTGAGTTCAGCATTATTCTCCGCTGTTAAGGCCTTTACTTTTGGAGATCCTATTAAAGAGAAGCAGACAGGTTAACATTGTAAGCTCTGATGGAATTGCTATTGAGACAGGAGTAAATGAATCAGAATCGTGGTAGTTGTTTTTTTTTAACATTCCCTGTAATTTTGACCTCTTCAAGTCAAGGGTTAACTGTTATCCTTCGTGTATAGCACAGTAATTTTACTTCTTGCCATTTCTTATATTCATGCAAAACCTCACAGTAAACCTCAACCTTGATGGCTCTTGGGACTTGCATTGATTGAACATTCTATAAAAATCGTAACCTTTTGACAATGAATTTTGCCCTGTACAAGCTCAAGAACCCTTCGAGATAGAGAGTCACAGAGTAAGTGGCACAAATTATGAAGATACGTGGGGAAGATAACGCTTAACCCTAGATTTGAACAAGATTGTAGAGATCGAGAAATCATCCTCTTGAGAGTCGATCCCATAAGTTAGAGGTTCGTGGGAAGTGGAAGTGAAACTTACATCTCTTCAATGGAATACGAAGGGAGATTTTCTACAATGTGCCTGGCATGGCAGGTCTTAGCCATGAAGGTTAGCACTAGTGGAACTAAGAAATATAGTTCACCTGAATTTTTTTCCATGGAAATAGCGATAGAGCAGTGAGAGGTTTGTAACTTTGCGTCAGTGGGAGACACTTTTGGATCCAATTGAGGCAAGAAAGAGAAAACTGGACAAAATTATGTTCGGCACGATCTAGCACTTGTAAAGGTAGACGATAAGTAGGAAGAGTCTGGCAATTTTTTTAAGCATTTCACCCCAAGCAAGGCGGGAATGTCACTACTACGCAGAGATTTACAGAGAATGTAAGTGATAGAAAATACTGGGTTTACAGAGGATTGAGGGAAACAATAAGAGACGAACTGGGTTCAAAACAACAGAAGATGACGATTGACAGTGCACTTAATTTTTGAAGATTGCAGTTATGAAAAGATGTAAGCGGAAGGATGTTCTACAGGTGGGAATTGCGAGAAAAGACACTGTTGCTGTAGAAGTGGCAGTTATCTTTGACTATTTCAACAGTAACAGAGTGTTACTAGTAGAAAGCTTAATTTCATGTAGTCTGGGCACCAGGAGAAAAAAATCTGCAGCCATGAAAATATTTGTAAAAAAGACAGAGGGTAGCCACGTCACGTCGGTGAGAAAGTGACTGAAGTCGAGATGACAAGTCAGAAGCGATTACATTGCAGATCCTTCTATAGATTTTGTCACGAACCTCAAGATGAACAGCAGATGTACCAGATATAGCAACAATATTCAACGCACGGACGAATGATAGATTTGTAAATGTGTAAAATAAACTCTGACAAGAAAAACATACTGGTATGTCACAATGAACCACATTTCCTTGCAGTAGATGTAGCTATCGAGTCAATGTAGTTGACCACTTCAAGTCAGTTGAAAATGTAAGGCCAGGGAAAGCGCAATGAGACGCATTCCTGGAGTCGTGCATCTGCCATGCTGATGGTGGACAAGGAAATTTCTCTATGGTGGTTAAATGAGAGCAATTTAGTTTTGTAGGCAGAAAAAATTACAAGCCATTTCCTGCCCCAGTTAACAACTGTTTGGAGATGCTATTAAAGAGAAGCAGACAGGTTAACATTGTAAGCTCTGATGGAATTGCTATTGAGACAGGAGTAAATGGTAGTATCATCCGCATAAATGCCTACTTGGAAACTGATGACATCAAGGATATCATTAATGAAAATCAGAGACAATGTAGGACCCAGGATAGAACCTTGAGGGCATCCGCGTCCGTCTCGAAGGATGTGGAAGCGATCCCTTTCAGAAAGGCCTTCATTTCACGATTTGGTAACAGTGACTGGATTCAATCAAACAATCGTCCTATAATACAGTAGCCCTGAAGCTTACGTAGAAGACCAGCATGCCAAACCCTGTCAAACGCATTTGAGGTATCTAGGACTACAATCCGAGCTTCGCCTTTATTATCAAGAGCTTGATATACATATTCAGTGATGGCTGTAATCGCGTCAGCAGTAAACCGGGCAAAACTTAATCCATATTGTCTGTCAAAGGGTAGGTCGTGAGAGGTTAACCACTTCAGCACTGATCAAAGCCTCGAATACTTTGCCGAAAAGTGGTAGGAGACTAATATGGTGATAGTTATAGGGGTCAGAAGGTCATCCAGAGTTCTTAAAAAGAAGGACTACGGAGGAGGACTTCCAACAAGATGGAAAGCAGGAATCAGCGGGGCAATAGTTATTGAATTTGGAAAGTTCTAAAGCCAGCTCGGGAGAATATTTCTGTTGGCCGACGGCTAATATCCAGTCACCTCCACTTATTTTATTGGAGACTAATTTAGAAATGATGTCTGAGACCAGTGACGGGGCTCGCCGCATATCACTCAGTAGAACCTCTGTCCTACTGGGGAAATCTAGTGTGGATACTCCAAATGAGTCGAGTGCTGAGTTGGAAGAGAATTTTCGAGAAAAGCATTCAACCTTATTTGCTGCAGATGCCAGGACTTCGAATTGATTGAATAGAGGAGGGATTGAGGATTTTCTGTTGTTCAGCACACTCTTGCAGAGCCGCCAATAATCTCTAGAGCTAAACTTGCAAGATGCTATACGTTGTTTCATTTTATTAGTAAACACTAACTTCGTGCGGAGACATTATGAGCAGAGATTGCAACTGACGTGTCGCTCTGATACAGCCGGAAGAAGTGATCCAAGTGAGCTATCGTGGCCGAGCATGCAGTTGAGAACCAAGGAGATGAATGAGGTTTAACTTGGAATTTCCTTTCCAAAATGAAAGCATGGACGTCGACTTTCGTATATTAAAGTGAAGCCAATGTATTTATTGATTTTGTGTGGCTTATCAACCATTTGCACGTAATTTAGAGCTAGAAAGTTTCCTGATCATGATCAATGTTATTCATTCTGGAACAAATATGGTTGAGATATGCGTTGACAAATAAAATGGTCTGCGAGATACGCTCACTAACAATTAACCCAAATTGTCACACAAAATTATTTTTAGACATTATCCGTACTCTTACGAGTATGAATTCTCATAACCCCTTGCTGATTAGTATCCACATCTAAAAACGGACAAAGCATTAATTAAAAAAAAAAGAATCAAATATCTGACATTTGTCTGATGTAATCCTTAAACGCAAAAAATATCACGAGAGAAATATTATAGCAGAGACATTACGAGCAGAGACAGAGAGACTGATTGCAACAGACTTGTCACTCTGTTATGGCTGGATGAAGTGATTCCTGTGGGCTATAGCAGCTTCGCATGCAGGTAAGAACCAAGGAGGCTTAAGTTGGTATTTCCTTTCTGGAATGAAAGCATTAACGTCGGCTTTCAACCAGGTGGAGACTTCCGACATGCATTTTTGTACAGGATGATTATAAACTTCATTCCAGGGGACGCCACGAAGGAAATCCTGTAACGGGTCACAATAAGCCCGTTAATAACAGAAAGATATTCTGTTGGTAAGAGGTTCGTGTCTGGTGGGATAAGGGAAGGTGATTACAAACACTACCGCATGGTCATATTTGCCAAGTGGGGAGATATGCGTAGTACGACAAGGGTAAGCGGTAGAGGTGAAAAAGAGATCGAGAAAATAAGCGTTTCAGTCAGGGTTACTAGGTAAACAGGTGGTGAAGTGAACCACTTGTGCGAGAAATTTAGTAATTAAGCAGTTAAGGGTTTCGATGCCGCCGTGTTCAGTAACAGAGTGTTTAAGCCACCTGGTATGGTGGGCATTAAATTCAGTGCACACGAATATGTTTGCAAACGGATGTAGGGAGATGGCCATTTCTATATTATCAGAAATTGGCTTGTTTATAGTCGTGGTGTGTTATATTGGTAAGAAAAAGGCCTAGGTTAGTAGCAGTTGGTCATCTTGCAACATATGCAAGAAAGGAACTGCCGCAGTCTGCAACATAGTATGTTCTCGGGGTTGCCCACTGGAGGTGCTAGCAGGGACACCTTTTCATGCATGATATGGCACTGCAAGAACCCCGACTTTTGACCAGATCAGCCTCTCAAGTCGCTACGCATGAGTTCGGTTGCCTAACTGCCTGTCAGGAACGGCAGCCAGAAAACTGCCAACCCAGTAGCCTCAGTATGATGAGACGTTGACACAAATGGCACAGATCATAAGAGATTCACGACAGGACTACTAAAACCTGATTTAAGAAAAAGGGTCCGAGGGCTTCTTCCTAAAAAGGGAACAAGGTATGATCTTCTACTCCTGTCCAAGAACACATCAATCAGTATCGGACCTGGCATCCAGATAAATTATTATCTGTTTCTTCATTGTATTTGTTATCTATCTATCTATCTATCTATCTATCTATCTATCTATCTATCTATCTATCTATCTATCTATCTATCCCAGTTTCTTTACATCTCTTATCTATCATTTAAAATCTATATATCCCAGTTTTTTCATATCTATCACAATTACTTAACATCAGTTACCTATCTGTATGTTCATATCTATCTATCTATCTATCTATCTATCTATCTATCTATCTATCTATCTATGTCAGTTACTTTACATCTCTTATCTATCATTTCATATCTATCAAAGTACCCCAGTTTCTTCACATCAATTATCAATCTATCTGTTCTCATCTACCTCAGTTTCTTCATATCTATCATTGAGCCATCTGTTGAGATCTATATACGTCACTTTCTTCATTATCTATCTATCTATCTATCTATCTGTTCATAGAAAGTCACGGTAAAAATAGTTTTTTTTACATCTGTTACACCCCCCTTACTTAAGTTTATGAATTAAAAACTCGAATATGTGCGTCTATATAATTGTATAATTAAATACAGAAGACTTAGAGATGAATATAAATCATTGTTTTTTGGGTTTTATTTTATTTTATTTTTTTTATTTAAGAAGCTGAAACATTTACAATGAATACACAAAAAAGTAGAGAAAAATAAGGATCAATTGTCAAGTATTTAACATACAATTTGTTACAGGCAGTGAAGTCACGTTGATACCAAAAAATTTCTAGATAAATTTAGGACGACCTAAATTAAAAAAAAAACAAAAATTCAGTAAAAGCAATATGATAGAACGAAGATAAAAAATAATGGATACATTTCAAGGCAATTTTGAAATCTACAAACGTTTTGAAGTCATTCCCATTACAGTTGTAGAATGCGAAAAAGATCACGTTTTACTAGGAATTGATGTATTAAAAGCAGATACAGCAAGACTCATCAATTCTATGAAAGCAGAAGAAAATGAAATAAGATTATTGAAAGGCTATAAATCAAGCATTCGACTAAAAGAAAATTATCGCCCAAAATATATATTCAAGAAAAGTTCCAATTCATATCCAACATTTGGTAGTAGCCAAACTAATTAAAATGATACAACAAGGTATACTAGAAAGATTAACTCAAGTTGATTGCAAATGGGCGTCAACGATAGTAGAGATAAAGAAACCTGGCGGACATTTAAGGATTTGTGGTAATTAAAAGACAGGGGCACATCACCGGGTATGTTCAGACTATTTTCCTTTGCAAAATATCGAAACTGCGAACTACAACTTAACAAAAATGGAACACTTTACAAAAAGTGATCTCAAGGCAGTATACAACCAAATATAGATTTACTAGAAATTCAAGGAAATCACCACGGTAAACACCCCTGTAGGTTTACTAATATGAATTCGTACTCGGTTTGGGGTAAAGACTTCGAGCCATATTTTTCAAAAAGCAATTGAAAGAGTCTTATTAGGAAAAATAAAAAAATATATAATAATATACCAGGACGATATGTGTGTAGGGGCAAGAACTGAGGAAGAATTAAAATTTAAAACAGAGCAAATTTTAGTGAGATTAAAGAAGGCAGGCATGACGGCAAACAAAGACAAATGTAAATTTGACCGTGAGAAGATATCCTATTTAGGATATCAAATATCGAAAGAAGGCATATCACCGGACGATAGACTAACAAAAAATAACAGAAATAGCTGCTCCAACAAATAAAAAAGAATTAGAATCCTTTTGAGAGCTAATAAATTTTTATAATAAATACATGCCAAGATACAGCGATATAATAGAGCCATTTGCAAAATTACGCAAAAAAAAACAATGAAATTTAACTGGACACAAAAGCAAACTATCGTTTTTGAAACACTAAAGAAAATACTGAGGAACAAACCAATAATAAAAATTTTTGATCCACAAAAAGAACTAACGTTAACCACAGACACGAGTGAAAAGACGATTGCTGCTATTCTGTCAGAAGAACACCCAATTATGTACATAATCAGGAAGGTTAACGTCAGCTGAAACTAACTATTCGAATACTGAAAAAGAAGCACTAGCGATTGGTCAAGCACTAGATTGCATAGAGCTATTAACGGTTGATAAAAAAAGACTGGAAGTTCAATCATGGGAACAGCCTGGTACAAGCTTTATATTACCGCCATTACCACAATGGGTGATAAACAATTTGGTGGTTGGGTGGTCAAAAAGACCGTTCTGGGGCAGCCATTTTGTTTACAGAATATTGCGACGGGGATGAACATTTGATTGTTTCCAGACGACATCGTATTTGATCTTTCTGAACGCTTTATCCATTTTCTTTTACAGGAATCCTTCCTTAATCATCTGAGAAACCCCTTGTCGCCTTCCAAGAATATGGCTGATGCTATCCTCCAGGAAAGTGGCTTGTTGCGCCTCCTCAGTTTATATTTTCTGCTGTTATGAAGTGGAATGACTATAAGGAATCCATTGCTAGGTCAGCTGCTGAGAAAATCGGTTCGCTATGACGGACGAAACAATTTTTCTCTCCAGAATCTATCTTACATATCTTTATCGTCCATGCTTAGAATATTTCTGCCACGTATGTCCGGGTGCCTCTGATATTTACCTTGAGCTTTGAGATAAAAGAAGGATCAGCGATATTATTGGTTCTGACCTGAAGGCTCAGCTCCAGTCACTTTACCACCGCTGTAAGGTTGTCTATGTCTTTTCTATCAATATTTTAATGGTAATTGTTCGACTGGGCTCTTCGCTATAGTAACTAGAGTTTCTGAATCTAAGCACACCACTAGACTGGCGTCGAGATCCCATCAATTTGCAGTTGAGCTGGCTAGATGTGAACCGTATTTTCTATGCTAACAGTTTCTTCTCACACACTTCTCGCATGTAGAACTCCCTCCCGGCTCCATGCTTTCCATCCCGCTTCAATCTGCAAACATTTAAATGCAACGTCAGTCGCCATCTCCCGATTGTCCACCTGATTACTATCTTTTTCAGGTCGTCATTAATGTTACTGACCCTAATTTTTTCCACATCCTGTAACACCTTCAGTTTTAATGAGATTAATACCTTGCTTGGGATGATTCCGATAAAGAAATACGAACATGACATCTAATTTGAATCGATTATAACCGTGGGCTAACGTAATACTTTACGGTGACTTATCTAAATGCAAACGTGTCTATGTGTATATATATGTATTTACTGAAAAAATAAAAAGAATTAAAATGAATTAAAATTTAAAGTATATATATATATATATATATATATATATATATATAGTCAAACCTAGAGAACCAGACAAACCTACCAAGGTTTCACCTAAGCGGATCGTCAGGGATCCGCTTAAGTGAAACCTTGGTAGGTTTGTCTGGCTCTCTAGGTTTGACTAGGTCTGCTCTACTTTTGTATTGTGCACTTTTAAGTTAGTTGATTACTCGTATCGGGGTTTTTTTTTGGGGGGGGGCTTTGGACCTGTATGCTGAACGATTATTTTCAACAGACGTTCATGTTCATAGCTCTTCCTTTTTTTAAAACCTTTTTTCCTTCGAGATTGATTTGACCATTAGAAAATCAAGAAACCGAAGCTTTTCCGAGACGAGTGTAGTTACCTATATATATATATATATATATATATATATATATATATATATATATATATATATGTATATATAATATTGAGGAATCGAGACTTTCCTCATACAGTCTCAGTTACGATTGACTGGTCATGTCTTTAGAATGTCTGATGACAGGATACCCAAGATCTTAATGTACAGCCAGTTAGATCAGGGCTACAGGAATGTGGGACGCCCAAGGCTAAGATACTAAGACAAACTGAAAACCAACTTGTCAACTGTCAATATACCACATAACACCATTGAGCGCTTAGCCTTGGAGCCGGTAGAATGGAGATAAACGTGTTTTATTGGACTTAGGAGTTTTCAATCTGCTTGTCTGAATCATCTTCAAGAAAAGAGAGCAAGAACTAAAAGATCAGCCAATCTAACAGTGATCTCATCTCACAATTCTTACTCTGACCTCCTTTGTAAATCACTAGCAGGTCTTAAGTGCCGCTTAAGATTATCGCACAAAATTTCATAACTGAATCAACTAAGCTGTCAGATCCTCATACGTCATATGTATATATATATATATATATATGTAAAGTGGACATTGAAATCAACACCTCGAAGTGACAGTCTGCTCTATTATTGATGCAATCGTCAGGCCATATCCGTTCATTTTGCTCATCTATTTATATGTATGTGTTAGAAGGATTTTCTCGAAATCATTTAAGTTTCTGTGATGTGGCTACCTTCCCAGATGGAATACATAGCGGTGGAAAGTATCACAGAACAAGAATTATCCGCTTTATTAATTGGAATCCTCATACTATCGTCTGAATTATGTCGTTCGGTGAGATTTATGTAAATGTTAGAAATAGTCTCTTAAAATAAAGAAGGAAAGTTCGACAAATAAAACTCTAGAAAATATAAAATACATCTTATGAGTATTTAACCATTTTTTAAAAGATTATTAATTTAATTTTATAAAGAGGAAAAAATCCGAATATTCAATACTATTTTCCTTCAATGATTAAATCTTGTAAGTCATTTTTGTCTCTTTACAAAGAGTTTATACTTTACAAATATTCTCAAAAGTGGTCATAATATAGAAAGCGTTTTCTGTCACGATGCATTCGCAATAGTAAATAATATATGGGATGCGTTTTAACAGATGCCAAAAAATGCCACACCGAAATCCCAAACGCACATTGGAATACCGAAATTCGCCTTCCAGTAGCTAAACAAAATATTCATCTAGAAACAGAGAAAAATTGTATCATTGCTCCATATAGTAATGCTGGACCAATTCTTCACAGATTGAGCGAATGTTTTAGTTAATCTAATCAACATTGATGTTTATGCAAAAGATGCTGAAAAGAGAAATATATCTGTAAATTCTTTGATTTAAGCTTTGGCATACTTACAAATCCGTAAGACAAAAAAAAATTTAAGATTGTTTTTTTATTGACATGATCCCTGGTTATTTTGCTAATAAAAACTTTATTTAAGGCCCTACGTCCGCCTACCTTTTCTACGTATAGTATATTAAAGTATCTACCTAGTTTGTTTACCTTTCCAAACGTACCTTGAGAAAAGAGTTTTAATTAAAGTCATTTATTCCAATTGATTAAACTGTATTTACTTTGAAAATTTAACCTAAAAAAGTAAAAAAAAACAAAAAAAGTAAAGTGTGAGTAAGAATTTTTATTTTAAAGTTTACATATTCATGTCATATCATTAGGCAATATCACTCTACGAGGGTAGATCAATGAAGCCGTTGTTGTTAGCTGGAATTTAACCCTAAATCTTCACAATGTTGCCCTCGACATATCTACTTAATAACACAGCTTTAAGTGCATTGACATGGAAAAGCACAATGTTGAAATGTTTATATTTCTCTAGATACACAGTCTTCTATAGATATTATGATCCTGCCCAATCGCAATGACCTCAAACGTGACAAGGATAGTGTTACTAATTATTTAGTTTTATTATCGAAATATAAAGGTTAAACGTTTATTTCGAGCGAAAGGCGTCATTGAACAATGATATTTAGGGAACACGTTCTGAAAGGAGAAATATTTTTTTTTTAATTATAAGTTTTGACATAATGACAAAGAAGCAGGACCAAAAACACAATAGGGACACAAACACACTTCAAGAGTACACCAGACATTCAAAATCAACGTATATAAAATTACTGTTCGGACATCTCGTTCTTTTTGGATTATTTACAACATAGACTTCCTCTGTAACATCCCAAAGTAAGATATGAACTATTGGATCACAATAATCAAATAACCGATTATTCCGAGCGCTTTCGGCTATACTTTTAGCCATTATCAAGGATGATTTCATTTTTCCTTTTTAATTGGGTGTCTGGGGCGTGTTTATGTTTCTAGGGATATACGGATGATTTATTTCCCGAACACAGTCAGCACATTGTTATGTTACACCTATCCGACCACATCTCTATGAGAACCCATTTAAACACATACACAAACTTACCAGACTCCATCCGAATGAGACTAGTAGAAAATACAAACAAAATAACTTCATCCACATGTAAAAAAAAAGGTTAAAAATAATGGAAGCCATAATAAAAAAAAAAAGTCAAAGTCAAAATTCAGTAATATCAACTACGAACATGGCCACAATTAGATAACATTTGGGCTGTGACTACACAATCTGTGTCCAGAAAACAAAACACTTGATCGAACGTACGAAAAATTAAATGGAAAGCTTAATCGCAGTACCTTGTCTGTCGTATTTAATAATTATATATATATATATATATATATATATATATATATATATATATATATATATATATATATATATATATATATATATATCCTAAGTAATATATATATATATATATATATATATATATATATATTACTTAGGGGGTATATATATATATATATATATATATATATATATATATATAAGTGAACATAGAAGTCAACACTTAGAGGCGACAGTCTGTTTCATGCTATATGCAATCGTCAGGTAAACGTGGCCTGACGATTGCATATAGCATGAAACAGACTGTCGCCTCTAAGTGTTGACTTCTATGTTCACTTTTATATTTAGACAGGTTCTATCTCTGATATTGAGCACTTTATTCCATAAATATAGCACACCTTAAGACTATATTTCTTTATATATATATCTATATATATATCCTAAGTAAGTAATATATATATATATATATATATATATATATATATATATATTACTTAGGGGGTATATATATATATATATATATATATATATATATATATATATATATATTAATTAGGGGGTCTATATATATATATATATACCCCCTAAGTAATATATATATATATATATATATATTACTTAGGATATATATATATATATATATATATATATATATATATATATATATATATATATATATATATATCCTAAGTAATATATATATATATATATATATATATATATATATATATATATATATATATATATATATATATATATTACTTAGGGGGTATATATATATATATATATATATATATATATATATATATATATATATATATATATATATATCTCCTAAGGTAAGATATAAGCTATTGGAACACAATATTCAAATAATTTATTATTATTATTATTTTTATTTTCTTTGATTTCTGGCGTTTACACATTTCTTTCCGGGTCCCGCCCAGGGACCTAAGGTTAGAAATGGCAGCATGACACTTTCCACTGACAAAAAATAAAGAATGAAAAAAAAAATTGCCTAGATAAAGCCCTTTATAAAGAGTGGGCTGTACTTGTCAGAACAATTTTTGTATTTCCTGAGGCATGGACTTCCAGGAATCCCTTCAATTAGTCCACTGCAATCTTTTCCAACCAGTTCTAGGGCTCCAACTACAACAGGGATTGTTGATGTTCCCATATGCCAAATTTTCGAGATTTCTATTTCGAGGTCCTTGTATTTTGACAGCTTTTTAAATATCTTCAAAGATACATTGCAGTCTGCAGGGACTGCCATATCAATAAGAAGGCACCGTTCAACACCCACAGAGCCCACCTTTTGTTTATACTGAAATTATGCTGATCAGACTTTAGATTCCAGGAGACACCGTGTTATCTAGTGTGAATGAACAAACTGAACAAGGCCAGCACCCTCATACCATCGGTCACGATGACATGTAACTTCGTGCTAGCACAATCATCAACGGTCCCTTTTTCACTCACAATACTTGGGTCAACCCGTGGTATGATTTCAGGCACTTTCTTCCGCAGGCTGGAATCGACCTATCCAGAGAGATACCATCAGGATGTCTCCTTCCAGTCAAATCGACCATGCTGAGAAAGCAAACGTTCTAACCACTCGGCCACATGTGTGTATGTGTATGTGTATGTATGTGTGTGTATGTGCGTGTGTTCGCGCGCGCGCGTGTGTGTTTTAGTGTGTTTATTTGTGTTTATCTGTCTGCTTGATAGAACTTTGTTAGCACTTTAGCTAATGCGTCAACATCGTAGTATCGAGTGTTTACTGTTGATTCATGAATATATTTATTTTTTATAAAAATTCAGAACATCAGCCATAAACACTTTTGCTGACCATGTGGTCCAATGCAATTTCAAAACCTTAATTGGACCATTGCTGACATTAGGTGAATGGATGTCAAAACGAGAAAGCTTCTCACTTGCCATCGCATAGATCATCCTCGGGCTGATGTTGATCGAAAGTATGGATCTAGATCTGAAGGCAGTATACGGTTAGTTCAACTAGAACTGCCTTACAAAAAAACAAAAATCTGTCTTCAAAGATACATTGAAACTACAAAAGACTGGAGGATGATCCGTGTCAAAGAACATGAAAGAAATAAGAACTTTTATTCAGTAATCAAGGAAGACAACAAATTCAAACGATAATTTCGAGTGGAGAAGTTCAAATAAATCATAATACAGCTGCTGCAGCGGCAAAGACTCTAAAACAAGTGCAATGTACCAAATGCAGAAACGATAATGAAGATAATCCTTTTTTTGACCAAAAGTCTGTCCGCACCAAACAAGCTGATGTAGACAATTCATACCAATCAGTAGTTACATAATGCGGGGTTGATATCTAAAACCGATGGTTTTATTCTTGCTACACAGGACCAAAGCTTGCAAACTAGATATGACCAATTGTGTTAATCGGAACTGCAGGTTCTGTAATAAATATCCAGAAACAATTGACAGGCAGCCATTTATGAGCACCCACTGAATGTAAAACTCGGCATGACAGAATGGGTCAATATCCGCATTAGAAAATATACACACTTTATGCAAGAAACTGGTATGAACACTATTCAGGCCCATTTACATGCATATGACCTGTAATCATTTCATGAGACGTTACAATGAACACAAACAGTACAATCAAAGGTAATTGGTCAGAAATCGTGATCAAAGACCACAAAAGAGAATGTTTTATTATTGACATGGAATTTCCTGCAGATTTTAATGTATCTTTAAGGATCTTCAAGCAACTATCAAAATACAAAGATCTTGAAATGGAAATCTAAAAAATGTGGTACATGGGCACATCAATAATTCCAGTTGTAGTTGAAGCACTCGGATTGATTGGAAAAAAGTTCCGATAGACTCACTGAAGGGATTCCTGGTAGCCTATGTCTTTAAAAAATGCACTTCCAAGTAGAGCTCACATCTTACATCTTTCTTTATGTTAAATATGTGCTAGCTTAGTTATTTTTTTGTTTTTTACAAAAATGATCTGTGGAAAACTTCATGAAGCTATTTCTTACCTTAGGGACCCGGAAGGGAATTTATATCAGAAATCAAAAGAAATAATAATAATAATAATAATAATAATAATAATAATAATAATAATAATGATTGATGCAAATCTCATTACGCCTTGTTGGTCTCGCGGTTCTACTGATATGTACAGAAGTGATTATATAGAATTAATTACTAAGTCTGCTGCTAAGAATAATGGTTTACATTTTGTTGACAGACTCCATCTTTCATTTACAAATCTATCATTCGACTATGCATTGAATTCTGCTGCCATATTTGTTCTGGTGAACCGTCTATATATCTTGAGATTCTCGTTAAAATCCAAAGAAGGGTCCGTAATTTTATTGGTCCTGATCTGGTATCTCAACTTCAGTCACTTTCACACTAATTGACGTGAAATCTCATTGTCTGTTCTATAAATATTTTCGTGGAAGTTGTTCTAAGGAGCCGTCCTCCTTTGTAAATTAGAATATTTAGGAAGGAAATTTAATGTAGAATATATGGAAAAATATGCAGAACAAAATATGGACTGTATTTCAAGATTAACGCATAATTTCAGACAAAAAAATCTATTTGCGTTGTACAACATCTGTTGTTGGATTTATGTAATTTTACAGGATTAGACGTCTTATTTATCTAACAAGCCAACGAATGTCGAATCCTTATAAATATTCTTTATTTGGATATTATTATTATTATTATTATTATTATTATTATTATTATTATTATTTGTGTACGTTATGTTTCCAGCTTTGTATCCTGTAGAGCCAGGTCCAAACTATAGTCCTATAGGAGAATTGTTATTTAATTGATATCACTTTTCTTAGTATATGGCATGTTCCTAGTAGTTCGATATCCTGGGCAACTTGTATGTTGATTTTACATAGGACACTATTAGTAAACTTGTCCATTCCTTTTCTCACGATAGCCAGATCTCCGATAAGTATTGGTACATTTTAGACTTCATTCCCCACATCCTGTTAATCTCGATCTCCTGGTCATTGTATTTGGGAAATTTCTCGATATCATTATGGAAATGTTTCTCTCCGATGGTACTGCTATGTCAATAAGCTTAAACTTCCTGAATTTCTTGTCTTTTATGATAATATCAGGTCTGTTTGCTTTTATTTCTCTGTCAGTTTTTGAATTGGCATCTCCCAGAGGATAGTTACATTGTTATTTTGGGTGACTGTGTCTGGCTGGTGCTCATATTTTCAAATGCACATATGTTGCTACCTTGTTGTGTCTGTGGATATATTTAGTCTTTGCCAATTTCGGATATGGTGAGATGATATGGTTGACAGTTTCTTCATATTTTCTGCAGATCCGGCATTTCAGGTTAGTTTCATGCTTCATTATGTGGCAGTGATAGGATCTACTTGCAAGGATTTAGTCGTGAACTGTAATAATTAGGTCTTCTGTCTCAGTTTTCAGCCCGGTGTTCATCAACCACTTATCGTTGCTCCACATCTACTTCTTCCATTTTTTTTATGCATTTGCCATGCAGCGCCTCGTCCTCCATTTTTTTTTTTTTTTAACTTTATTTGGCCAAGTTGTTTTACTTTCTGTTTTGTTAGTTTGGCGTAAATGATATTCGCTTTGTTTTTTTGTTGGTAGGATTTCAAGTATATGAGGCTGTTTCTTGGATAATACAGCCTCTTTGCTGATAGAGTGCATTTGTTGTTTCACTATTCGTAGGAGAGAGTCATTTGTTTTTGTGAGGTATGCTTCCAATCCGATTTTTGTAGGTTTTAGTTAGTTCAAGTTTGATTAGACCTCGGCCTCCTAAATCTCTCGGTACATACAACCAATCAACTTCTGATATCGGGTGGAGCATCCTCATTTGGGTTAGCAATTTTCTGGTCTTGGCGTCCAATCGTTTAATGTCATTCAACTTCCATTTGATAAGTTGATGCTGTATGTTACTACGGGTATAGATAAGGTTTTGATAGGCTTTATTTTATTGGTCCCATTAAGTACACTTTCTAGTATCAAACCTACTCTTCTATAATATTCTTATCGTATCTTTTTCCCTCATAATTGAATGTTCCGACAAATTTATTAAATCCTAATTATTTGCATGTATCATTTTCGTCTAGTTCCAGATTGACTCTTGTTGACTCTTGTTCCAGATTTTTTATGCGACTTAGCCGTCCTCTTTTCAGTGGGTATATATATATATATATATATATATATATATATATATATATATATATGAATATGAAATTCAGTTGCACCCCATTATTTAGATGGCCATTTCATTTCGCAAGAAATTTGTCTCCTTGCGAAATTCCCTGGAGCTTGCAAATACCAAAACGTTTGATAAAAAATGAATCGTAATGTTTTTTGTTTTTTTTTAATTAAAGGAGATGAATAGAAAGAAGAAATGGGGACAAGGCATTTTTAAATAATTGTAAATATAAGGAATAGACATTTAAAAAAAAACTGCAAATAAAGGGAAAAGCATTTTAAAATACTGCAAATAAAAAACTGCAAATAAGGGAAAAGGCATTTAAAAAAAACTGCAAATGAAAAAGATGAAAATAAGGTAAAAAAATTTAAAAAATGCAAATAAAAAAATAACAAAAATAAGGGAAAAGGCATTTAAAAAGGAGATAGAGAGAAAAAAAAGGTGGGGAAAGAAACACCATAGTAGTGAGGGGGTGCAAGAAACGGGGAGGAAACAGGTTGACTAGATATATTAGGTTGGTGCAAAAATAATGTCGGTTTTTGACGTATTTTTCACCACCCTAATAGATGAAGAGTGACATTATTTTTTCACCACCCTAATAGATGAAGAGTGACATTATTTTTTCACCAACCTAATAGATGAAGAGTGACATTATTCTTGCACCAACCTAATACATACAAGTCTAGACACCCGTTAAAAATTGTTGAAACTTAAAATTGACATATATTTAAAATGTTGACTCTTGTTCAAACAGGAAAGAGTTACATAAAGAATTACAGTCTTTAAAGTTAAGAAAGACTTTTTAAGGTTGAAGATTAAAATACTTTTAAAATTTAATATTCATATTATTATTTAATTTTAATATTATAAAAAGCAATTTAACATTATAATTAGTAAAAGTTAATTAAAACATTATTAGTATATAGACAAGATAAACCAGAATATTAATATTAATGATTAAATAATAGAAGAACTAAAATAAACAAGTATATATCTAAGAGCCCTCTCCCACAAAATATTTTGAAATATAAGTGGAAAAATTATAAGGATTAATAAGAGGTAAAATTATAGATTAAAATATAGATTAAAATTTAAATATTATATAGATTAATTATAGATTAAATTATAAAAGATTAGATAGAATAATATATATTAAAAAGATTAATTTTTGATTAAATTTAAATGGATTATACAGTTTAAATATATATAAATCTATATATATATAAACCCACCTGCATACATACACATATACATATATACATATACATAGAATCATATACATACACATACATCCAAATTTAAGAACTAATATAAACTTCATAAATAAAAGTTATTATATGATATTTAATTGACCTTATTATTATAACATAACCCATTGTAGTGGAAATTTAATGCCTATATGTACTGGATAATCACGGATAATTCAATAAAGAAAGATGAGAAAAAGAAATGGTCTATAAACAATAATAGGAAACAGGAAAGAAAGAGAAGGGGAAAATTTAACTGATATACTATTGATAGTTACCAAGAATAAATAGTAACTAAATGATGGAAGAGGAATATTTATATGGACGGAAACAGATGTGAAATTGATAAAGGTATATAAAGAGGAGTGGAGAAGGTGGATGTGCTGTGTGATAGATAATTGATAGCAGTTCCTTCACTTGTTGAGCGATAACAGTTCAATCAAGGCTAGTCGAGACTTGGGAGGAGCAGAGATTCCCAAGTGAATGCCCACTGATGATAGTTCATTCTGGTTCGATGGGAGTCTAGTTAAGCTTAAATCTACTTCGGTGACGACATTAAGAAATTGATTCGTTCCTATGGTTCAAGAGTATCTTTTGATTTTCAAATTTAAGAATTCTAATTTTCTCCAGTAGACATAGATTGCATCTACCGACCATTAAAGCTATTAAGAGTGCAGGAAAACCCTATTGTTTTTCAGTCAAGATGAGGGTTTTGTATTTTCTCTTTCACTGACCAAACTACTTTGGAAAGTGCAGTTTGGCACTTTAATCTGGGATTGGAAAATGATGAGTGCTGATGGGTATATAAACACTGCTTACATTCTCCTGTGCAAAAACCAATATAGACATAGTTGTTGTCTTTGTTCTTTTTAGGGTAGACAGTTGCCTGGTAAATTACTTTAGATGCCCTGCATTTATCATCCATTAATGTATTTCGGAGTTTCATAATCTTTATGGTAAGGTTTAAAGTTGTTAGTGTTTAGGTCAAGGGTTATATCCAAATAATTCACAATTTTTAGTTTAAATGATATATTTATCTTGAACCCCAGGAACTTGAAAGATTTAATAATTTTTATTTTCTTTATTTTCTGCAACTTAATAGTGAGTGGACCATAGCTATTAGGAATATAAATTAGTCCATCTTCTCTATGTAGACCTATCTGATTTGGATCTATGATTCTACTAGGGATTTCAAGAAGGTAAATGCCCACCAGGTCAGCTACCTGAGCTGAAACATACGCTCGTATAGGAACGTCAAAAATACATACCTATAAATACATAAATACATATCTAGTTATACTTATTAATATCGAGTTATACTTATTATAAAACCCAGTTTGGTTGGTTGGTTGGTTGATTGGTTTGTTGTGTGTGTGTTTTTTTGTGTGTGTGTGTGTGTGTGTGTGTGTGTGTGTATGTGTGTGTGTGTGTGTGCATAAATACATACCTATATTTAATTTAGTTTGGTGGTATCATAAGTATTAATTGTGGGATGTTAGAGTTATAATTAAATATATTAATATTGTTTGAAACTATGTGCATATGTTTCTATTTATTGGCTTGTGTATACGTGCAAATCACACCTATCCACACACGTAAATAGGTATATGTACGCAGTCATATATACATTTAAACGTGTTTACACAAGTACATTTACAGTTATGTGTGTGCTTTGTTGTTAATAAATTAGTGCTTAAATTGTGAAGTTATTTTTCTATTTTTAGGGTATTAATTATGCTTGGTCAAGGTTAATTGAACTTGTTGTTTGAATATTTATATATATAGTATATGCTCCCGCTAATTCACACACGTGTTGCACGCACGTAGATATATATTGTAAACAGTGTATATGTATTAAATTAAATGTTTACCCTTTATTTCTCTCACTGGGGTAGACTGTTCTAGTTCCAGGTGTCATGTTTTAATGGATGTCAGTTGTCAGTTATCTCCTATTAATTCCCCTGTCCAAGTTTGGGCGAAATAAAGGGTTCAGTTCAACATTCCAACCACCTGAAGAAGGCCGGAGCGTACAACGGCCGAAAAGTTGTAATAAATATGGCGACAAAGATGAGGACAGTAGTCCGAAAATGTAAATAGTGTACATAATACCTCATTTCAGTAATATAGACAGATACATATCTGTCTATTATGTATATGACTATGTATTTCTAAGAAATGTTGTTTAATAGTTTATTTAATGTTTACTCGCGTGATATGACGTTATAGAACCGCATACCGAACTAACGACCTGCGTCTGCTATTCCGCGACCGTTATCGTCGCTCGTCGCATAACAATCTTCAATGTCAACATAACAACATATTATCGTCGATGATGAATATCTTTGTTAACATGTCCGTATAATGACTTTCAGGATGGCTCATGTGTGCCGATAGCTTAGATCAAGAAGGAACTTTAAAAAATATCTAAATGTTGTACAATTTTTGTCTTTATTTTCACCAGAAATTAAAGCAAATATACAAACATTAGATCAGATATAATAGACATTCATTGAATTTTATATTTAATAATATATGTTTAAATGATGATCTGCTGCCCCAATACGCAATATATATATATATATATATATATATATATATATATATATATATATATATATAAGTGGCCTGACGATGAACCAGCCTATTGCATCTAAGTGTTGACTTCAATGTTCACTTTTATATTTACACACGCTCTGTCTCTGATATTGAGCACTTTATCACCTAAATATAGTACACCTTAAGACTATATTTCTGCATATATATATATATATATATATATATATATATATATATATATATATATATACAAATATAGATAACTAGACTCGTTTCGAAAAACCCTCGAATTTTTGATTTCCCAATAATCAAATCAATCTCGATGGAAAAAATGGTTTTAAAAAAAGAAAGAGCTACAAACATGAACTACTGCCGAAAAAAATCGCACAAATGCAGGTCTGAAGCCCAAAGAAAAAGCCCCGATACGAGTAAACAACTAACTAACAAACGATCTCAATACAACCGTAGAGCAGACCTAGATACACTTAGTGAGCCAGACAAACCTACCTAGGTTTCACCTAAACGGATCGTCTCAGGGAAAACTCGACTAACGAGTCAAAGAGAAACGCATATTTATAGGCGATAGCTAAAATTATACCACGTGACTAAAGAACCACAAACACAAACACCTAAGTGGGTTGGGGGTAAATATTTATTCAACAAAAATAGGGAGGGAGGGGAAAAAACAAAAAAAAAAACCTTAAGGTGGAATGACAAATAAGCGGGAAAACGTCTAATTTAGTAGCCAATAATTTTTATGTCTACATACGTTAAGGATTTCAGTTTTGGAGTTTAATAGTTGGTTAGGTTGATCATATAAACCTATGGCTAATTTCTCCTCTGCACATAATTTACAAAATTTATGGCCTGCTTTATATTTGGGGCATTTTTTTAATATTTCCCATTTAAGGATGGGGTCTATTATCTTCTTGTTTGTTTTTCCATGCATAGGTATATAGCGTGGTACTATGCTTAATTTTTTCGTTTTTAAAACTATTCGTGTGGTCATAATTTCTTTTTTTTAAATTTATCCTGAGTAGCACCTATGTATGTTTTAGAGTTAGTATCCTCGCTATTTTTGTAAATTTTCACTTGATAAACCACGCATTCTTGCTGACATTTTCCCTGTCATGGACAGATGTTTTTGTTTCTACAATTACCAGTAGGAGGGTTAATGCGTGGATTATTCCTAGTTTTCTTCTTATTCAATCCATTTATTATAGTCCCTACGTTCGGCATGCAACAATAACTAAGTTTTACATTGTTTTTGTTAAATATTTTATGTAACTCAGTTTTTTGGGGGAAAGTTTGCTCTAATAAATCAAAAAATATCTTGCCAATTTTTGTTTTTACCGTTAAATTAAAAGGAGGATTGAACCGCAAATTCTTTCTTTGTCTATTATTACGTTTATTCTGAGTACTGTTGTGGTTTTTTATATTAATATATTCTAATTTATTTTTATGTCCACTCTTAAATAGGGCTTCCTCATAACTTGTTTTATTGGCCTCAAAAATGTCCCTATTAGTTGAATTAGTAGAAAATCTATACCCAATATTTTTTGGAATATGCCTTATGATATGGGCTGGGTGGTTAGATTTTATGTTTAAATATTGGGGTTCTTGGTTTTCTTTTTTATACGGGGATATTGTGCCATTTTGTAAATTCATCGTAATATCTAGATAGTTGGTGATTTTCAAATTAGTTTCTATATCGAGATTGAATCCGAATTTTTAAAAAACCAGTGCAGTTTTTTACGGATAGTGTCACATTTTTGAGGGTTACTATTGTCCACTATGATTAAACCGTCGTCGCGGTACAACCCATGGTTATTAAAGTCTATATATTCATTAAGCCTATGGAGAAGCAGGCACCCTACTATCTCGCACACTTCTGCTCCCATGGGGTTGTCAAAACCGTTAATATTATCTTTTTTATCCATAAAGTATTATCGTGGAATAGCAATGTTTTTCTACAATGTCTAATTAGGTTTATTTGTCATCAGAAATTTGGATGTATTATTTAGCTAAGCTGAGGGTTTCATTGAGGGTTTTCTCTGAAATAGACGGATAATATTCCTTAATATCATACCTAATGAATGAGCACTTTTTATTTTTGTTGTAATTTTCAAACCATTTAATGCAATCCTTAGTAGATTGCCATTGGTTAATATTAAGGAAAGTCCTAAGGGATTTACATATATCCTGCAGAATTATTTTACTTATTTTACCTAATTCCTTCTTGGTAGGGTTTATAAGTCTATATTCAGCAGAACTTTCCCTGACGATCCGTTTAGGTGAAACCTAGGTAGGTTTGTCTGGCTCACTAGGTGTATCTATATATATATATATATATATATATATATATATATATATAATCCAAAAACTTTACCAAATATTTTAAACTTGCTTATAGCCATGCCACTCTGGATAATTAATTACATTTTCACAAAGTTATAATCGATTTGAAATTATGTTCTCGTAATTGTGGTAATAAAATAAACACATCCTAGCACCTCACTAAATTGTAACCATCTATCACAATAAAATAAGCGTTTCTCAGCACTAAAAAAGAATGAGTCAAATAAAGTTTCATAAGCTTCTGTTTATAGTTGTTGCTACATTGCAGCAAACATATGATTTTCGGTGAACTGGTTGTCTTCCAGGTCGGAAGACATGACGGTGAAAAGGTCTATCACAGAAGGAAAGAACTAAAATTACCTCCCTTTATTAATTGAAATCTTCAAACTATCATCTGGATTATTGTCAATGATCGAGAAATGAAACTCCAGAATATAGAAAATACATCTTCTTGTGTGCATTTAGCCACTTTTTAAAAGATTCTGAAATCTGTTTTATACAGAGGAATCGAATCCGTGTATTTAATGAAAAATCCTTTAAAGTTGTTGTAAGATCTGTCTCTTTACAAAGTGTTATTCTTTAGAAACATTCTCGAAGTTCATAATTTGTAAAGTGTTTTGTGTCACGAAGTATTCGCAATAGTATGTAATATCTGTAATGTATTTTAACAGATCACCAGGGCAGGATTACGAACCCTAGGAGGCCTAAGAACTTAAAAGTTATTGGTACCTTAGTCAAATAAAAGATTTTGGCACCCTAAGCAATTAAAATATTTTTTGCCGACATACATTTTCGAGTTAGGTATTGCTAGCATCGTGTTTCGGTGAGAAGTGGAAAAAATAACAAAAATCTGGCAAGAATGTAAATCGGAAAAACACCAGCTGGAAATAAATATAGAATAACCGGAAGTCACTTAAGAATATCCCAAAACAAAACAACACCAATGCAATGGCAACTCAGTCACAAAGAACCAGTCGCAGTTGAGCAGTTAATGTCAACTGAGCTACGACCAGCTTCTTACAATCTTAAAATTAAACTATATTTATGTTCATAATCTCTATCTATAAAAGGCAGGATGTGTGTGTGTGTGTGCATGCGCGCGCGCGCGTGTGTGTGTGTGTGTGTAACGAATGCACGGCCACAATTTTCGACGGATTTGCACCAAGATTTACATGCACATGCTCCAAGATAGCGAGTAGGCCAAAACCGAATTTGCATTTCCCAACTCCCATCGATAGTGGAAATAATCGATTTTGTCATGCTTCTACGGCAGTTTTCATGTAGATTGCGACCATTTTTACTGGCCAGAGTGAGAGCCTATAGCTAGCTGCCACGAATAGGCAGGAAGATTCTATTGGCCAGCGTGAGAGACAACAGCTGACTGACACGAATGTTAACTAGCATGCAAAAAAAATTGATAGCTGCATTCGTCACAAGTGGGAAAAATTAAAATCTGCATGGCACTTTACTCCAATTGGCTCATTCGCTTGCTTAAACTCAACGTTGATTCTGATTCCGCAGGACTTGGTTGGGTGTGAAAAAGTATTTATTGTTAACATTCTTTTTTCATTCGGTTTTACCAGTTACGAGTCCTTTTTTAAAGCTGATCGTTTTGTGTTCATTTTGTTTAGTTCTTTTTTCGTAACAGATTTAATGCGAGCAACATCAGCACGGCAAATGGCACTCCTTTAAAGGCAAGGAAAGGCAAAAATATTTTAAAGTTCAAAGTTTATGTCGAGCGAATGGGGTACTTAATGCTTATGTGAAATATGCTGAAAGGAGAAATATATTTGTATGTAAATTATTTGACTTAAACTTTGGCATAATTATAAAGAACAAAAAAGCTTTTTACGATTGTTTTTATTAACATGTGTCTTGTAATTCTGCTAATAAAAGCTTTAGTTAAGACCCTACGTCTGCCTATTTTTTCTACGTAGAGTATATTATAGTATCTACCTAGTGTGTTTACCTTTCCAAACGTACCTTGAGAAAAGGATTTTAATCAAAATCATTTATTCCAATTGATTAAACGGTATTATACGTTCAGAACTTAACCTAAAAAAAATCAGTGTTATTGTGACCAAGTAAATGGTTAAAGAAATAACAAACAAGTGTTGCAGATATATCATATATACTGCGTGCCAAATTATTATCGAGATAAATTCTTTTCTAATATTTCAAAACCCCTCGATTCAATTCACACAAAATTTTCACACAATGTTGGCAACACAGATCTGTGCAATCACTGATATTTTTCTATTGATCTGCGCAATGTAAACAAACTGGCGCCGTATTTGTTATCAGCACGGTGATTTGAGAGTGCCAAATTATTAGAAAAGTGTAAGAATTTAATGAATAGATGGGTCGTAAAAGCAATTTAAGTGATGCTGAAAAGAAAACTATCACCTCAGAACACTTAAAAGGTAAATCTACCCTATAAATTTCTAAAATGATAGGGAGGTGTCATCAAAAAAAAAAAGTTCACCGCCGACTCTACACAAGTACGCAAAAGGGCAGATAAAGGCAAGCCGAAGGTTATTTCACGTCGTCTCATGTCACGACTTAAACGAGAGGCCACGAAGAACCCTGGACTTACCAGTCAAGAGCTTTTCAGTCGCATTGGGGATCCTACAGTCAAACCTGTATCGAAGCCTCCGTTGACGAGAAATCACATTCAAAATCGATTGAAATGGGCCGAGAACAATATGAAGATTGACTTCTCTAAAGTTTTGTTCACAGACGAATCTCGAGCAACATTTGATGGGCCAGATAAATGGTGCAAAGGCTGGGTAATGAACGGACAGAATCGCCATCAGCGTTTGAAACGCCAACAAGGCGGTGGAGGCATAATGATCTGGGGTGGTATTATTGGAAACACATTAGTGGACCCATGGAGAGTACCAGATGACGTCAAAATGACTGCTGATGCATACATAGCGTTTATGAAGGAGCATCTTGAACCGTGAATGAAAAGGCAAAGAGTTGCCTTCTAAAGGGCCATTGTTTTTATGCAAGATAAAGCTCCCTCACATGCTGCTCACAAGACTACTGAATATTTGAAACAGTTAAGCTTCGATGGACCTGGAAAAATGAAGTGACCAGCAAATTCTCCGGATTTGAACCCAATCGAAAACCTTTGGCGCATCATGAAGCGAAGACTGTACGCCAACGGACGACAATTCAGGAGCAACGCTGAGTTGTGGGAAGCAATTCTTGACATATCTCGCGTCATTGCAGCAGATGACATCCTACAATTAACAAATTCTATGGATCGTCAACTTCTTCAAGTAATTTCAAAACAGAGAAAGCACATTCCCTATTAATTTGTTTATAACTGTGCCTTTGTTTGTATCTGTTATTATTTGTTTGATTATCTTATTTATTAGCTTCTTTTGATCATAAACATTCACGTGCAACATTAATAAACGTTTTGTTTGCTCAATTCTGGGAATTTCACAAAACCTTTCTAATAATTTGGCACTCTCAAATCACCGTGCTAATAACAAATATGGCGCCAGTTTGTTTACATTGCGCAGATCAGTACAAAAATTTCAGTGATTGCGCGGGTCAGTATTGCCAACGTTGTGTGAAAATTTTGTGTGAATTGATTCGAGGGTTTTTGAAATATTAGAAAAAAAGTTATCTCGATAATAATTTGGCACGCAGTGTAATATACAGTAAGTACAACAGAAGAGTATTACATGACTAGCGAGCGTGTGTCGGTTGACCCAGCGTTCAATCTATTCGGCTATTAATATTTAACAGCCCCCCTACGAGGGTGTATGTGACACAAGGCCGGTTTATTGTAGATACTCCGAGCCCGTAGGCTCGGCCAAAAATATTCCATTTGAACCCGCCTAAACTTGTTCAGGGTCTGTCTATATCCCCGGACGAAGTTATGCCGAAGGGCAAAGTTTCGTCCGGGGAAGTAGACAGAGAGTTCGACAGTTGAACAATCTATGCGACTGTTACATTTAACAGTCTCCCCACAAGGAATGTATGTCGCACAAGGCCGAGATTTACGTGGGTTTTTCCGAGTCCGTAGGTTCGGACAAAAATATTCCCTTTGAACCCGCCTAGACGGGTTCAGGGACTTTCTCCCTCCCCGGACGCAACAGGCAGAGTTTTCGACAATTAAACAATCTATGCGACTGTTAATATTTGACGGTACCCCCACAAGGAATATATGTGGCACAAGGCCGGTTTATTGAGGGTATTCCGATCCCGTAGGCTCGACCAAAAATATTCCCTTTGAACCCGCCTAGACGGGTTCAGGGACTGTCTACCTCCCCGGAGGAAACTTTGCCCTGCGGCAAAGCCTGGTCTGAGTTCCTCTCCGCCGTGGCGGAGAGTTTCACAGCAATAAACAGTCTGTGCGACTGTTCCCCCAAGGCCTTCTCACCTACTAGTCTTATAGTAGGCGGAAGAGTCCAACATAGGCTCTTTCGAGGGAGGACACCACAACTGTTATGAAAACCTTGTGGAATTTCCACGGCTACTGTTAGAAAGAATTATTATTTTAACTTTAGTATAGTCATGTCACCCCTCACCCCATTAATATCGCTCTACGAGTGTAGATCAGTGAATCCGTTGCTCCTAGCCTGATTTTGATTTAGCGAGTGCATTGACAAGGAAAAGGACAGCGTAGAAAAGTAAATATTTATGTAGATACACATTCTTTGTCCACGTTTCAGTATATACCACGATTTTGACCAATCGCAATCACATAACATGTGACAGGAATATTGTTACTAATTATTTAGTTTTATTATCGAAATCTAAAGATTAAAAGTGAAGTCGTGCGAATGGTGTAGTTAAACTAATCAATATTGATGTTTATGTGAAAGTTGCAGAAAAGAGAAATATATTTGTAAATTCTTTGAATAAGTTTTGATATAATTACAAAGACGCGTACAAAAAGCTCACAGACTTGCTAACTCACTTCGAGAGGATACCTGACTTTCCATATGTACGTATATAAAAAGTAAGAATCTTTTTTCAGACATCACATTCATTTTGGGCGAATTTACAAGAAAGTGTCTCACCTGACTTTCTCTCTCACATCTTAAGGTAAGGTATAAACAATTGAATTGCAATCAGCAAATAATTGAATATTAAACGAAAATTCCGACTGTCGAAAAGTTTCTAATTGATATTAATTCGAGGTGGGAGAATATTCTTAGGTTGGGCTTAAAACCTAGACAAATAACAGTCCATCTATTAGAGTTCATTCTTTATCTATCTATCTATCTATCTATCTATCTATCTATCTATCTATTAGTTTTCATTATTTTCTTATGTATGTCAAGGTAAGTTTTTGCTGAAAATGTCTGGGAAAAAGCAAGATGGGGTACTATCGTTCGGCAAGATGTTTTCAAATTGTTCTATCGAAGAACATCTCAGTAAACCGTCATATATATATATATATATATATATATATATATAATTATTCTCAAAGATTTTGTATAGAAAATGAGCATATATGATGAAAAATCAGGCTAATTTAATAACAAAATTTTCATCATCAAAACCTTCATGTTATTATTTTGAGGAAAGACCAAATGATTTTTTAACCTTTTTTTGATCGTCCGAAATTTCGGATAAACATTTTTTTTACTTGCATCAGTATAGGAAATGTTAACGGTTTTTTAATTTTTTTGCTTAGTTTTTTTTTTTTTTTTTTTTTTTCGGTGCAAAACACATTGGATTGGAATTTTTTGTACACATCAAATTATTATTTAATTAAACTTTCAAGGTTTATACAAAAATAAATTAAATTATTTGAGAAAGATTTCTTTATATAAAATCTCAGTAAAAATATTTTATTATATTTATTACCTCGCACTCATTTAATCTTACGGAATTCATTTTGTATGCCATAATACTGATATTAGTTATAAGCAGAAGCCTCTGGATAATTTAAATCATAAATTTAAAATAAAAACGTTACCGAAAATCTCCTCTGAATCGTAAAATAAAAAATACCATAAAACTAAAACATTATTTAATTAGAAATGATTTTAATTGCTTTTATGAATAAAATATATTATGGACTCTATTGTCTTAAGAAAAACATTTTCGGTGATTATTGAATTTTTACAAGAATTGTTTTCATATTATATAACGTGCCATTTTTGAATGTACGGTTGACCATACAGAACATTTTCAGAAAATAAGAGCAATGACTATAACAAATTTCAAGTGAACATCAACAAATTAAATTATGGAGAATAATTTCCAACATTTTTAAGATTACTGAGTACTTAAAAATTATATAAAATAAGCGCTCACGTTCTTTTCTTAAATCATGTCTTACAGTCAAATAATTTTTACAGATAGTATCGCCGTAGAAAAAAAAATAGTTAAATTTCTGGATGCAAATAGAGATGTCTGGCTGTCAATAGACATTTAAACACTTCATATAAACACATGCCTCCGTGTAAAACAACAAATTTTTCTGAGATATTTTAAACTAAATGTACGTAAAAAGTGTTTCAGATCAGATTAATAAAGCTTAAAACATCTAATTCTCCTCAAATAACGTTTATTTTTGAAAGATTTCCCTTAATAAAGTGAATTATATTGTACTGAGAGAACTGTAAATATGACTGAAATCAGTCATTTTTAGCAAGTAAAAAATTAATTAAAATTAATGAAAATTCGTTTAGAAATTTTCTAAAATCTACTTTGCTTATTGGAAATATTAAACTTAATCTATTAGCTCGAAAATAGGCCAACAATAATAGCTTCAAGAAAGATATTTCATTTTTAAAAATTGAATTTAAAACTTAGGTATCGCTTTCCTTTGGAGGTACCTCTGTCTCTCTGTCTCTCTCACTCCATACATATATATATATATATATATATATATATATATATATATATATATATATATATATATATATAGTGTAATATGGCAGAAATTGTTCCTTCAGACGTCTTATTGAAAAATATCGTTATGTTGTGCCTATTGAGTGCGTTCACCTTCATCTCGAAATTGCGAATGATACTTCTCAGAAATGCCAGTTTTTGATGTACGTACTAATTGCAATGCTTTTATAGGGTCTATTTCCAAGATTTCGAGTCTTTTTTGTTACATATTCAGGAGCGTTTAATTAGTCTATTCTGTCAAAAATATTACTAATCATTAGTAAGCGTATTCCGTGTAACGTTATCTTAAAATTTAATAGAACAAATCCAAAATGTAGGGATTTCCATCCACGGTGTCACAAAAATAAAGCGAAGAATATGTATGGTTTATTTGTATTGGAATGCTAGGTTGAGGGACTGTAATTATCAATTTTTATTATTAATACATAGTTGTTTAGTATTTTGCTTGCCAGAAAATATATACTAGATTCAATGAAACGTAATTTCGATTTTTGGGAATCACTTTTAAAGAGGAATGTTTCATTCTCATGATTAATCATACGAGGTAGTTAAGAATAAATTTTCAGTAAATTACCATGGCTGGACAGACACATTATAGGCCTATAATTTTTTGGATCATCTGTTTCTTCCATTTTTGGTAGGAGATATATATATATATTTTTTTTTCAGTGATACCTTCTGGAATTTCAATAGCGTTATTAATTAGCATTGATAAAAGTTTGCGCTAGAGTTTTATGGATTGATGATAAATGATAACGCTAGATATTATGTACCTTGTCAAATGCATAGGATTTCAATTTTGGGGATTTTATTAAAGCTTACCTAACATTATTCTTGGTTATATATTTCCATTCTTCCACAGGTTTATCCTTCATTCTTTCTTCTTCCCGTTTACCAAAGTAGTTAAGAGAACATGGCTACATCAGAATCGCTACAATCCTGACACCGAAACTAACAGAATGAAAATTGCGTAAATACGTGTGGTACGTAGATATTAATGTATGACTATGCCGAACACAAGATTATGAATACGCCTGTATGTTTGTGTGTCTATGTATATGTCAGTGTCATCCCAAACAAAAAGAGAAGAAAAAAATTCTTCCTCCACCACACACAAATAATCAAACACAAATAAAGCATAAATTGATCCACTTTTGAAAAAATGAACCAGGTTGTCAGAAGATTGAGAAAGCGAGAAAGAGTAGGCAATCAGGAGTAGCTAGCCTCCCTAGTCGACGGGTATCCTTGAATAAGAGTGGCCAGCCAGTACGACTCATCCGGTCTACCCACACTTGATTTTCCCCCAAAACAGTTTTCATTTTATATATTCCGCTTGTTCTTCTTAGCAATATTCTTCATACTATTATTATTATTATTTCCTTTGATTTCTGGCGTTTACACATTTCTTTCCGGGTCCCGCCCAGGGACCTATGGTTAGAAATGGCATCATGACACTTTCCATTGACAAAAAAAAAAACAATACATAAAGCCCTTCGTAAAGTGAGGGCTGTACTTGTCAGAACAATTTTTGTATCTCCTTGAGGCATAGACTTCCAGGAATCCCTTCAATTAGTCTACTGCAATATTTTCCAACCAGTCCTAGGGCTCCAACTACAACAGGGATTATTAATGTTCCCATGTGCCACATTTCTGAGATTTCTATTTCAAGGTCCTTGTATTTTGACAGCTTTTGTAATAACTTCAAAGATACTTTGCAGTCTGCAGGGACTGCCATATCAATAAGGAGGCACTTTTTTGTTTGTGGTCATTAATAACAATGTCTGGGCGGTTTATTATTATTATTATTATTATTATTATTATTATTATACAGTCTATCCTGAATTTTTTTGGTAATAGAGGAGGTTTTCATTATCAATCATTAGTCGTCTATACGAAAAAAAAAACTTTGTAAATATGACATCATTAGTAAATTTGTATTAAACAAAATGTATATTTTGGTTAATAAAATCATTTTTTTCTTTTGCAGGTCCATCGGGCTTTACTATTTTTGAAAAGAATCAGTCCTCACAATGAAATGGGTACAACTTTTTCAAGTTACAATGGTTATAATTCTATCAGAACGACTGATCAGTGCAGAGAATATTCTTTTCTTGACTGTGCCATACTTTAGTTTTATCAAGCCAATGGTGAACGTGGCTGGAGAGCTAACCAAATATGGACACACTAGCTATATCTTGAACACCGAGAAATTAACTGAAAAATTCAATGCAGTAAAGAATGGAGTGAACTTCGTAATAACAGAGGAGTATGAAGAGTTTTCGATTTTTAATGATATCATATTGAAAGTATTACGTTTTCCAGATAAATATGAATTAAAAGACTCATTCAGTGCCACCCAAAACCTCTGTGATCGTTATCTCTTAAACGAAGAACTTTTTCAAAGGCTGAAATCGTTCAATGCGTCTTTAGCGGTTATTGAATCGAATTTTGAAAGCAATTGTCTGGCTATTTTAGCTTACAGACTTGAGATACCATTCATTCTCCTGGGACGACAAAATCATATCAACATTCACCGAACGCCATGGGCAATTTCAGTTTTCCCACATTATTTACTCTTGCAGGCGAAGGTGTCATCTTTTTCGATGAAGATCAAAAACCTGTTGTATCATTTTGAACATTACAGAAATCCAGCAGCTGGAACTCCGGGCAAAAATATTAAATTCTATGCGCCTGAACGGCCAGATATTACTTTTGACGAACTTATGCGACAAGCTCAATTGTACATTGTCGATTCGGATTTCTTCGTCGGTCAAGCTTTACCAGCGCTACCAAATGTCAAATACATCGGAGGAATAGCAACCCAGGCGGCAGGAACTCTAAAAGGAAAAATCTTGGAATTTGTTACTGCTTCTAAACATGGAGTCATCGTGGTCTCTCCAGGAAGTCTTGTCAGTTGGGGCATTCACGTAAAGAAAATGGAAGAAGCGTTCAGTATGATCAAATATGATGTCGTCTGGAAACATTCAAATTCTTCTTCTTCCCGTGCAAATATTTATCTAACAAAATGGCTGCCCCAAAACGACATTCTTGGTCACCCAAACACTAAATTGTTTATCACTCATTGTGGTAACAGTGGCCAATATGAAAGTTTGTATCACGCTGTTCCCATGATTGCATTTCCATTTTTTTCAGATCAACCGTTTAATAGTCAGAATATACAATTAAAAGGTTTCGGAATTGCAATGGACCTTAATAATTTCACAGTTGACGAGTTGGTCAGAAATATCGAGGAAGTCATTGAGAATCCAAAATACAAGAAAAACATTGCAAAGATGAGCGAAATATTTCGATCACAAGATCTCCCATCGATCAGAGTAGCCCGTCTTGTAAATGAGATCCTGAAATATGGAGGCGATCATTTAAGATCAGAGATTCAAGATATTCCTTTGTATGAGTTTTTAATGCTTGATATTTTGGCTGTCCTTTTTACGGCGGGTTTTATTGTTTTGTTTCTGTCGGTCTTTCTTTTGAGAAAATGTTTCTCACTTGCCTGCAGTAAGAAGAAAATAAAAACAGAATGAGGCTGAAAAATAATTTATCATTTTGATATTAAAGCAAAATAGAAAATAAAAGATAAAAATGTAAAAAATAGTATAAAAACTTACTATATGAAAAAAATTAAAACTAATTAAAAAAAAAAAAAAATCTACGATATCTATGTCCGTCTTTTAATATCTAAGTATATGTACACACTCGGTTGTCTTTTAAAACACTGCCTAGACATTTAAAATGTTGTACTTGCTTGATTTGGGTGACTGTAATTCGTACTTCATACCTTGGTCTGTTCTTTCAGTTAACAACAATAGACTATCTCTTTGTACAATTCATTTTTATTTATTTCGTCTCGCATTATTTTTAAAGAACTCTTTAAGACTTACTGTAATTTACATTCGATATATGTCATAGACACATTGTCGTCTGTATAACTTGAATTGTTAAGATTGTAACCTCCAAAAATATTTATGTAGGACGTATTATACTCTCGGGGTCTTCACTGTAAACGTTGAGAAAGTACTGAACGCCCCTTTCATGTTTCTTAAGATTTTACTTAGGTTTTGCTATTTCAATGCATCCACAGATCTTGATGTGATATTTTTCATCGTCTTAAAACACTTCCTAGACATTTAAATTTTTGTACTGTGTGCCCAAAATATATACAAAATTTAGATTAGTTTGGAATAATTCCACAAGTATCGGCCATCCAGTGCGGGTAGAACTCAATTCTTATTTATGTATCGGATTCGTTCAGAGTTCAATTTGTTTCCATTTTGCTTCCAAATTATTCGTTGCTTTTCTTTGTTCTTATTTAGATTCTGCTGTTTTTAATATTTTGCTACGCCTTCGGAAGGCATCTTTCCCTCTTCTTATCTCTCTCCGTGTTTTAAGTCCTCTTTTAAAATGCTACCTAGATATTTAAAATGTTGTACTTACTTCATTTGGGTGACTCTAATTCGTACTTCATACCTTGGTCTGTTCCTTCAGCTAACAACAATGAATAGTACATTCATACTTTGGCTTCCATCATCAAATTCTTTTGGAGGAACATTAAGGAAATGGTGAATAAGTTTAAAAAAGAGTGAACAGTAGAGAGGAAAACTGGATCAGGTGTTTATACTAGGAAGAGGGATCATCATTTCAAATTCGGGCTAAAGAGATCAATTAGAAAAGATCCAACTCAATCCATAAGACGTTTGGCACGTGAGAAAGGAGTTTCAGTTATGACAGTCCAAAAAGCAGTAAAAAATGACATGAAAATGAAATCGTACGTTAAACGTGTAAGAAAACTTTTTTATTCTGAGACAGAAACATGGAAGGTTAGAGAGGGCGAGGATCAACTTGAATAAGTTGGAAAATGATGCTGGAATTATATATATATATATATATATATATATATATTAAATTTACTTCAATCATTCATGAGCTTCAGATCCTTAGTTATGAGTAATTAATCATGAACATAACATTTTCGTTTATGATCGATTTCTTCACAATTCTTGTGTTAAGTTTGGAGAGTAATTTTACATTCTTATTGCTCAGAATCCGATAGTGTTATAAAAACTTTGGTGAATTCCAATAAGATAGCTTTAAAAATATTTCTAAGTTACAAAGGTTCAAAGCTTTTACTGTTACACGATTTGGACATTTTGCTGTTACACCGGTTGTGTATCGCATTCATCTTCTTGGTTCTCACCTGCTTGCTCAGGTGCTATAGCCCATAGGAATCACTTCTTCCGTCTGTTGCGGTGTGACATGTCTGATTGCCTCAGACGTCTCTTTGTCTCACCTCATAACGAGTGCGAGCGTGTGTTAATGAAGCAAAGTTATTTTTAATATAATCAAGCAACGTATTCCATCAAGCAAGTTTGGTCCTCAGGATTATTGGCGGTTCAGCAAAAGTGTGTGGAACAACAGAAAATCCTCAATCGCATGTTTTATTGGATCAATCGATAGATAGATAGATAGATAGATAGATAGATAGATAGATAACATTGAGATAGATAGATAGATAGATAGATAGATAACATTGAGATAGATAGATAGATAGATAGATAGATATGAAACTGAGATAGATAGATAACAAATTGAGATAGATAGATAGATAGATAGATAGATATGAAATTGAGATAGATAGATAGATAGATAGATATGAAACTGAGATAGATAGTTAGATAACAAATTGAGATAGATAGATAGATATGAAATTGAGATAGATAGATAGATAGATATCTGATACAATTGATGATCATCATCTTAGTCAAACTGAGATATATTCACCGAACTTATGCCTAATGGTGCATCTCTCTCTCTTTCTCTCTCTCTCTCTCTCTCTCTCTGTATATATATATATATATATATATAATAAAAAGGCTTAAACACTGATATTCCATAGTCATAATTTATTCCATTGGAATCGTAAATACGATCCACTTCATCAGACCTACAAATTCAAAAAGAAAACAGAAAAGACATATTTATTTTGTATGCATGTATGTATATATATTTATATATTTTACATATGTAGGTGTATATTTACCGCTAATATTACATATATATATATATATATATATATATATATATATATATGTGTGTGTGTGTGTGTGTGTGTTTAAACGGAGAGAGCCAGACAAACCTACCAATGTTTCCACTAAGCGGATCATCAACCTTCCCTGACGATCCGCTTAGGTTAAACCTTCGTAGGTTTGTCTGTCTCTCTAGGTTTAACTAGGCCTGCTCTACTTATTGTTTTGAACACTTTATGTAGTTATTTTGCTTACTCGTATCGGGTTTTTTTTCTTTAGGCTTTGGACTTGCATGCTAGACGATTATTTTCGCCTAACGTCCGTGTTCTTGGTTCTTTCTTTTTTTTATACCTTTTTTTCCCTTTGGTATTGGTTTGATTATTTGAAAATCCTAAAACACTAAACGTTTTCCGTACGAGCATAATTTCTTATACTTATAATATTACTACTATATATATATATATATATATATATATATAATTTATAATATAAATTTATAATTTTATATATAATTTTAATATAATTGTGTATCTGTTTGACTATATGGCTACAAATGCAAAAAATATGCCTATGTTTTATAGATTATTCACAAGAGTTTGATATGGTAAGAAACAATGAACTGTTTGAAGTACTAGGGAAAGTTGATTGATTTAGGAGAGTTATTGGATTATTCCAATACTTATGCTGGGATTAAACCGCCTGCGTCCGGATAGAAAATCTATTCAGTAAATTCCCAAATTTAGAAAGAAGCGTAAGAGAAGTATGTATCTTGTCGACATAGTTATTCTACACTGATATGATCCTGAGAGAAGTCCTACAACAATCAATTATTGATGCCTATAATCGTAAGACCATGGGATATTCACAGGATACGGTGATGATAATAGACTAAGAAAGGAAAAATACGGTAACACTTACGGAAGTTAGAAAAAGAAATCGAAAATAAATGAGTAATCATAAAATGTATGAAGACACGGTATTTAATTGTCAGCTGAAGAAACAGGCCATGATACGGACTGCGTATTGGAGACAAGAAAATCGAACAAGTACAAAAATTTAAGTGTCTAGGGTGTGATTTAAGACGATGAAAAATGCTACATCAAAATCCGTGGATGAATTGAAATAGCAAAAGATGCCTTTTAAAAGCTAAGTAAAAATCTTAAATTGGAGACATCGAAATCAATCAAGTACAACATTTTAAATGTCTAGGCAGTTTTTTTTTAATAGAGGGCGGAAAATGGCACATTGAAAACCGGAGATAGATTGTTGAAGCGAAAGATGCCTGCCGAAAGGATAGCAAAATATTAAGAAACGGGAAAAACTAATTAGAAACAAAGAAAAGTAACGAATAATTTAGAGGGAAAATGAAAACAAAATAATTGTTTGGATCAATATGTTTCCCCCCGTTTTTTTCAAGAGATATATAATACCTTCAGTGATCCTTTCTGTGACTTCATTGGGATTATTAACAAGCGTTGATAGAGTTTGTGCAAGGGTTTTATAAATTGATGACAGATAATAGAGCCAAAAATTCGGTAGCTTGTCATTTCCTAGGGATTTCCATTTTGGTGATTTCAATATTTACATTATTTGGACTATTGTCCTCATCTTTGTCGCTATATTTATTACAACGTTTCGGCCGTTGTACACTGCGGCCTTCTTCAGGTGGTTGGAATGTCGAACTGAACCCTTAATTTCGCTCACTGGGGGAGACAGTTCTAGTTAAACATGACACGTGGAACTAGAACTGTCTAACCCAGTGAGCGAAATAAAGCGTTTTCTATTTTATAAGTACGTCAATGATCGTTTCTCTCTGTCTTTCTACTTCTATCTGACTTTCTTTATCTATCATATATATATATATATATATATATATATATATATTAGGTTGGTGCAAAAATAATGACGTTTTTTGACGTTAAAAATAAGTCAAAAAACGTCATTATATTTGCACCAACCTAATATATATATATATATATATATATATATATATATATATATATATATATATATATATATATGTTATGGTGCAGGTTAGAACCAAGGAAGAACACCACGAACACAAGAGTAGAAATAACGAAGGTATATTACACGAAATAATAATACAAGATGTGGAAGGTGTTAGTATGACTGTCAGTCTGGTTTGGAGTGAACTACTATCGGCTCGACTCGAATCGACCCTCTCTCTTGAGAGGCGTAGTATACATAGAATTAGAAAGAGTTCATGCTGTAGTTATAAGTAAGGACCCATGATACACCCCTCCCAAGCTTTTACCTCGCAGGGGTCTTTAATATTTTTTCCTCTTCGGATTAATCGTCAAAGGCTCTGTAAATTTTCTTTTTCTGCTTTATTTCCGCGATTCTGAAATTGCTTGAGGCCTTTGCATATTGAATGTGTCAAATATTTTGTCCATTACTTCCTCCTCTTCCTGAGGTAAACCGTTAGAATCCTCTAACAGTCTCTTTCTGATCTGATTTAAGTGCCTTTTATGCGAGAACTTCGAACCCTGTATTATGTAAATGACGTTCCCGATTCGTTTCTCTATTGTACCTGGCTCCCAATAGGATGTGTTGTTTTTGAACATTTAAAAAAAACTTTCTCCCCTGGGCTAAATTTTATTTTTGGTAAAAACGACGTTGGTGATTGCTTTGTCTGTTTTGGCAGTACTTTGTCGAATACCGATCTAATTTTTCGAGGGAAAATTACTTCCGCTGGCGATAATGCCGATGGTGTAGTACTGTTCGGTGTAATTCTATACACTTGATGTTGTAAAACCTTTTCTGTTGGTACGTCATATGCTTTCCTTAGTGGTCTTTTTAATGTATCTACAAACCTCTCCGCTTGCCCATTTGACTTTGGTGATATGGCGGAGGTTTGATGTGTTTCACCTGAAAAGTTTCACGAAATTCTTGAAAATCCGCAGATGTAAATTGTGTCCTGTTATTGGTGACTAAACAATCAACCACTCCGAAACGAGCAAACAACTCTTGAAGGCAATTTATTGTCCGCTCAGAAGTAGGTTTTCTACAACGAAATACTTCTGGTCATTTGCTGTAACTGTCTACTACAATCAAGTAGTAGAAACCCTCTAATGGACCTGCGAAATCTACATGGATTCTTGACCACGGTCGATCTGTCTTAGACCATGGCTTATGAGTGATCGGAGGTGCCTTTGCTGCTAAGGAACAGCCCTTGCATTTGTCCACCATATGTAAAATATTTTGATGCATCTTTGGCCAGTACACGTAACTTCGCATTAAGGATTTCATCCTTTTCTTTCCTCGGTGACCCATGTGAAAATCCTTGAGGATTTGCCTTTAAAGTGTTTTCGGGATTACTACTCATTCATTATATAGCAGAACATTATCACATAACGAAAAACTGTCTGATATATGCTTATCTTTTCCTGCCATTTTTGTTTTCGTTTCGTTTATAAATTCGTCATTCACTGCTTCGTTTCTTATTTCCTGTAATGTGACGGGGAGGTTTCGAATTGTACTACATAATGATGTTCTAATATCTTCCTCATATCGTAGAGCTGCAATTACGGAATCTTCTAATGGCACCGTTTGCTTTGGTATTAGTCTCGAAAGACCGTCTGCATGCACGATTTTGTTTGATGGAAGATATTCCAATTTGAAATTATAATTTAATAAAATCGTCCCCCATCTTAGTAATCTATTAGTAGTGTAGACAGGAAGACCTTTCTTTGATCCAAGTATTGTTAGTAACGGCTTGTGGTCCGTCTGCAAGGTGAAAAATCTACCGTAAATATATCCGTGGAATCCTGTAATCGCAAAAATAATCCCCAGCTCTTCTTTTTCGATTAGCGCGTAATTTTGTTCAGCTGGTAGTAACGTTCTTGACGCATGCGCGATGGGTTTTAGTGTCACATCCGGCATTTTATGAAGTATACATGGCCCAACACCATAGGCACTCGCGTCACTCGCGACTATTATTTCCAATTTTGGATCATAATGCGCTAAAAATAAATCAGCTGTTAGAGTCTTAATGATTTTGTCGAAAGTTTTCTGACATTCATATGACCATTCCCAAAGTTTCTCCTTCTTCCACAGTTCGCTTAGCGGTGCGCGTAATTTCTGCATGTTAGGAATAAATTCTTGATAATAATTTACTAAGCCCAAGAAGCTTTGTAACTTGGCTAAATTTTTGGGAGCTGGCATTTTTTTTTTTTTTTTTTATTATTGCCGTGGCTCTTTCTGGGTCTGGTCTTCTACCTTCTTCGTTAATAATATGACCCAGATATTTTATCTCCTTCATAAAGTAGTCACATTTATTTTCTTTTACATTAAAACCGTGATTTTGTATCTGCCTGAAAACCTCTTGTATTCCCAGTGTTGTTCAATATTTTTGCTATTTATCAGGATGTCATCAAGGTATGTGATCGTGAAATCCAATCCGCCTAGCATAGTGTCCATTATTTGCTGAAATATCGCCGGCGTGACCTTGATCCCGAATGGTAATCTCTGGAAATTGTATAATCCTTTATGTGTGTTTATGCATAACAACCTCGAGCTTTCCTCATCTACTGGTACTTGTAGGTACGCTTCGCTCAAGTCTATTTTTGAGAAAAATTTTCCTTCGTTCAACTTTGTGAAAACTTCCTCTGAACTCGGGAGTGGATAGTGATAATCCTTAATCGCTGCATTCAATCGAGAAATCAACGCATACTCGTATCTCCCCCGATTTCTTTTTCACGTAAACCGTAGGTGCGGCCCATTGAATATATTCCACCTTTGTCAATATACCGGTTTCCACGAGTCTATCCAACTCTTCGTCTGTCTTTTCTAATGATGCCAAAAGTACATTTCTTTTCTTCTTGAAAATGGTTTGTACATTTTCTTTTAGTTCGATTTTGGGCGTCATTTTTTTACACCTCCCGAGGCCGGCTGGAAATATGTACAATATGTGTGAACGAAGGTTCAAAAACGTTCAGCGTATATGTTATTTCTAAACTTAGATCTCTGAGTGGGATCTGGAAATAAATGCACACATATAATAATAATAATAATAATAATAATAATAATAATAATAATATGTTTTCGGATTTTGGAATATAGACTAATTTGTATACAGCATCTCTAAAGTGGTGTAGCTTGGGAATGGAAACTATGGATGAACACCTTATCCCTTTACATTTAGTTATACATATACCATGAAGGTAGTTTTAGATAAAAAAAAAGAAAAAAGAATATAACTTGAAGGTCGTTTTATATAAAATTTAATACGTTTAGTGTACATACAGATAAATGTAATGACTCTAATCATGTAATGCTATTACTAAGATTTTACGTAAAAATAATGTTTTGGACTTTCTCTATGTGTACAAAAAAACATGATCACTACTCATAAAAAATATAAATGCCGGACATTTTGACATTTTGAATGATATCTTTACGGAGTACAAAAAAAACCTGGTAAGTAATCCACGAACGAAGCTATTGCTGTGACGATTGTTAACAAAAACCTGGCACCAGCGTAGGCGACATAGATGGTCTGGGACAGCCGTACCCAGGTCAGATGAAGTCATTTAAAACAGCTGCACATCACCTAGGTACCTTCGCAGTGTTCTCTAAAATTGTCCATTTGTGGCAAGTTATGTAGGCACCTGAAAAAAAACCTACGGATTTTGAAATTTCAGGAGTATACTCAACCTGTACGATCAAATTAAGGGCAACAATATTGGGATAATTTGATGACTGGAAATAAACTACATTGAAAAGCTAATGGGAAGTGTTGAATATAGGGTACTATTTTATCCTTTTACATACTGTCTCGTTTCTTCTTATAACAAAATGATATAATCCGGAATAATTAGAGTTTGTGGGGAAGAGTGCTTAGAATAAGCGTCTTCAAATAACTACCATTCTTTTCTCAGTCGTTTCACCCCAGGCGATGCTTACAGGAGGTTACAGGGATTAAAACGAGAAGAGTGAGAATAAGGAAGGTTGAGGGGAGCATAAAAATAGAACATGGTTAAAAAAAAAAGGACAGAAGATGGTGATTGACATTGCATTTAAACTTTTGAAGATTTTAGTTATCAGAGAAGCAAGTAATCGAAAAGTACGAGAAAAAAATGGTGGTTAAACCTAGCTAGTTCAACTGTAAATCGTCAAGATCTAGTTGCCAATGTTGTAGCAAGCTTAATTCCATGTAGTCGCAGTACCAGGGAAAATGCTGATCAGACGAGTTACCATTAAAATATCTGTAGAAAAGACAGAGGGAAGTTACGTCAGGTCGGTGAGAAAGTGAATGAAGTCGAAATTCCTGGTCAGGATCGATTGCATTACGGATTCTTCTTTGGATTTTGTCAAGAATCTGGATGTTTATGTATTTGTAAGATTGATTCTGACGAGAATCATTTTCTGGCACGACACATCTAACCAAAAAGTTCTTGCATTAGGCGTTGCAATTGATTCTATATCGTCAATCCACTCCATATCATTGGAAAATTTGAGGACAAGGTGTGGAGTGTTGCTGTTCTGGAGTGTGGCATCAGCCATGCTGATGGCAGGCAGAAGAGTTACCTGCTGAAGATAAACTTGTTAAAAAGGTCAATATTAGTTGTATATGATGAAGCGATCAGTGACAGAAACATTGCTAGTTGAATTCTGAGCGCTAATTACGATTCATAGACATATGAAAACAATTTTTATCAATGAGATTAAGACCTGGAATTTCAGTATTTTCCGTGTCACCAGATCGTAGAAAAAAAAAACGGTAAATGAGGTGGAACTAAAAAAAAAAGTGTGTAATGGAGGTGGGGTGAAATGACCATTATGCCAGGACGCAATACAGATAAATGTTCCGTTACAACGATACAGACAACATGCTGGCGTACTTCCTGAGATTATGGGATGAATTTTACGCCCATTTAACAGCACAACATAAGGGATTGTATTGAACGCCTTTCGATTAAGCATATGGCTGAGTCTCCAATCCCAATCTCATTTTCTTGTCCGGGATCATTTTCACGATTTCGCCCTATTGCTTCCCCCCCCCCCAAAAAGCAAAAAAAACACCGCTTTACTTCCCGGGTATTTCTCACACGGTGACTCTGGACTTTTTTCTGTCCTTTTATTATGCACTGATCGGATGTTTGTTTTTTTTGTTTGTTTTTTTTTCAATGTCTTTTACTATGGCCACATCATTTTGGGGGAAGCGGGTAAAAATATGTCCCACAAGTTAGGGCTTCAGCGCTTCACTCTATGTGAATGTGGAATTCATGGTCTGTCTAAATTTGATGATGGTCTTTTGTCGATCTTTTTTATTCTGTTAGTTTTTGTTTATTATTTCTCCCCCCACCTTAACGATTTCAGACCCTCCGTTATCAACTAGTAACTCTTCTTGTTTCATGAGATGTGCATACTCGTGTGCTCGTCTACATTTATGATGCTCGATGGGGGTGGGGGTTGAGTTCTATCATTTTTAAACCCCTCATGCTGTAGCACCCTTATTTACTGTTCCAGGGGCTCTTCTTGCTAGATCGTTCATTATAGGGCGGGTCTTTCCACGGCCATCCGCTTTCACTATATCTGAAGTTTTGAAAAGGGCCTTTACGGCCCTTGAAGCATCATCCTCGTCCATCTGGACAAGGCAAGACACGATCAAACTTTCAAATACAAATCAGCATTACAAAATAAAAAGAAATTAAAACAAGCAATTGTTTTATGGTCGAGAAGCAGTTGTTTGATCGCCGAGAAAAAAGAAACATATCAATAAATAACAACGTTCTCGCAAATATCAACTAGGCAGCAAAGACGTCATACGATCAGCTACTACCCACTTTTTTTTAAACATTTATTGAGCCCCAAACTTTAGAGGTTTGCTAGAAAAACAGCTACATTGACTAACACCGCTCAGCTCAGACTTCCGACTTCCGACTTTTCGGACACCTAGACGTGAGTTTCCAGAGTTTAAGAAACTCACTGATGAAGCAATAGAGGTGTTAAAATTTCCAGAGAAATAGGCAGTGGAAATAATATTCAATACACTCAAAAATCTATGTGATCGCTACCTTCTCAACGGAGTACTGTTTCGAAAACTGAAATTATTCAATTCAACTCTAGCGGTTATTGATTCCAAGATAGAAAGCAATTGTCTGATCACGTTGACGCACAGGCTTAAAATTTGTTTCAGCCAGCTTATCTCGCTGGAACAGTTACGACTGAGTAGTGAGGTCGATCCTCACTGGGTGCCCCATACTCTTGGTCTTCTGCGACATATAAGCCAAGCTTAGGGGCACTGTGACGTGGTATAATGGTTAGCGAGCTTGTCTCGCTTGAACAATTACGACTGAATAGTGAGTTCGATCCACATTCGCTACACTTTCGGCCTTGTGCCACATTTAATCTGCGCTTAAAAATCTTTGGGCAGGTCTACGTAGTTTAATAATTCGCAGGCTTGTCTCACTAGATCAACTACAACTGAATTGTAAGTTCGATCTTCACTGGGTACCCCATACTTCTGGCCTTGTGCCACATCTAAGCTACCCTTAGAAAATCACCCTTCCAACTATTTCGAGAGACAGTTGGTGGAAATCTTATTTCGCCATAGCCAGACGTCCAGGAGAACCGGCTCTGTTCCTGGCAGCCATGTAATTTCTCTTTACAGAGACATCACACGAGACGACGTCTTTTTGATCGACGGGTGGCGGGTACCGTTATTAGTAGTGGTATGCAGTTATTTCTGCATTCGTTTCCGTTGCAAATCTAAAACTGTTTTTCTTCGTAGATAGAAATTTAAAAAATGGTTAGAAAGAAATTGGAAACATTTGTAGAACTAATTGTCGAATGTATTAAAATCAAAACATAAATTTTGAAGAGAAATAATCTTATTTAATTTTTCTATCAGTTTCAGTCTTTGACATTGTCTAAAATATTTTATTAGGAAGTCTTATTTATCAATCAAACCGAGGAATTTTGATGAAAATTAAATTTTATTTTAATACTGATATTATCCCGTCCGTTTTGCAATTAATTTTATCAAATTGGAGGCTTTCATTATCAATGAATACTTGTATATATGTTGAAGAAATTACGTAATTACTATAATATTGATGTAATACATTCTCGAATGGATGTGATGAATTCTTCTTAATATTAAACAAAATTCATATTTCGCTTTAAAAAAAAAGTTAAATTCTTTCATTTTCAGATTCATCCTGTTTTACTATTGTTCATGGGAACCAATTTCAATTTTTCCCAATAAAACTGAAACAACATTTACAACTCATTCTATCAGATCGACTGACCAGTAGGGAGAACATTCTTTTCTTGTCGTTACCTTATTTTAGCCATATCAACCCGATGGTTAAAGTGGCGGAAGAACTGACGAATTATGGTCACACAGGCTACATCCTCATTACGGAGAAAATGGACGGGTAATTCGGTCCAGTAAAATATGGAGTGAACTTCGTAGTAACAGTTGAGTTTCCAGAGGTTAAAATATTTACTGATGAAGCAATAGAGGTGATAATATTTCCAGAGAAATATACATTGGAAGAAACATTCAGTAGTCTTCATAAAGTATGCGATCGTTACCTTCTCAATGAAGAACTTTTTCGAAGACTTAAATCATTCAATGCATCGCTAGCGATTATTGATTCGCATATAGAGAGCCATTGTCTGGCCACTTTCGCGTACAGTCTTGAAATTCCTTTCATTTTCCTGGGTCTAGAAAACTATATCACCATTCACCGAACACCATGGTTAATTTTAGTTACTCTCCATTATTATCTCTTCACGACTGATATAACATCTTTCTCGATGAAGATCAAGAACATGTCGTGTCATTTATATGATTATATAAATCCAACACCTTGGTCTCCGGAAAGAGATATTAAAGAATACGCACCTGAACGCCTGGATATTTCTTTCGAAGAACTTCTACGACAAGCCCAACTGTATATTGTTGATTCGGATTACTTTCTCCATCAAGCATTACCAGCACTTCCAAATGTCAGATACATTGGCGGAATAGCTACCCAGCCGGCGAGACCTCTAAAAGGAAAAGTCTTGAAATTTGTTAATGCTTCTAAACATGGAGTCATCGTTGTATCGCCAGGAAGTCTTGTCAGTTGGGGCATTCACGTTAAGAAAATGGAAGAAGCGTTCAGTAAGATCAAATACGATATCGTCTGGAAACAATCAAATGCCTCTTTTTACCGCTCAAATATTCTACAAACAAAATAGTGGTTTCGAACGATCTACTTGGTCACCCAAATACTAAATTATTTATTACGCATTGTGGAAAAAGTTGGGAATTTGAAAGCTTGTACCAATCTTTGAGATGGTCTAAAAGATTTTTTTCTGGGATTAGAGGTCTTTTCTATTAATCAACACGTGGAATTTTGAAGGAAAACAAATATATGTCGTTTTGATAGTAATACTAAACGGTCCGTTTTTCAAATTATTTTATCAGTTTGATGGCTTTCCTTATCAATGGATACTTGAAAATATGAATACATATTGAACAAATGACATAAGTCATATTATCTTGTAATTGTCTTTTGTATGAACGAAATGATTTCTTCCTGCTATTAAATACAATTTCTATTCGGTTTTTTAAAAATTATTTCTTTCTTTTTCAGGTTCGTTCTGTTTAACTATTGTTCATAAAAAACTATTGCAATTCCCCACAATAAAACTGACTCGACATTTACAAGTCATTATTTTCGTCATTCTATCAGATCGACTGACCAGAACGGAGAACATTCTTTTCTTGTCGTTACCTTATTTTAGCCATATCAACCCGATGGTTAAACTGGAGGGAGAACTAGAGAGTTATGGTCACACAAGATACATCTCCATTACGGAGAAAATGGATGAGAAATTCGGCACCTTAAATGATGGAATGAACTTCATCGTAACAGAGTAGTTTCCAGAGTTTAAGAAACTCACTGATGAAGCAATAGAGGTATTAAAATTTCCAGAGAAATAGGCATTGGAAGTAATATTCAATACACTCAAAAAACTATGTGATCGCTACCTTCTCAACGAACACTTTTCGAAAACTGAAATCGTTCAATGCATCTCTAGCGGTTATTCATTCTAAGATAGAAAGCTATTGTCTAATCACATTAGAGTACAGGCTTAAAATTCCTTTCATGCTCATGGGTCTTCGTAACCACGTCTTCATTTACCGAACACCATGGGTAATTTCAGTTTCAGGGTAATTTTAATCTCTTCACGACTGATATAGCATCGATAAAGTTCAAGAACGTGATGAATCACATAATTATATATATTCAGCAAGTTGGTCCCCGGGAAAAGATATTAATCTCTCCGCACCGAACCGGCCGGATATTTCTTATGTCAGTCAGTTATGTGCCATGTGTGATACAGGCTTAGGCTATTATGTATCTTTCGATACATGACTGACGAGGCAGATTTTTCCCGCAGTAGGTTAGACTCTTTACAACTGATATAACATCTCCCTTGATAGAGACCAAGAAAGTGATCAATCACATACATCTCTATCTATAAAAGGCAGGATGTGTGTGTGTAACGAATGCACGGCCGCAATTTTCGACGGATTTGCGCCAAAATTTACATGCACATGCTCCAAGTTAGCGGGAAGGCCAAGACCGAATTTGCATTTCCCACCTCCCATCGATAGTGGAAATAATCGATGTGTTCATGCTTCTACGGCAGTTTTCATGTAGTTTGCGGTCATTTTCTACTGGCCAGAGTGAGAGGCTATAGCTGGCTGCCACGAATAGGCAGGAAGATTCTATTGGCCAGCGTGAGTCAACAGCTGACTGACACGAATGTTAACTAGCATGCACAAAACAATCGATAGCTGCATTCGTCACAAGTGGGAAAAATTCAAATCTGCATTGCACTTTACCCCAATTGGCTCATTCGCTTGCTTAAACTCAACGTTGATTCTGATTCTGCAGAACTTGGTTGGGTGTGACAAAGTATTTGTTGTTAACATTCTTTTTTCATTCGGTTTTTCCAGTTACGAGTCCTTTTTTAAAGCTGATCGTTTTGTGTTCATTTTGTTTAGTTCCTTTTTCGTAACAGATGTAATGTTTAGTATAGAGCTTAGAAAAAATTCCCAGTGTGATATAGGCAAATTTTCTATGCGTGATTAGAATATTTTATACACATTTTGAAACGTGTATTCAAAGTCATTTTATTTAATACAGGTTATTTCTCTTTTATAACAATAACTCCTATTAGTTCTGACTGTGTGCATTCTGTAATATCTCGTAATTTTATACTAATGTTTATCTTTAAGTAAGGCATGTAGCAACATCAGCACGGCAAAGGGCACTCCTTTAAAGGAAAAGAAGGGCAAAAATATTCGCAGTGTGAGATAGGCAAGAAGTAAGGCATGTAGCAACATCAGCACGGCAAAGGGCACTCCTTTAAAGGAAAGGAAGGGCAAAAATATTTTAAGTCAAGTGATAGCGATTGCTGTATGAGTCATACGATTTTTGAATCAAGCACGGGCAACGCCGGGCCATGCTGCTAGTAATTATATATATATGGAGCAAGTTGGACCCCAGAAAAATATGTAAAGTCTATACACGTGAACCGTGTAACATTGCATCAGCAACATTATTAGTATTGGAGAGAGTGACTTTCTATTTTCAAAGCATACAAGATTTGATAGTCAGCCATGTGCCATGCGTGATACACACTTAGGTGATTATGTATCGAAAGATACATGACTGACGAGGCAGATTTTCCCCGCAGTAGGTTGCCATTTCTTTCTGCGGTAGAACAGTTTCCATCCAAGGCGATAGAACCCGGTCTGTTTTACTATTTACTCATGGCTGAGGGAAGATTAGGTCCTAAGTGAATGTAATTGATTCGACTGGAATTCGAACTCGGGTCTCGATTCCTCAATCCGAGCCGCTATCCATAACTCTACCGCGAATTTCTCTATTTCTTATGACGAAATCATATGACAAGCTCAATTGCACATTGTTGATTCTGATTATTTTTTTCCATCAAGCATTACCAGTACTTCAAAATGTTAAATTCAATGGCGGAATAGCTATCCAGCAGGAAGCCTCATAGAGAATATCTTGGAGTTTGTTAAGGCTTCTAAATATGGAGTCATCGTTGTTTCACCAGGAAATCTTGTCAATTAGACCATTCACGTAAAAAAAAAATGGAAGAAGCTTACAGTAAGAGGAAATACGATGTCGTCTGGCAACAATCAAATGCGTCTTATTACACCACCCCCAAATATTCTACTAACAAAATGGCGGTCTCGAACGATCTACTTGGTCACCCAGATACTAAATTGTTTATTACGCATCGTGGAAAAAGTTGGGAATTGGAAAGCTTGTATCACGCTGTTTCCATGATTGGATTTTTTTTTTATTAACCCATTAATAGTAAGAATATCTAATTGAAAGTTTCGGAATCTCAATGGACCTTAACAATTTCACGGTGGACGATTTGGTCAGAAATATCGCGGAAACCACTGAGAATCCAAAGTATAAGAAAAACATTCCAAAGATGAGCCAAATATTTCGATCACAAAAAGAGCTCCTGTGAGTCTTCTTGATGTAATGAATATGCATACAACTGGGTTCCCTCTCACAGTAATATGATTGGCTAGGGAGAGCCATTGATATAGACTGATGTGGTGGCACAGGGCCTACGCCTATTGTCTTCGTCAATTGCCTACGCCTATTGCCTACAACTACAACGAGGACCAGTCCATTACGGTTACCTGCTAGATTGTCCTACTGAGTTACAGTCATCCAAAACCACTTTGCTACCTCGAATAAATATATCCATTTCCGGGACATATCACTTTCTATATGGACATCGACGTTGGACAATCTCCTCACATAAGAAGAATAGTCTTGAAGCAACCAAAAAATATAGTTTTACAGAAGGATATTGAGAAAACTATATACCGATTTTTGAGACAATAGGAAGCAAATAGGACACTTGTAGTTAACATAAGGCAGTTAAAAATTATGGGGCGCATAATGAGGAAAGAGGGCTTAGAAAATTTGATACACATAGGACATATTAAAATATTAGAGAAACAGACGTAAACAACGCATAGTCTACTTAATGAGCTTGAGTAAATGGATGGCGGAGCAGGGTCTAGGAGAGACAGCAGGACACAAAATGTACGAAAAGCTACAAAGGATAGGTAAAGAGCAATGAACAAGACACGACACATATAAGAGGGATGATATGAAGAATAAAATCTGGAAAGGTATAAAGTATACTCGTCTTAAAATTAGGCTCTCTAGTCGCGTTTTTCTTTTTTGTTTTTTTGTTTTTTTGTTTTTTTTTTTGTTTCTTTTTTTGTTTCTTTTTTTGTTTCTTTTTTGGGTTTTTTTTGTATCTTTTTTTTGTTTCTTTTTTGTTTCTTTTTTTCTTTTGTTTTTTTGTTTCTTTTTTTCTTTTGTTTTTTTCATTCTTTCTAAACTTATAAAAAGCGGGCACAATTTTTGCTGACCAAATCAAACCTCGTCTGTTCGTGTTTCCCCGGAGATAATGCTTTCTACGCCGAAATCCGACTCACTGATTACGATAAATTAAGTTGCATGCAATTTAAATACACGTAGATGCAGATATTTCGGACAGTGACTTATTTATCTACTGATAATAAAGCGTTGATCTCTGTTCGGTGAGATAACATTGTGAAAAAAACCTTACGTGCAACATGTCGGACTGATTACGTTTACTTCACTTCACAAAGTAAGGGTGTATAACAAGCATCTAATTTAGTAGTAAATTTCTCCAAATTTATATTACTTCAGGATGGACGAAAATTGTTAAGATGGAAGGAAAGCTATGACATCAACTAAAAACAATAACTCTTTTTAAATACATTGCAGAAGCAAATAGTGAACTTACGTTTGGCAAGTCAAAAAGTTGCTTTCCTTGAATGTCGTCCTTTCAAGTTTATCAGGTAAATGAAATCTATCTATCTATCTATCTATCTATCTATCTATCTATCTATCTATCTATCTATCTATCTATCCGCCCAGTCTATTTTTAATCTATCTATCTATCTATCTATCTATCTATCTATCTATCTATCTATCTATCTATCTATCTATCTATCCGCCCAGTCTATTTTTAATCTATCTATCTATCTATCTATCTATCTATCTATCTATCTATCTATCTATCTATCTATCCGCCCAGTCTATTTTTAATCTATCTATCTATCTATCTATCTATCTATCTATCTATCTATCTATCTATCTATCTATCCGCCCAGTCTATTTTTAATCTATCTATCTATCTATCTATCTATCTATCTATCTATCTATCTATCTATCTATCCGCCCAGTCTATTTTTAATCTATCTATCTATCTATCTATCTATCTATCTATCTATCTATCTATCTATCTATCCGCCCAGTCTATTTTTAATCTATCTATCTATCTATCTATCTATCTATCTATCTATCTATCTATCCGCTCAGTCTATTTTTTTAATCTATCTATCTATCTATCTATCTATCTATCTATCTATCGTTACAGTTATATGTATGCCTAGATTCAGTTATATGTATGCCAAGTCCTTTTTTGAGCAAATCATTGAATTGAAGGCGTGGGGCGCCATATGACAATTTGATTAAATCCAACTGAGACAGTCAATCTGTAATTTTTTTTTTCTCAATTTTAGAAATTGTTACACATCCATATCAAATTTTCTATGCGTGATTAGAATATTTTATACACATTTTAAAACGTGTATTCAAGGTCATTTTATTTAATACAGGTCATTTCTCTTTTATAATAATACATCCTATTAGTTCTGACTGTGGGCATTCTGTAATATCTCGTAATTTTATACTAATGTTTATCTTTATAGATATATTTTGTTTGCTTGTGATATCTGTTCCCGAATTATACATATCCTAAATGACAAGTTATCCTTTTAGACAATGTTACATGGATGTAGCCAATGTAAGAATTTAATGTTGCTTTGTCGTTATATTTATCGAAGATGAAAACTTCTAAATGAGATTGGACTTCAGTAAAGATCTTGTTTTTTTTGTTTTGTTTTTTCGATGGCGAACTTTTGAGGTCTGGAATTATTGGTAATGATACGATAACAGTTTTAAACCTTTTATAGTCAATGAAAAATCCAATGTGTTCATGGCATATTTAAATAATATGTACCAGAGAAGTATATCCATCATAAGTTGTCTATATTTAAAGAATTTCTGCTTACGGTACAATAACTTTTTATTTATCTCAGAATGGATTGTGCAATATTTTTTTTCAAAATAATTTAGGTTACTTAATCATGTAAAACAAATGATATAAGCTAATTGATGTCATAGTTGGAGAAATAAACGAAAATTAGACGGTTATTCCCTTAACACGCTATTAGACTGATTTGTTTACTCCCTTGTATATGTTTATTTACTACACAATTTCAAGTTCTATATAACATTAAAAACTTATGAAAATATGTAAACGAACGACAGTACAATATTTGCAGGAAAAATATTAAACAAACATTCTGTAATTTAACATGAGAAAAACTTTGCCCATTCAAAGAATAGGTAGATACACGTTCAATACACTGCGTGTCGTTGGTCTCACCTAAAAACTAAAATTAAAAGAATTTTTGCTTCAGAGGAAAAAGATTACTATGAATTTAATTATTATATCCATTCTAAAATATGTTTTATAGAATTCAAAATCGAAGTAATATATCAAGCCTAGAAGTTTTGAAGAGAAATATATTGACTGCACTTTAATAAGAATTTCATAATTATATATACTCTAAAATATGGTTTATAGAAATGAATGTTTAAGTATTAATAATAAGAGAAATAATTTTACTGCATTTTAATAGGAATTTAATAATTATATCTACACTAAAATAAGTTTTATAGAATTTAATGTCCAAGTATTAATAATAAGAGAAATAATTATACTGCATTTTAATACGAATTTAATAATTATATCTACTCTAAAATATGTTTGATAGAATTTAATGTTTAAGTATTACTAATAAGAGAAATAATTTTACTGCATTTCAATAGGAATTTAATAATTATATTTACTCAAAATATGTTTTAGAGAATTTAATGTTTAACTATTAATAATAAGAGAAATAATTTTACTGCATTTTAATACAAATTTAATAATTGTATCTACTCTAAAATATGTTTTATAGAATTTAATGTCCAAGTATTAATAATAAGAGAAATAATTTTACTGCATTTTAATAGGAATTTAATAATTATATTTACTCTAACATATATTTTATAGAATTTAATGTTTAAGTATTAATAATAAGAGAAATAATTTCACTGCATTTTAATACGAATTTAATAATTATATCTACTCTAACATATATTTTATAGAATTTAATGTTTAAGTATTAATTATAAGAGAAATAATTTTACTGCATTTTAATAAGAATTTGATAATTATATCAAATCTGACATATATTTTATAGAATTTAATGTTTAAGTATTAATAATAAGAGAAATAATATTACTGCATTTTAATACGAATTTAATAATTATATCTACTCTAAAATATGTTTTATAGAATTTAATGTCCTAGTATTAATAATAAGATAAATAAATTGACTGCATTTTAATAAGAATTTAATAATTATATCTACTCTAAAATATGTTTTATAGAATTTAATGTCCAAGTATTAATAATAAGAGAAATAATTTTACTGCATTTTAATACGAATTTAATATTTATATCTAGTCTAAAGTATGTTTTATAGAATTTAATGTCCAAGTATTAATAATAAGAGAAATAATTTTACTGCATTTTACTACGAATTTAATAATTATATCTTCTCTAAAATTGGTTTTATAGAATTTAATGTTTAAGTATTAATAATAAGAGAAATAAATTGACTGCATTTTCATAAGATTTAATAATTATATCTACTCTAAAATATGTTTTATAGAATTTAAAGTCCAAGTATTAATAATAAGAGAAATAATTTTACTGCATTTTACTACGAATTTAATAATTATATCTACTCTAAAATATGTTTTATAGTATTTAATGTTTATGTATTAATAATAAGAGAAATAATTTTACTGCATTCTACTACGAATTTAATAATTATATCTACTCTAAAATATGTTTTATAGTATTTAATGTTTATGTATTAATAATAAGAGAAGTAATTTTACTGCATTTTAATACAATTTTAATAATTATATCTACTCTAAAATATGATTTATAGAATTTAATGTCCAAGTATTATTAATAAGAGAAATAATTTTACTGCATTTTAATAGGAATTTAATAATTATATCTACTCTAAAATATGTTTTATAGAATTTAATGTCTAAGTATTAATAATAAGAGAAATAATTTTACTGCATTTTAATACGAATTTAATAATTATATCTACTGTAAAATATTTTTTATAGAATTTAATGTTTAAGTATTAATAATAAGAGAAATATTTTTACTGCATTTAATACGAATTTAATAATTATATCTACTCTAAAATATGTTTTATAGAATTTAATGTCCAAGTATTATTAATAAGAGAAATAATTTTACTGCATTTTAATAGGAATTTAATAATTATATCTACTCTAAAATATATTTTTTAGAATTTACTGTCCAAGTATTAATAATAATAGAAATAAATTTACTGCATTTTAATACTGACTATTATATCGATTCTAAAATATGATTTATAGAATTCTAGGTCGAAATAGTATATCAGGCCTAGAGGTTCCGAAAGGAAGAAAATGTACTGCATTTAATACGAATTTAAGAATTATATCTACTCTAAAATACATTTTATAGAATTCAGGGTCGACGTAGTTTATCAGGCATAGAAGTTTCGAAGAGAAATAAATTTACTGCATTTTAATACAAATTCAATAATTATATTTTTAGTCTAAACTATGATTAATAGAATTCACCGTCGTAGTAATATATCAGCCATTAGAAATTTCGAAGATGAATAAATTTACTTCCATTTTGATAATTTTATTTTGTCTTGATCAATCGGCAAATTAAATAATTATGATTCATCAGAAAATTTAAATTGCAAAACCTGGCATTTCCCCAACCATTTCTTGTTATTATTATTTTCTGTAATATCAGCCATGTTTTATAGCATTAGTGTATCGCATTCTGAAATAAATTAGCATGTATATAGATATATGTTGAAAACGTGATAGATTATTGATTTATTTACCAAATACAAACGTAATTTCATTTTGTCATCGAACAAAATACGTATTTCGTTTTAAACCTTTACATTTATTCTTTTTCAGGTTTATCGTCGTTTCCTCTCTTTTACAGTAACCAGTTTCACGTGCTTACAATGAAACTAACCCAATTCTTTCAAGTCGTAATTATTACCATTCTATCTGATGGAGAAATCAACGCGGATAACATTCTTTTCCTGTCCTTACCTTACTATGGTCATATCAACCCTCTAGTGAAAGTGGCTGGAGAGCTGACCAATTATGGACACTCAAGTTATATCTTAATTACTGAGAAATTTAATGGGAAATACAGCCCAGTAAAAAATGGAGTTAACTTCGTCATGATGGAGGAATTTTCAGAGATGGCGATATTTAACGATATAGTAGTTAATGTACTTCGTTTCCCAGAAAATTATCCATTGAAAGACTCGTCCAGTGCACTCCAAAATCTCTGTGATCGTTATCTTTTAAACGAAAAACTTTTTCAAAGGCTGAAATCGTTCAATGCATCCATAGCCGTTGTTGATGCGTGTTTTGTGAGCAATTGTTTAGCAGTTTTCGCATACAGACTAAAGATTCCTTTCATTCTCCAGGGATTACACAACCAGATAAATATTCACCGAACACCTTGGGCAGTATCAGTTATTCCCCATTTCTCTCTCTGCCAGGCGCAGGTAACATCTTTTATGATGAAAATCAGAAACGTATTGTATCATTTTCAGGATTACCTCAATCCAGCAGCTGGTTCTCCGGGCAAAGATATTAAAATCTATGCACCGGAACGACCGGCTATTACTTTTGACGAACTTCTACGACAAGCTCAACTGTACATTGTCGATTCGGATCACTTTCTTCATCTTGCTTTACCAGCGCTTCCAAATGTCAAATACATCGGGGGAATAGCTGTCCAGCCGGCAGGACCTCTGAAAGGAAAAATCTTGGAATTTGTTAATGCTTCTAAACATGGAGTCATCGTTGTCTCTCCAGGAAGTCTTGTCAGTTGGGGCATTCACGTAAACAAGTTGGAAGAAGCGTTTAGTAATATTAAATACGATGTCGTCTGGAAACATTCAGATTCTTCTTATTCTAGCCCAAATGTTCTACTAACAAAATGGCTGCCCCAAAACGACCTTCTTGGCCACCCAAACACAAAATTGTTTATCACCCACTGTGGCAACAGCGGTCAATATGAAAGCTTGTACCACGCTATTCCAATGATTGGATTTCCTGTTCTAGCAGATCAAGTATATAATGGTCGTAATATAAAGTTAAAGAAATATGGAATCTCGATGGACATTAATAATTTCACAGTTGACGAGTTGGTCAGAAACATCGAGGAAGTCATTGAGAATCCAAAATACAAGAAAAACATTGTAAAGATGAGCGAAATATTTCGATCCCAAGATCTCCCATCGGCCCGAGTAGCCCGTCTTGTAAATGAGATACTGAAATATGGAGGTGATCACTTAAGGTCAGAGATTCAAGACATTCCGTTGTATGAGTTTTTAATGCTTGATATTTTGGTCGTCCTTTTTACAGCTGGTTTCATAATTTTGTCTCTGTCGGCATTTTTATTAAGGAAATGTTTCATACTTGTTCGCGCAAGCAGGAAAAGGAAAAAAGATTAAAAATGAAATAAAATATATAAAAGTGATTTCTACGGAATCAACCATTTTTTTTTTTTGACATCTTTTTCTACTACTTCTACTACGTTGCCTGATAAACTTCTACAAATAGCACGTCACACTATATGAGGATTCCATGTACGATACAGGTTCGATTCCTGTTAGAGAAAGAATATTTTCCATAAAATTTCTCGGACTTTCAGACTGGTAAATGTTGTTAAAACTGTTTATTATAAACAGAGCATTTACTTAAAAATATATATATATATATATATATATATATATATATATATGAACTTTATTTCAGCCCTTCATGAGCTTCCGATCCTTAGCTATGATTCAATTAATGATGAACATGTCATTTTCATTTTATGATCGATTTCAAATTCTATTGAGCTTGGAGTGTAATTATATATACTTATTGCTCAAATTAGAGTCAAATAGTGTTATCAAAACCTCATATAATTCCAGTAAGATATCTTTAATTATTTCTAAGATAGAACGGATCAGAGCTTAATCTAACAATTGGCTAATTTTGCTGTTACACTCGGTGTATATATATATATATATATATATATATATATATATATATATATATATATATATATATATATATTTAACATAAAGAAAATGTAACTAATTTTTTTTTTCATTTATTTGTATTCTGGTGGTAAACTGCATGTATATCAGCTAAAATGTTTAGACCGTACACATTTTTATTTGGAATCATATCTACGTAGTAAAACATAATAACATATATATCAGAGAAAAATATAACTTCCGATCCTTAGCTATGATTAATTAATAATGAACATTGTCATTTTAATTTATGATCGATTTCATCAGGATTCTTCTGTTACGCTTGGAGAGTAATTATACATTCTTATTGTTCAAAGTAGTGTCAAGTAGTGTTATAAAAATCTCGGAGAATTCCATTAAGATATCTTCATTAATTTCTACGCTACAAAGGTTCAAATAATTCTAACAATTAAACATTTTTGCTGTTACACCTGGTATATATTTATTTCTAAGAAATTTAACTTTCAGAACAGTTTTAGCGTTCACGCACTGACGCAGCTTTCCTCACTCTATTTTCATAAAGTTTAACTTTCAAATAACACAACAGTAAGGGTTTGACAATAAAAAGGGTTATTACAGTCATTGAAAAAAGAATTGAATTAATTATAAGACTTATAGTTTGAGAAAGTTTTGCATCGAAGGACAAACATTTCTGCTGCAGTAATTTAGGCTAAAGGAGAATACATTGATATATTACAAATATACTGTTTTAGAGATAAATACATATATAGATAGATAGATAACGGACTGTGATAGATAGATAGATAGATAGATAGATAGATAGATAGATAGATAGATAGATAGATAGATAACGGACTGAGATAGATAGATAGATAGATAGATAACGGACTGAGATAGATAGATGGATAGATAGATAGATAGATAGATAGATAGATAGATAATGAAAGGCGGATGTCTTGATATATTCAAATATACTCATTTATATATATATATATACATATATTAGGTTGGTATGTTACTATGTGAGAAAACGACATTATTTTCGCACCAACCTACTATATATAGATAGATAGAATAATAGATAATGAAAGGTGAATATTTTGATATTTTCAAATATACTGTTTTAGAGAGATGGATACATATATAGATAGATAACGGACTGAGATAGATAGATAGATAGATAGATAGATAGATAGATAGATAGATAGATAATGAAAGGCGGATGTCTTGATATATTCAAATATACTCTTTTATATATATATATATATATATATATATATATATATATATATATATATATATATATATATATTAGGTTGGTATGTTACTATGTGAGAAAACGACATTATTTTCGCACCAACCTAATATATATAAATAGATAGAATGATAGATAGATAATGAAAGATGGATATTTTGATATATTCAAATATACTGTTTTAGAGAGATGGATACATATATAGATAGATAACGGACTGAGATAGATAGATAGATAGATAGATAGATAGATAGATAATGAAAGGCGGATGTCTTGATATATTCAAATATACTCTTATATATATATATATATATATATATATATATATATATATATATATATATATTAGGTTGGTATGTTACTATGTGAGAAAACGACATTATTTTCGCACCAACCTAATATATATAAATAGATAGAATGATAGATAGATAATGAAAGATGGATATTTTGATATATTCAAATATACTCTTTTATATATACATATATATATATATATATACATATATATATATATATATATATTAGTTTGGTATGTTACTATGTGAGAAAACGACATTATCTTCGCACCAACCTAATATATATAAATATATAGAATGATAGATAGAATGATAGATAGATAATGAAAGATGGATATTTTGATATATTCAAATATACTGTTTTAGAGAGATGGATACATATATAGATAGATAACGGACTGAGATAGATAGATAGATAGATAGATAGATAGATAGATAGATAGATAGATAATGAAAGGCGGATGTCTTGATATATTCAAATATACTCTTATATATATATATATATATATATATATATATATATATATATATATAGATAGATAGATAGATAGATAATGAAAGGCGGGTGTCTTGATATATTCAAATATACTCTTATATATATATATATATATATATATATCTATATATATATATATATATATATATATATATATATATATATATATAGATAGATAGATAGATAGATAATGAAAGGCGGATATTTTGATATATTCCCATATAACTGTTTTGGGCTAATTTGAACGTTCGCTAGTTTACTGGAACTATTAGGTTGGTGCAAAAATAATGACTTAATAATGTCGTTTTTCGACGTATTTTTAAAGTCAAAAAACGACATTGTTACGTCATTATTTTTGCACCAACCTAATAATTTCATATATAACGGTCAAAATGAATTCATACGCGTATTTAAATATTTGTTATACACCCTTCAATATACGATCGCCTATGGAAAAAGATACCTTATTATCATGGTGGGTGCTTTCATTGTATTCGTGCAGTCGGTGTTTTAACTTTTTATCTGAGATCCTTCTTCATATGGTGTATAAAAAGGTTGACCACCATATTGGACGACACCATGTGAGTGAGTTGAAATTAGTTCCAGCAAACGAGAGAACACCGGTATTAATTAAAAACAGTAACATATAGATATAAATAGATTGATAGATGATGAAATATATGATCTCAAATATAATATCCACCTCAGATCATATTCAGCAGTTTGAGCGACAGAAGCTACATTCTTTCCCTACAAGTAATGTAACACAGGTATTTTTATATGGAGAGACTCATTTCAAGTATTTCCTTTGACAAAGACAATCAATATGGCGCTGAAATTCATACAGAATTGGCTCATAAAAATGCCTTTTAGAATAACGCATACAATTCACTTCTTTTTAGTGCAAATTTTCTCACTCTTTAATTAAAAATTCCTTCTTTCTTATTTCGAGCACTTTCCGATATAGTCGCCTGCAGTAAACTTTGTACATGGATTTCTTATGTTCTTCAATTTTGACAATCAAGGAACAGATTCTTTCTTCTTTTTCTTATTCATAAATGCAATAATTCATCAGTAATTTCTAAAACAGCCTGATATATTGTTTTCTAAAAAATTAAAAAAAAACAATACGGATCGGTACAAAGACACCGCTTATATAGTGGGGTATTCACCGATTCAGTGGCTAAGGCAGTACTGCCACCCCTGGCGCTACCAGCAGGTTTTGCCACCGGATAGTGTACTATTTTTTGCTGTAGACGTGTCAGTATCTACGATTTTTAATCAACTGCAAGTCAGATGTTCAACATTGTATTTGCTCTTAATCCTTAAACAAAACACAACGCCTGTCTATATTTCTGAGATGAGGTATTATGTACATTATTTACTTGACTCGGGCTATTGTCCTCATCTTATCCTCATCTCTATCACATCGTTTCGGCTCTTTGTCGCCAAGACCCAAAGAGTGTGAGTTCAATACCTGGTTAAGCCAGTGGAGAACTTTCAGAGGGAAAATTAGCAGGAGATAACTGATAACTGACATCCATCAAACATGGCACGTGGAACTAGAACAATCTACCCCAATGAGCGAAATAAAGGGTTAAGTTCGACATTCCAACCACCTGAAGAAGGCCGGAGCGTACAACGGCTGAAACGTTGTGATAAATATGGCGAGAAAGATGAGGAAAATAGTCCGAATAATGTAAATAAAAACACAACGTGCTTATAGCGACTGTTATCAATGACGTAGAAGGGAAGGTAAGCAGGCGTTTTTCATGCCTGAAATGTGTTGCGAGCATAATTTTAATTAACTTTCTTTAATTTGGATTTGATCAGATCCAATCGATGCCTGTTGAGTTATGTTCTGGAGACGATGGGAATTACTCTTCCGGCCACTAATGTAAGCCGGTGTAACAAAAGTCGTGAGATAAAAAAAAAAAAGAAAAAATAATAATATTGTTAATAAAAACTTATCATATTGCATTGCTTTTAATAAAACTAATAATATTGACACCAATTCAGCCGGGTTTCGATCCTAGTTAGAGGCAACTGGACATCTAGCCACACTGAGGAGCTCTGATACAGCGAAACAGTCTGTCAGTGGATGACAATATATATATACGCTGCGTGCCAAATTATTATCGAGATATCAAATCACCGTGCCGATAACAAATATAGCGCCAGTTTGTATACATTGCGCAGATCAGTACGAAAATGTCCGTGATTGCGCATGTTAGTGTTGCCAAGATTGTGTGAAAATTTTGTGTGAATTGATTGGACGGTTTTTGAAATATTAGAAAAAAAGTTGTCTCGATAATGATTTGGCACGCAATGTGTATATATATATATATATATATATATATATATATATATATATATATATATATATATATATATATATATGAAATATGCGGTGCAGTTTAATTTAATGAATCATTCATACAGAAAGTAGATTAGTAAAGTTAATGATATAAAATGGAGAAATCCCTTCGCTAACTAAATTTTAAAGAGGCATTAAACTACTAATCACTCGATGAATGTTATGATCCTTGTTCCCTGTTTTTTAAAATTATAACCCGTATTTCAGGAAAACCTAATACGGTTTATAATTCATCGAGTGATTAGTGAGTTAATGCATCTTTAGAATTTTGTTAGCGAACGGATTTCGCCATTTTATACCATTAACTTTATTAATTTACTTTTCGTATGAACGATTAATTGTAATATATATATATATATATATATATATATATATATATATATATATAATTATTTATTTAAAAATATGATTCCAACACGCTACATAAGAAGTCTCATGTTTCAAAAATAAGAGCCGAAAACTTCAATATAATTATTAGAATTAAATTGAGTTAAAGTGAGCTCTGTTTCATCTTCAAGCGAAATTTTTGGGAATAACTTGTTTCTGAAATTTACGTGTTTTATATCGGAATCTAAAATTCCCATGGTGACAGCCATAGTGGATATTTGAAATAGGAAGGGGTGTTTTCTGCTAATCATATGTATCAACATAGAGTTACTTTCATAGATGTTAAGTCAGGGTAAGGTGGGGGGTGTCTAAATTTAAAGTGGAAGATGTTTTCAATCAGTCAGGTTAACTTGTCTATGAAGATTAATTTATTTTTTTGTTTTATTACTTATTTGTTTTATTACTTTATGAAAGGGTTTTGTGTATATAAAAACATTTGTTATTTGACGACTTCATAAAGGGCTATCATTTTTTGTAAGGTGTTAAAACTTTTTATTGGGTCCATGGATTAAAAAGTTAATTTATTGTATGTTAGTTTTTAAGCTAAATTGTTAGCTTATGACATCATCAAATTCACGCATTGAACAATTTAGCAGGTAATCTATCTATCTATCTATCTATCTATGTTAGTCTGTTCATATCTATCTATCTATCTATCTATCTATCTATCTATCTATCTATCTTAGTCTGTTCATATCTATCTATCTATCTATCTATCTCGTTCAAACTGCTCATTATCTATCTATCTATCTATCTATCTATCTATCTATCTATCTAGCTAGCTAGCTACGTTTTTGGGGTCTGTACTGTATGTATGTATATATCTATAGTTATGTTTTTTCGTTTAAAATTAAGTAAAATTAACTTTAATTTAAGTATGATAAAATTTTTAAAACGAAGAAAACCAAGCAAGCACATGTATTACTTAACTTTTCCACGAGATAATTCTTTTCTACGGTTATTTCCGCTACAGTGACTACGACGAATGAATGCTGGGTGCTATTTAAACACATGCACACGAATAAAGATCACTGGAAACTTTATATCTTAATAAGAAATCAAATGTTTCTGTGAGGCAAAACTTTGTAAGTGGACTTACAGTAGAGAGGATCCACTGATTTGCCTCAAGGTAATTGTTGTGGCCTTGTTAGGGACAAAAATAAAGATACGAAGAGAGGAATTAAGTTAAACAAATATATTAACAGAAACAGTAATACAAACATACAAAGTGTTACAGAAAGAATTTCAGCACAGACTGCTGGAAACTTCCATCAATGCAAAAGCAGTACATGCCCCTATTTATATCTGGGAGAATTCATGCTTGCGTGGGTAAATTACCATGACAGTAATGTATAACATATAACTATCTGCAAATAATTCTAATACTCTAAAGTTGGCGGCGAAGGTAATCTATCTATCTATCTATCTATCTATCTATCTATCTATCTATCTATCTATCTATTTCAGTATGTTCGTTATCTCTCTCCCTCTCTCTCTCTCTCTCTCTCTCTCTCTCTCTCTATATATATATATATATATATATATATATATATATATATATATATATATAGCTATGAACCTAAAGAGCCAGGTAAACCTACCTACGTTTCATCTACGCGGATCACCTACCTATGCGGATCACCTACCTATGCGGAATACCTACCTATGCGGATCACCTATCTATGTTTCACCTACGCGGATCGTCAGGGTACGCTGGCCAGCGTACCCTGACGATCCGCGTAGGTGAAACATAGGTGTGTTTGCCTGGCTGTTTAGGTTCATTGTTAGATTTGCTCTACTTTGCTTAGTTAATTTTATTTTACTCGTGTCGAAGGTGTTTTTCTTTGGACTCTGAGCTTGGATTCTGGTCGATTATTTTCGTCAAAATTACATGTTCCTAGTTGTTCCTTTTTTAAATTTCTTTTTTTTTCCTTTGGTATTGGTTTGTTCATTTACAAGCCAATACACCTACGTTTTTTCCGGACGAGTATATTTACTTATATTTATAAGATTATTATATATATATATATATATATATATATATGTATGTATATATATATATATATGCGAGTCTGTTCATTACCTATTTCAGACTGTTCATTACCTATCTATCCGAATCTGTTCATTATCTGTCTGTCTATATATCTATAAAGTTAGCTAGCTCTATTTTTTGGGTCTGTACTGCATGTATGTATATATGTCTATACATCTGTATAATAGATGCAAATGTCATTGTGTCACTGTCTCACACTTTTCCAACTTTACTCCTAGAGGCTGTAGCCCAACATATCATACCATCTTGTAATCAAGCCAACGCCGTGAGCAAATTAAAAAAAAATCCGGGCCAACTCCGGACCCACAATTCTGAAAATTTGGATTCCCAAGTATTCAGTACTGCGGTTGTTTTCAGCGATATTTTATGACGAATTTTTTATACGATAATCACTTTTATAATAGATATAAATTTGAGAATCATCGAAATTAATTACGAAATCTAGCGAAAGTCGCTCATAAAATAAAAATAATTGTTTGTCCGCAAAATAAGGACCTACGTACATCAAATTGTCTTTAAATTAAACGGCGGCAGAAGAATTATCGTTAAACTTTTAAAAAACAAGCTTAAATATTATTCCAATACTTAAATGCAGCGATCATTTTTTTTTAGTTTTTCTGTAGTTTATTGTTACCTATTACATATACTCCACCCTACTCCACTCCACGACTTTTAAGCTAGCAATAAATATATATTTTGACGTCGTTCAAAAAGAATGCTCTTTCACTAGAACAAAAATATACCTCAGCAAGATTGAATGTGATTCACATTAAGCGGTTACACACTTAAATTCAGAATTTAGTTTCTAACGTTTCTTTGCATTTTTAACAATTAATTATTTTTATACATTCATCGACTTGATAAACCAATTTGATTTTATTACTTCTGTTTATGATTAACCTATAGTCGGAAAAACATTAGAGTGAGTGTCATTACACCACTCTGTAAATATTTTTTACGGTCAAACATGTAATTCAATCAGGACTAAATGCAATGTGAGATCAAGGGCAGTGACTGTACAATGCGGCATTTCTGGGTTGGTTATAAAGAATGCGAAAGCCAGGATCAGATTGGTTAGCGATTGGACTGACTACCACGTGGGCGTGATATCCTGACAGTGATGAATTGCCTTTGTGTGGGTTTTGGATATAAGTCTAAAACGACGCGAATTCATCAGAAGGCCGCAAGAAATCTGAAGCGTCGATACACCTCCCACAGCCAGGTTAGCGACCGGCTAAGACAACCCGCGGAAGGACGCTGAGCCACGTGCGCCATACGTTCCTGTAACGTCATTCTCCTGCTGCCTCTTATAATCCAAGCTAGTACCACTCTCTCCTAATAAATTGAATAAGAAAAAGTAATCGTTGTTTTCGTTCATACCGTTTTCTGTAGAAGCGTAGGGACGCAGAGAAGACACAGAACGCAATATTTGGCTACTAAATGCAGATATTTTTTTAATAGAGCCTCCAGTGTGGAACCTATTCAAAAGACAAGTTCACACTTCTCCTCAGTGTTTTGAACGGGAGTAGAGGTTCATTCTTTGTTTCCTGTTCAAGATTGGGTTTTCGTTTTTTATTATGTCTTTTCACTCACAATAGCTTTTTGTTTCTTAGTGGCATTATCGCCTTCCTTGGAATGAACTGATAAAAAAAAAGAAACAACAACAAAAAACAAGTGAAAGCCCAGACTAGCCTCGTTAATCATTACCCCACGCAGGGACGCCACTTTCGTAAGGTTTAAAGAATGACAGTAAAGTTTTTAATAAAACTCGCTCGTGAGGAACAGCTATTCTTTTTTTTTAAGTCGATAGCACATATGTTGAATCACCAAATAAACATGTTTTTTGTTTACATTGCGACAAAAAAGGACAATTTTCAAGGGCACAGATGTGAAGAAGAGAAAACAATTTTCCAAATTTTCTTCTTTAAATAATGGGGATGAGAAATCGGAGAGCTGAGTTCGAATTCCAGTCGAGTTCGTTACATCACTTACTTGCAAAATACCCTTTGGAAACGTATGAATCTTGATAACGTCCAAAGAATCTACAAAGTTATTGGTCCTGACATGTCATCTCGACTTTATTAACATCCCAATGCCGTAACGTAGCTTCCCTGAGCCCTTTCTATAAATATTTTTCATGGTAATTGTTTTGATGAGCTTTCCTCTTTGGTACCTAGACTTTAGGGTTTTAAACACAGAACTAGAGTATGTGTGTTTTTTTAAGGCAATTCACCCCAAGTAAGGTGAGAGTGCCAATAGCACGCAAGAGGATTGAGAACAAGAGTAAAGAGGCGTGTTTGAGGAAGGGATACAGAGAAGGACGGGGAACAATTTCAGGGTGTCAGATGTCGAGTGACATTATACTTTAATATTTTAAAATTTTCGTCATCGGGGATGCAAGTAAGGGGAAGGGAGTTCCACAGAGGGGAAGTGCAGGAGAATAAGCTATTCGAGAAGAATAGACGGTTATATTTAACCGTTTGGACAGTGTAAGGGTGTTGCGGACTCGGAAGAGGTCCGAAAGAAAACTCGAACTCAGCAATTCAGTGAAAACGTATTATTAACAAAAGGAACGAATACAGAAGTTTTGCACGTCCGTCTGACGGCTAACTACAGTAGTTAACTCGTCAGCCTGTCTACAGTACTCTTGCGAGGCATAATATAATCATAAGACGAGTCTACTTTGACCATGAAGGTAGGTCCCCATAACAAAGGGTAAGACCGAGATGCCAGCCTGTTAGCACGTTTAAAATCATGAAGTCCGGGAACCAGCGACAGTAGCTCGTTGGAACAGTTGCCGTGAAAATATTTGCAGAAGAAACGGAGGGAGGCCACAACACGTCTGTTGGATAGCGATTGTAGACTAGATGCCAGATCATGACCTGTTATCTTGCATATTCGTCTCTAGGTTTTGACAAGTACCTCGAGACTTACAGCGGGGGCACCAGACCATATATGACAGCAATATCCCATGTAAGGACGGATGGTTGATTTATAGATTTCAATGATGAACTCAGACGAGAAAAACTTTCTGGCACGACACAGAGAGCCAACTTTTCTTTGCGGTAGATGATGCAATTGATTCAATGTATTTATTCCATCTCATGTTAGTAGACAAAGCAAGATCAAGCAGGCGTAACGAGGCGCTCTCAAGGATTTGGGAATCAGTCATTCTGATGGAAGTCAGGAAGGGATCTCTGTAGTGAGTAACGGAGAGCAGTTTCGATTTGGAGGCATTAAAGTTTACAAGCCATTTCCCGCTCCAGTTAACCACAATTTGGAGGTACTTTTCGAGATCAGCAGCCAGGTTATTTTTGTCAACGATGCCAGATTTAATATTGAGGCAGGAGTAAATAGTAGTGTCGTCCGCGTAGATGCCTACTTGGGAACTGATGACATCGGGAATGTCATTGATGAAGATCAGGAACAGTGTAGGGTCCAAAAATAAATCTTGGGGGACACCACCGTTCGTGAAATAAAGCCGGAGATGAACCCGTTTAGGACGACCTTCATGTCATGGTTTCACAGGAATTATTAAGTTAAATAATCGTCCTGTAATCGCCCTATCCCTGAATCTTACGAAGAAGGCCGGCATGCCAAACCCTTTCAAACGCTTTAGGGATATCTAGAGCCAAGACTCGAGCTTCTCCATTATTGTTGAATGCTTGGTATACAAATCCAGTTATATCAGCGGTAGATCGGGAAAAGCGAAAATGTTGTGGACAACAATCTACTTTAGATAAGACAGAAGCCACTACTCTCCGTCAAATTATTCAATGTAGCTATTTCCTTCAAAATACTTATGCAAGTATGCAAAATATCAGATTGCAAAAATCGAGTACTGTCAGTGTAAGCAATGGCCTCAAAAGGGCCCCTTCTCTGGGAGGGAATCCCTGTCTCGAGGACATGTCGATCTATATATGGTTTCCTTCTTGAGGAAGACTTTCGTTTTAGGGGAAGGGATTTGGATGGGGAGTGGTGGAGACCTAGAGGAATAAAACAGGAGGCTCCTTGCCGTACCTTTATTGGAATTGTCTTTCCTGTTTGGCGAAGGTGTGATTGGGACGTGATATATTCCATGGCTCATTCCGCCCTGCATATTTTCCTTTTCTTTGTCTTCTCCATTTCCTCTTCTTCATCCTCTCTCCCGCTTTTCATAGAGCAGGACCGAGGAGGGGGCATTTCCTCCACTTATATGTAGGAGTCCACATGTGGCAATTCTTCGGGTGTTGTTGCTCTTCATGCTCGAGCTGCTGCTGTTGTTGTTCTGGTAGCTCTTGCTGTAGCTGCTCTTGTTGCTGTTGTTACTGCTCCTGTTGCTGTCCTGGAAGTTAATTTTTACAGCTGCTCTTGTTGTTTCTGCTGTTTTTATGCTCTTGTTGCCGCAGTTGTTGTTGCTGTTCTGGCACCACATGTTGGACCTTCTTTTGTCTTTGCTGTTGTGACTGTTGTTGCTGCTGCTGCTTTTGCTGGAATTTCTTTTGTTGTATTTATAGAAAATTTATAGAGAAGATCTTCTTGGGCAAATTTGTGAGTAAAATTCAGCCAATCTCTCATGAATTATGTTTTACTGCGTTGCGTTTAATTTTAAGTTATTAAAGTGACATGGCGCTCTTAAACATTTGTTATTGGATGTAAACACTAAACTGTTAAACTTCGAAAGTTCTCCCAACTGATAACATAAGACTTAATATTTTCGAACGAAATAAACATTTTAGAAAATAAATGGAGAATTAAGCAATGGTGAATTCATCTATTTTGAATTTCTAAAAGAAGAACTCTTGTCGAGTTGGAATTTTACATTTCATCAATCAAATGAGTTCTATCTATTAGGTTGGTGCAAAAATAATGACGTAATAATGTTGTTTTTTGATGTATTTTTTAACGTCAAAAAACGACATTATTACGTCATTATTTTTGCACCAACCTAATACTTCTCACTCTATCTCTCTCTCTCTCTCTCTACATATATATACACTTTTTTTTCGTCTCGGATGCTATCTGAATTTTACCAAAAAGAATATATTGGCACACACACACATATATATAACAGAAATTAAGGCGGGTTTGAGATAATTGAGTAATTCATCGAGTCTAGAAGAAACCTCAGCAGAATGCAGAAAGCACTGGACGGCCGTTTCATCCTATATTTTGGACTCATCAGTAGTGCGCATCTACTACCGAGAATTGAAACCCTGGCAGGTTGCCAAGCAAACATCGTACCAACTGTTCCAATGGGCCTCGGTGACGAAGAGATTGCAAATCAGACTCAACAAAGCGTCGCTCACTCACATATTCCGTGGTGGAACTCTACCATAGGACTGTGGTCCCTGGAGCCACGACTACTCTCACCAAGCCGCTCACTCTAGGGCATTAGAAGCCGGTTCAAGCAATGATGTACATGATAGAAATTGTTAGGAGGATTTGATAATTATATTTAAGTAATTCATCGAGTCTGATAGAAACCTCTACAGAATGCAGAAAGCACTGGACGGCCGTTTCGTCCTATATTTGGAACTCATCAGCAGAGCGCGTCCACTACCGAGAATTGAAACCTGGACACTTAAACTGACAGGAAAACTTCATACCCACTGTACTAACCAGCCTCAGTGACGAAGAGGTATCGAACTAGACTCGATATTTCGCTGCTCGTAATGGGTAAAGGAAAATTCAATGAGTTTCACCACGGAATATGTGAATGAGCCTGAAGATTGCATCTAGCATGAAACAGACTGTCGCCTCTAAGTGTTGACTTCTATGTTCACTTTTATATCGCTCTATCTCTGATATTGAGCACTTTATCCCATAAATATAGCACATCTTAAGACTATATTTCATTATATATATATATATATATATATATATATATATATATATATACACACACTTTATTATAAGATATTAGATTCGAAGATATAGGAGCAAGGCTACATAAATGCACTCATGTTTCAATGTGTACCTACACATATATATATGCCCTGAGGATTGCATCTAGCATGAAACAGTCTGTCGCCTCTAAGTGTTGACGTCTATGTTCACTTATATATATATATATATATATATATATATATATATATATATATATATATATATATATATATATACACTTCATTGAATATGATGGACTAGGTATATTTTTATGTTTTTCATTGTGTGGTGAAGAATTGTCCATAGCACTTATACTGCCGAATATTTAGACTAACTCATTAATGATTTTGAAAATGACTTATAATTTTCTTGGTAAAGAAATATTGTTAGTAGAGTCGTGTTGTGTGAAAGTAGTAACAATTTCAAATTTATTGGAGTTTTTGTTTAATTTTATAAAAAGCCAAGCCATTCTGGCTTCGTTCGAAATACATGCTATTTTTGGTGGACATGCTGCTTGTTATTAGAATTTTTAATATGTTGACACGATTTTTTTTTACAACTAAACGTTCTTAATATATATGTGTTATTCCAAAGGATTTTTTTCTTGTAAACGATTCTTCTTCTCCTTATATTATCCTTGAAAATGGCTAAGGAATTGGCCGAAAGCCCACTAGAGAATATACATTATGGACTATTTCTCGGCACACATAGCTTTCAAAAATGAAGAAGATACTAATGGATTCAAGAAACACTGAAACTTACAAAATAATACTCGTTTATCATGTTTACTCCCTTGATTGACGCGAGATCTCCATTTTAGATGAAAACAAATCGGTCACCTATATTTACTTATGTTAGCTAACATAGGTAAATGTTTTAAAACATATCAAAACATTTCAGAGAGAAATCATACTTGTCCTATTTTGATGTTTTCAGGTCGAAAATTTGTTCAGTTAAATTTCGTTGTTTCCAGATGAAGGCAAGTGAAATATTTCGTTCTATGTACCTGTCTATATTTTTACTCTATATGAGTCTACATTATATAACTCTAATTAATGTTATCTAATTTAAAATATTATTTTTGTTATAACACTATAATTAAATTAATCCCGATAATATAAAAGTTGCGCAAAGTATATATATTCTTAATTTCCAAATACGGTCAGGTCATCCCATAAGTTCTGTCCGAATTTTAACTTTTTAAAATGAACTAAATTTAAAGAGTATTTTATAATGTCTAATGGAGCTGAACATTATTTTTATGTTTAGATGCATTTAAACTGATGAAATTTTATTTCAGAGAATAATAAAATTAAATTTTGTTTGATTAAAACCTTGCTAACATGGAAGTACCCAAGAATCATTTGAAGCACATAATGCTTTATGAGCTCAAGAAAGGAAACTCATCAGCCGAAGCGGCTAGAAACGTGCGCTCATTTTATGGAGAGGAATGTGTGAATGAAAGAACTAGCAGAAGATGGTTTGCAAAATTCAGAGGTGGAGATTTCCCCCTTGAAGATCGAACCGGATGTCCAGTTGAGTTTGATGAAAAGCTTCTTGAAGCAGCCCTTGAAGAAAATCCTGCTTCATCATTTGAGGAATTTGCAGTGGTTCTCAGTTCAAACCATACAACTGTTCATCGTCATCTTCAACAACTTGGAAAAGTTCCTAAACTTGGAAAATGGATGCCTCATGAATTGTCTGAAAACAACCTCAAATCCCGAGTAGACATCTCCTCTTCTCTCCATTCTTGCCAACTTGTTTCACCTTTTTTGGATAGACTTGTGGCTGATGATGAAAAATTGATCTTTTATCGAAATGTTAAGCTTCGTAGACAGTGGCTTGGTAAAGAGGAAGGACCCCAGCCACAGCCGAGAAGGGAACTTCATAGATAATCAGGGAAAATACATTGTTGATTGAATCTCTGATTAAATGTAACATTTGGTCACTTGTTTTCTTTATTCAAAATTCGGACAGAACTTATGGGATGACCTGATATATATCCAGGTAACATGAGAACGAATACAGTACAATTACAAGGTTCGTAACATTTAATTTAAAAGAGGGCTCAATACAAAGTAGAGCAATATTCTTTTACATTAGAGATATCGAGAATTTTAATCATTAGTTTTTGTTGTTGCTGTTGTTTTGTTTTGTTTTTGTTGTTGTTTTGCTCTGAATCGTAAAATAAAAAATGTAATAAAACTATGAAATTATTTAATTAGAAAAACTTTTAAGTGCTTTTGTAAATAAGTTATATTTTTTCGATGAATAATGAATTTTTACAAGGGATTTTTTATGTTTTTTTTTTAAATTTTAATTATAATAATTTATAATACTTTAAAAATCGTGTAAAATTCTACATTAGTTTATTTCTTTTAGGTGATATTGTAATTAAACGGAAACTATAATTACGAATCCAGAATTGAAAAGTTAAATATAATTCGTTTTGCTCAAATATTTTTTATAATAATTTTTAATTCTTTTTGTTTTACTTTAAGCATTACCATTTTTCATCTATGGTAGCCTATACGTGGCATTATTATGAAAACGTCACATATTGTAAGAGTTGTTCTCCATTTCCAGAGAAAATCGCTTGTCTGCAATTCGTTCTCCATTGCATGTTTACATCTCAACATTAAAATTATAAAAAAAATATATTAAAAAATATAAATTAATAATAAACAAAATACCATAAGATTTAATAAATTATTGAGTTACCTCTATCATGGTATTTCATCTCATTCATTAAATTTTAAAATTAATCTAAGAAAGTTTTATAGTATTTTAAATTTTATTAATTGTTCATCAAAGGTAACGAAAATTCAATAAAATTTTAGCGAAATTGTCCATAGTGTATATTCTCTAGCGGGCTTTCGATCAATTATTTAGCCATTTTCAAAGATAATTTAAAGAGAAGAATCGTTTACGAAAAAAATCGTTGTCGATAACACAGATGTATTGAAGAGAATACCTTTTACATAACATGCAAGTATTAGGTTGGTGCAAAAATAATGTCGTTTTCTCACATAAAGTTGGACGTCAAAAAACAACATTATTTTTGCACCAACCGAACATCATACCGATAACTAATTATTTAAAAAATTTAAAATAATATAAAAACCTCCGGTGAAAAAAAAAAAAAAAAATGCCTCCATAATTGTTAATTTTCTTGTACAAGGACCTGTATTCAAATTACAATTAAGAGTTAAAATGTTGGTAAAAATAAAAAAATTGTCACGTCGTCTCTTTTTCCGTTCGGCACTTTGTTCGACATTTGTTTATTTGTTTCTTTTGACATTCGACTCTTTGTTCTTCGACACTTTCTACTACTGCGCACGAGTTCTTCAATGTTTTTTTTTTTCTTCTTTTTAACGGAGACTGATGGAAATCTAATTCATAGTTTTTATCATGTCAATTTTCAATGGCTATTCGCCATTATGTTCGTATATATGAAACCTGTTCTACCATTTTTAAAATAATCTTCAATTCTCAGAAACAATTTTTAGGGACATTTTCGCGAGCCGGCGCGAAGTTTGTTCATCGTCCCATGGATAGGCCCGAATCATATCCGGGAGTGAATTCTAATACATAGTTTATAATAATAGTTTCTAATACATCGATGTAATATCCTAAAATAAAGTATATATATATATATATATATATATATATATATATATATTAATAAAAAGAAAGAACAGTAAGATATATAATCCGGTGTTCTTATAGATATTTTTATTTTTATAAAATAGTGCTCAATGTAAATTTACAGAGCATTAATATTATAAATTAATTGACTTAAAATATGTTTTTTTTCGCTACACAGTTCTAACCATGTTTCAAAAATGGAAGCTAAAAGCCCCGAATTTAATTTTGTAATTAAATTAAAGACATTAGTTTCATTTCATCCTCAAGCGAATTTGAGGATGAAATGGAACTAATGTCTTTAATTTAATTACAAAATTAAATTCGGGGCTTTTAGCTTCCATTTTTGAAACATGGTTAAAACTGTATAGCGAAAAAACCATATTTTAAGTCAATTAATTTATAATATATATATATATATATATATATATATATATATATATATATATATATATATATATATAGTTTATGAAAAACTAGATAATCCGTATGGGTAAACCTAAGGAGCATAATATCCAGAGAGCTCAATGTAAATCAAGAGAAAATATTTTAAATAAAAACAGACCACTTTAAGGTACCATGTAATAAATTATTTCACCACAGCCCTTTTAAAAGGACTGCGGATCATCAGACTTTACTTCCAAACAAAAAATGAAAAGAAAATTTACACATTTTTGACGGGCAGTAAACATATGTAAATTAACGAAGTGAGGAAGTGAGGGAGGAGAGAGAAGACGTGAGTGAGTTAGCAGACATTGACACATTTAAACGGTTAACTCAACGGAAGTTATATATTGATATCGGAGGGGTAGAGGACAAAAAACCCATAGAGAGAAAAAGAGAGAAGGATGTCATGAGAGAAGGTGTCACTAATTCCCTTTGTAAAAAAAAAGGAAAAAAAGTAGCCTAGAAACAGACGCTGTTATTTTGTTTTACTTTGAAAGTGTTATTTTGGGGGTTCATAAAAACTATAATGTTTGATATAAATTTGAATGTCTCTAAACTGTCTACAAATAATTTAATTTGATGTTTGTTAGTGATTTAAATTTTTTTTAAATTTTGGAGATTTTCTATGAAATAGTCAATTAGAAAAATATTCATAGAAAGTACATTAAAAGAATAAAATTTTATTTTAAAATATAAGTTTACTTCAAGTAATCTATTTTTTTTAATCTCTTTAAAAAAATTTATTATTTATTATTAAGTTGACATCTCTATCCGTCTGAATTTTGTTCATGAATTTAACTCGTGACTGTTTCTAGATAGGTAATCTCTGCTACTTAAATTTTAGTTAAGTTAATATGGGGTAATATTTGAAGGTAATATTAAAGATCTTGCTCTGTCACATACTGTATACACACAAATGCAAATATCACATATACACACGTTCCTTTACATGTGCAGTGACTCATACAGGTACCCATCCACCGATATCCACAGGTAACTTCATGTATTAACACATACCTAAATATCAAAACTTTTTCCAATTTAAATATTTTATCATCAATAATGATTATTAAAGGGTAATATATTTCAATTTAAATTAAATTATCAATTTAAAAAATTTTCCTCCATATTATAAAGAATGTTAAACTCACACTTCCAAATGGAGAATATTAAATGAGATAAAACACTAATAACAGGACGGTAAGTCCTTCTTTTATAATATTCTATGTATCCATAAATATACACATATACACATATCCGTACACATACAGAGATACATACATACATATCCATATATATATATATACATATATTCACATATACACATACACACGCACACACACACATACATATATATATATATATATATATATATATATGTGTGTGTGTGTGTGTATATACTCATACATTCACACATTCATATGTAGATATACACACACACATACATACATACGTATATACATATGTGTACACATACACATACATATACACATATATACATATACACATACATACACACATATATACACATATACACACACATATACATATATACACGCATATACACATATACACAAGTATATACATATACAGCTATATACCCACATGTGCGTGCATGCAAAAAACATATAAAAATCCATACTTAATTACATTATTATATCTATATTCTCCCATATAAATATGAACTCACAAATTCTTATATTTATACATACATACATACACTACCTATGGAACAACATTCATGTACCCATCTATATATACATACCCACACTCACACATACATATATTATTATTATAAAATTATAAAAAATCCACACATATACATGTACCCACATGCCCACACACAGACTCATATACACCCATATATACATATAACTACATATATTTTAAAAAAACAAATCCCCTATATACATATAAGTATATATACATACAAATCCATAACCATATCCACCAACTCCAAAAATGTGTCCACAATACACAAAAATAACACATGCATGCCTATCTTTCCATATAAATGCATATACATATACATATCAAAAGACGTATCAATGTTCAAGTTCAATTACATAGTTATATACATACAGTTATGTTCGCACTTATGTGTGTATAGCAACATTTCCAAAAACAAAAAAAAACAAGATCATGTAATATTAGTCTTCCTATATAATTATTCCTAAATATATTTAGTCAGATTTAGGTTGTTCTTATGTCGGCATTTAAAAATTAGTTCATTATGTTTGTTTAGTAATAAATCCGGATCTTTATGTTTTATTATGAGGATTTTTTTTCTTTTAAACATAAGTCGCATCTGTCTCTGAAATTGATTGGAGTTCTGACTCTCGAGATTATCTTCCACTTTATTTGTGGGGTTAAGCCACCATCCAACAAATCCCAATAATGCTTTGACAGTTCCGTTTGGTTCTTTTTACATTTATCTTTGAAGGACTGGCGATGGTTATAAAGTCGATGTTCCCAACTTCCCGCCGATATTCCTATGTATATCCTTTTCTGCTCAAAATTCTTTTTGGGGAAAATTGTTGCCTCATATATTAAATTCTCCGCCATGCATACTCCTTCAACTGGGCAATCTGAACCTGTCCTGCAATTACATGTTGATGCTTTCATTTGGGTTGCATTACGATCCATTTGTATTGAATTGTCATGAAAATCTCTCCAAATTTTACTGTTCTGTGAGCTAATAATTTTTCAATATTGTTCATACAAGAATAGCTAATCTTTAAAGTCATTTTGTTGAATATCTTTTTTAAAACATCATTTTTACTAAAGTGTTTTTGTATTAGTTTTATGAACTATTTTCCTATGTTAATATTAGAAAGGTTACACAAACGTGGGTTGAACCATATAATTTTCCTCTTCCTATTTTTGGATTTAGTGGATGTTATCTATATAACTTAGTTGTTGTTTAAATCTACATTTTAATAGGGCTTTATAATAATTCGGTTTATTTTGGTTAAAAATGGTTTTACTAGAGGAGAGTTTATTCATTCTAGCATTTACTGTATTTGGAATTTGTTTAATTATTGATTTCAGGTGGTTAGAGTAGATATTTATATATATGGGTGATTGGTTTTCCTTTTGGAAGGGTTTAAAAGTGTTATTGTTAAGATTAAATGTAACGTCTAGGAAGTTTACTATTTTTAGGTTGGAAGAAATCTCGATTTTAAATCCTAGAAATTTGAAAACCTTAATTATTTTCTTTTGTAGCTGGGATGTTAAAGGACCATTGGTATCAGGTACAGCAACCAGTCCATCATCACTGTATAGTCCTACATTTTGAGGGTCAAGGAATCTACCTAGGATATCTAAAATGTATATACCTATTAAGTCAGCTATTTGAGCTGAAACAAAAGATCCCATTTGTCTTATTCATTTTTAGAATTTAGTAAAATTTAACCTAAATGAGTAACCTATCCGAGTTCGAAAAAGAGCAAATTGTTGGAGCTCGCATGGCAGGAGCCTCGATCACTAAGGTTGCTGAACTGTTTGGTTTTTCAAGAGCTACCATATCAAGAACACTCATGCAATTCGAGAAACAATGCAAGACCTCTAGTAGCCGAAGCAATTCGGGCCGGAATTGCAAACTTACTGACAGGACCTGACGTGCATTGACACGCAATGTGGCAAAAAATCACCGGACAAATGCGGCCAAAGTGACTGCTGAGTTGAATAACCATCTGAATAGTTCAGTTTCTACAAAAACTGTTCACCGTGAGCTCCATAAGGCTGCATATCATGGAAGAGCCTCTGTGAGGAAACCTTTTCTCTCCACTTGCAACATTCAAAAGAGGTTGAAGTGGTGCAGAGATCACAATACCTGGTCTACAGACCAATGGAAGCAAATCATATTCTCAAACAAGTCCAGTTTTTCTCTTTTCCCAACTTCAGGGCGAGTTTACATGTGGAGGCAGCCGAAAGAAGCTTACAACCGTGACTGCCTTCTTCCAACAGTGAAGCATGGCGGTGGATCAGTGATAGTTTGGGCCGCCATATCATGGAAATGTCTCAGTCCAATAACTGCCCTGCATGGTAGAATCAACAGCAAAGATTACCTGAACATTTTGGGAGATCATGTTCATCCAATGGCCAAGACTTTATTCCCTGATGGTGACTGCATCTTCCAAGAAGATAATGCTCCAATACATGCCACTCGAGTGGTTAAGAATTGGTATGAAGAGCATGAAAGTAAGCTAGAACACATGGAGTGGTCTCCCCAATCTCCAGATATCAATATTATTGAGCATTTGAGGTCTATTTTGGAGCAACAATTTAGGAGACACTATCCTCCACCGTCGTGCCGTAAAATACTGGAGTAGGTTTTAATGAAAGAATGACTGAAAATTCCTTTGGCTGAAGTCAGGAAGCTGTATGATTCCATTCCTAGACGTATTAAAGCTGTTTGTGAGGCTAAAGGAGGACCAACTCCATATTAAATAAATTTTCTTTGAATTTAACAAGTGTTCCAATTATTTTGTCTAACCCCTGTATATGAACATATGGACGAATAACCATTGAAAATTGATATAAGAACTATGAATTAGATTCCCATCATTCTCCGTTAAAAAGAAAAAACAACATTGAAGAAATCGTGCGCGGAAGGAAAAAGTGTCGAAGAACAAAGAGTCGAATTTCAAAAGGAAAAATGAACAAAATGTCGCACAAATGCCGAACGGGAAAAGAGACGAAATGACTAATTCTTATTTTTATTTTTATCAAAATTTTAACTCTTAATTGTAATTTGAATACAGATCCTTGTACAAGAAGATTAACAATTATGGAGACAGTTTTTGTTTTTTTTTAGCAGAGGGTTTTATATTAGTTTAAATTTTTAGAATAATGATTTATTGGTATCATACTGCATGTTAAGTAATAGGTATTCTCTTGAATATATCTGTGTTATCGACGAGGACATTTTTTGTAAACGATTTTTCTCTTTAAATTATCCTTGAAAATGGCTAAAGAATTGGCCGAAAGCCCACTTGAGAATATACATTATGGACTATTTCATGGCACACTTAGCTTTGAAAAATGAAGAAAATACTAATATACACAAGAAACTTACAAAACAATCCTCGTTTGTCATGTTTATAGTGGGTTATCAATTATAGTGAAATGATTAAGTGTTGCAACAGATTAGTTTGATTTAGCCTTGGTAGTTAGATAGTCCACCATAAGAGGTGTATAAAACAATAAAATCAAATTGTAAGGCGAAACAACAAATTTATATACATATAAATCAATTTAGGTCTTTACAAATAAAAATGAATGTATTTTGGTTGATACAAGGTCGTCAGAATGTTCGTAGTAGTCCTTGCAAGGATGAGTTTATGTGTACGTAGGCAGGAACGTATCTATGTATGTATGTATGTATGAGCTTTATCGTAGGGTAGGAATGTCTTTGAAGTAATCGCTCAGTCTTAAAATGTTCCGTTCGTTTATCAAGTATAAAAGAGGTGAGAGAGAAAGGTAGAGATAATAATAACGATCGCTTGACGTTTGTGAAGGGACATGTTAATACGTCTCTTCTCTCTGTTGACAGGCGAAATTACCCGTCTTTTATTTTGTTTGTGGTACTTGAAAAGCTCATTTGGAAATTCACTCCCGTATATGATTCGGACGATGAACAATCTTTGCGTCGGCTCACGAAAAGGTCCGTAGAAGAATTTGTTTCTGAGAATTGAAAATTATTTTAATTTTGTTTTTAAATGTTTCCTAGTTTTCTATTGGGCGAAAAACATTTCGAATAAAAGTGTGAAATTTCACGAGTTTTGTTTTGGATTCGCTTTCGCGTGTGTGTTAAGCAAAGTTTGTAAATTCCAGTCTTTTATATTTCTAACAAAATCAATAAGTCAGAGCTTGGCATTTTAATTTTAAATCTAGATCTTGATTTTGTTCACTACATGTTTACTCCCTTGATTGACAGATCTCCATTTCAGATGAAAACAAATCTGTTACCTCAGCTAACGTAAGTAAATATTTTCAAACAAATCAAAACATTTTCAGAGAGAAATCATATTTGTCCTATTTTGATGTTTTTCAAGTCGAAAAGTTGTTCAGTTAAATTTCGTCGTTTCCAGTTGAAGGCAAGTGAAATATTTCGTTCCATGTACCTATCTAATCTATATCATTAGTCTACATTGTTTAAATCAGTAACTTTATATATTGATATATAAAGAACTAATCAATTGATGCTTAATAGTTTGTTTTTTTTTTAACATTTTGAACCTTTGTTATGAGTTGGTATTTTGAGGGACAGCGATGGCGTTTGGGGCGTTTATATGAATATTTTACCTTGTTTCGGTGTCAGGAACTCGGCCTCAATGTTTGTAAAGTTTCATATATAAGTCTGGATATATAATATTTTACATATCAAGAACAATTTGGGGGGAAAGAAGTCGAAAATTTTTTCGTTTGATGTGTTTCTTCATTTAGGACAACATCAGACCAAGTTTATGTTTACGTTCATACGACTATATATGCTTAGGAACTAATATATATATATATATATATATATATATATATATATATATATATATATATATATATATATGAAAAATTTCTCAGAGTTAACCTGTAGAAAAAGACAATATTTATAAATATAAACGGCAATAGAAAAACTGTAATATTAGCCGACGCGTTTCGTCCAATGTTTTAATAAATTCATTTCGTTTTTGCCTTGAAAAAGTAGGCATTGGATGATATAACAGTTTTCCTATTGTCTTTTATATATATATATATATATATATATATATATATATATATATATATTGTTGAAACTTGACTAATGCATGGCATAATAATGCAACACAAAATGTACTTAGAACAAAATGTATTGAAACAAGGAAGTGTACACAATATTTACATATAGTCTTTTGTATATTCCTGGAAAGACCATTCCTAGAGAATGTGTTGACTGTGTCGCAGTTGGGCAGAGTCTCTGGTTGAATCTCTTGATTCCTCCGCTCTCTTCCCGGTACCAACCATATTTATATGGTCGGTACTCCACTATGCAAATTAGGTGGATCCTACCACAACATATATATATATATATATATATATATATATATATATATATATATATATATATATATATATATTGTGTTTGTACTTAAAACTTCTCGTTTTCACTCTCGCGTGATCATGTGTGATGTCATGCGCCGCGGCGCGATTTTCGATTCCAGCGTCTCGTATGCACGATTTTGTCGTTGCTTGGAAATCTTCCATGCAAACGAAAACAGATTATCATTATTGCCATGACTGTGTATTGTTTAATATACTGTTATTGTCATCTCTGATGATGGCTTAAGTAAGCCGAAACCTTAGATAGGATTAAAAAGCATGTATCAATATGGGGATTTTCTTTTGTCTTTCAATGATAATGTTATCAGACGATATGAAAGGAATTTGCATAAAATAAATCGACAAACCTTCTCTATATTATTTAATGAAACATGCAGCAATATATATATATATATATATATATATATATATATATATACATATATATATATATATATATATATATATATATATATATAAATATAAAAGTGAACATAGAAGTCAACACTTAGAGGCGACAGTCTGTTTCATGCTATATGCAATCGTCAAGCCACGATACGCTTGACGATTGCATATAGCATGAAACAGACTGTCGCCTCTAAGTGTTGACTTCTATGTTCACTTTTATATTTACACACGCTCTATCTCTGATATTGAGCACTTTATTCCATAAATATAGCACACCTTAAGACTATATTTCTTTATATATATATATATATATATAAAGTATTCAAAAAGAAATATTCATTTTTTGATCGGACACATTTTTATTACTTCCAAATTTATTTTTAATTCAAATTTTGTTTACTAAGCTTACTCGAGTGATCATCTCTAGAGGTTGTTTAATAATAAAAGCGGCCTCTACCCTAATATGTTAAAAATAAGGTTTGAAGTAATAAAAAATAAATGCGTATTATTCAATTATTGTAATATACTCGAGTATATATGCTATCCAGAAATATACTCAAGTGCACAGCTCTAGAGGTTGTTTAATACTAAAAGCGGCCTAATATGTTAAAAATAAGGTTTGAGGTAATAAAAAATAAATACGTATTATACAATCACCCAACACACTCCACACACACACATACACACACAATGAATATGTGCAAACAACGAGAGTAATGGCTGCCGCTAACGACACAAAAAAAATCCGAACTTTACTGTTGATAACTCCAAAATGGTAAATTTTATCAAATTTATTAAGCCAGATTCGAATGGAGTGTGTAAAATTACTTATGAATGTAAGTATTTTGGAAATTTTCAATACGAAATGAGAACGGGAAAACGAAATAATGATATGACTCATCGAAATATTAATTTACACTACGTTTTTTTTTTTTCAAATATCCTGAAAGTATTACTACCTTCCCAACTCACATACGTAACTGTAAAAACGTTCAAAAATTAAAAGAATCTGATGTATACATATTCCATCGAAGATTGGAACATTTATACGTCTGAGTGGAATATGTATACGTCTGATTGGAATACTTATACGTCTGATTCTTAGCTAGTAAGTGAAACAGACAGTGTTGCTTAACTTCAATTGACTTAACAAGATTTTCATTCAAGCTCTATATCAAAATGCAACATTGTGTATTGGATATCATATTAAATAGGTCATCTGAAGCATTAAAGTCTGCTAAGAATAAATCCTATCGTCTTCTTCTTACCCCCACCTGCGCTACCATTACATGTTTATAATTTTGAATCTTTCCTTCTCTTTTTCTCTCCCTTAATACAACATAGGTACCTCCATGAGATCGCTAAAAAAGAGCATAGCATGATGAAAAAGACGCCAAACTTGACGAAAACAAAATGTTATCGCCTAAATGTTTATATTATTATTAAGAGGAAAGATCAAATTATTTTGGGGGTATTTTTTACATTTTTTAATCGTTCCTAGCACGTCTGAAATTTTCGTTAAAATTTTCTTGTTTTTTTCGAGTCAGCAAAATAGACAGATATTCAATCAAGGACTCAGTTTTTTTTTTTTTTCATTTTATAAAAAAAATGAAAATCTCACTTTGAAATTCTTTTAAAAATCAATTGTCATTTTTTCAAAACTTATTTTAAGAAAATCAGAAATTATAATGTTTATTTAAACTATTTTGAAGCAAGCTTAACTTAGATTCTACGCCGAAAACATGAACTTTGAAAATAAAACAAAGCAGGTCATAAACTTTCGCGTTACTTGACAGGTGATGAATGACTTTTTGACGGATTACATGAGGATAATTTGTTCTACGGAAGGAGAATAGTGAAATTATTTAGATTAAAGTGAACAAATTATTTACCTCGTTATTTTTTAGGAAAACTTTCAGCGCTCAAATTTATTTTATTTTTTTGTACTTAGCTTTCACCTTTACGTTTATGATGCTTTATGGAAAATATATTATAAGGAAATTAAAATAAGACTGTTAAGAGTGAGATTAAATTTCATAAGCAAGGTGTCTAATTAATTTATAGGTACCTTTCTCATGAAATTTTATCAGAAGTGTACATAAAATACTACAATTTTATGTACATTTATTACATTTTACTGTGTTATTTGTATTTCCATTAATTTTATTATTAATTTTGATATTTCAGTTATGGAAAAATGTCATAACTGAGATTAATATAAAAATAAGATCATATAAATTTCATAAGATGATACTGATACTTGCAGGTACTCTTCTCATTTAAAATTGAAAAATCAACTTAACTTCTCCACACATGTTTCACAAAAGTAAAGGCCTTAACAGCGGAGAACAATGCTTAACTCAAATAAAGCAACTTAATTGTATTCTGGTTGGTCTACTTTATAATTACAGCACGATTATAAACACAAAATTACATTTCTTAATTACTGCGGATCTTCTGATTAGTCAAAATGATACAATTTACAACGCACTTAAAAAGATCTATTTCATAAGAACATTTAGAAAAGTGTATGTGGCTGTTAACTAATTTTATAATATTTTAACAACTTAAATGTAAAAATCTGCTACAATTAAAGAAATAACAAATAACTGTATTAAAAATTCATTTTTCATCGTAATTTATTTTTGCTTTCAGAAAATATTGTCCATATTCATAAACATAACAAAAAGTAAATAAAAGAATTTGAAATTAAATAATATATTTGTTTTATTGAGTTTTATAAGTTATAATTCAGAGCTGATTTTCAGTAAGGGGGGTCCAATTAAAAACAAAAAAAAACATGATATGCATTCCTCAAAGCCTTGTGCTCTTAACTATTGTAATTACTAAAGTGGACTAAATCCAATTTCCAGAGTTTTCATAAAATTAGTTAGGGCGAGGGTAATAAATATAAAAAAAATATTTCCGCCATGACTAATAAAAAAAAAACATTTTTATAATAATTCCGATCATCTGTGAATAGTTTCTGAAATTTTCATTAACATACGACAATTATTTTTATTTTTACAAGATTTTTCAAATTAATGTGTGTCATACAAAAAAAAACCCCCAAAAGTGCTAAAAATTGTATATGTTATTTTACAAGTTCCGGTGATACAAAGAGAAATAAGGATTTTTAAATCAAAATTCAGAATGTTCTAAAAAGAAGGATTTTTCTTTTTAAATAATTAAAATAAACTTTGATCTTTCCTCTTAATAATAACATAAACATTTAGACGATAAAATTTTGTTTTGGTCAAGTTTGGCGTCTTTTTCATCATGCTATTCTCTTTTTTTAGCGATCTCATGGAGGTACCTATTTTAACATAATCTGTTCATAGTCACGAATCACCTTCAGTGTATTGCAATTAAATGGCGTGCGAAATGTGCTATATCTGTGAAAATCGCTTTTTTTCCCCAAGTACTTTCGATCTTCTTCCGAGATCATCTTCAGTGCTGCAAGTAGTAATACAAAAATGTTCGTTGTTCAGGAGTGATAGTAATAATACAAAAGTGTGTGTTGCTATTCATTACTGTATTTTTTTCTTTTTGCTTTTAAATATAATAGTTGATAGTTATGCTTAGCGTTCATTAGAAGGTGAAAAAATATCAACTATGGATTTTTTTCTTCTATATTGTAATGTCATAGTCATGCGCGCATTAAAGCGTGAAAAACTGCCCCTTTTATAGGCATTTCAGAATATTACTATAGTATTTGTAGCTGATACTATCCAGTGTCGGCTTTAAATTTTCTAAAGTAGATTGCGTTGAGGATCTGTAGTTTGAATTTTTTATTTTCTTGGTGTAGGATAGTTGTGTATATATATATATATATATATATATATATATATATATATATATATATATATATATATATACACACACACACATTATGAAATGGACAAAGTCCGGCAATTATTTTAAGACATTTTTTATGTTTATACATTCTTTTTATAGTTACAAATATTTAAGTAAATATTCTGTTTTATAATAAACAGTATTAATAACATTTACTGGCCTGAATGTCCGATAAATTTTCATAGAAAATATTCGTGCTCCGACAGAAATCGAACGTGTATCCTATACGGAAGCGTCATTTAGCCTGACGTGCCTTAACCGATCGAGCCACGGAGGATCTTTCGATTAGCAAGATCGATTTTACTGCTTTTGTATAAATGTATAAACAAAAAAATGTCGTAAAATAATTGTCGAACTTTGTCCATTTCATAACGATTTTTTTTTAAAATTTTATGACTTGTTAGCGCTTGTTTTTTACTTTAATGTTAATTTCTTTTCTAAGGGGAACCAAGTACATGTACTTAGTAGGAGTGGTTAACAAGTCAAGCGTTGCAAATTCTAACGTAACCCTGAGGTATCTATTACGAAAGTATTTAAAGGAATGTTAGTGAAGTGTTTCATATGACACGCCCGAGAAGAGATGCAATTTTTAATTCAACGCCTTTCGAAAGCACGCTTTTTGAAACACCTTATAAACAGGTGTCCTTCCTTTATTTAAATATAAATCAATGGAAGAAGCCAAATTTTTTCGGTCATTGAAGCAACGGATGATGAATATTAAATATCTCTTTAACAAAATATCTATGATTATTTCAGGTGTGAAAGTAATTTAAAGTAATGCCGGTTTTATCTAATTAAAGAAGTTATGCCACTTTTTAAATAATAATAATAGCGATAGAAAAATAGAAAGAACTTGATGATGATGATGATGATGATGACGATGATGATGATGACGACGACGACGACGACAATGATGATGGGTAATAGTAATCCTTAATTATAAGGACAATAATCCAAGTTATGTCTAAAGCGGCGATCAGTAGCAGAAGTTTGGGGCTTTAGATTAAATTATTCCATCTGATCAAAAAGTTTCAGACACTTCTGAGAAATAAATTCAAGAATATTTGAAGAGAAATTGGAGATAATTTAATTTTTATTATCCAGTAAATTAATCAGTTTGATCAAGAAAGATTCAATACTTTCCATATCAATAAATATTCGTATCTATGTATATATGTTGGACATATGACATCAGTAGTAAATTATAAACCGACTTTTAATTTTTTTATGTATGTAGAAATCTCTTACTATTATTTAAAAAACGAGGAAGTCAACTTAAAAATTGAATTTCTTTCGTTTTCAGGTTTTGGGGCGTTGGATCTTTTCCATAAAATCAATTTCGAGTTCTCACAATGAATTGGAATCTAGTGATCATTATCATTCTATCAGATCGAATGGCCATTGCGGACAATGTCCTTTTCTTGTCTTTGCCTTACTATGGTCACATCAATCCGATGGTGAAAGTAGCCGGAGAACTGACGAATTATGGACACACAAGTTACATAACTATCCCTGAGAAATTTAGTGGGAAATTCAGCCCAGTAAAAAAAGGAATAAACTTTGTTATAACTAAAGAATTTCAAGAGTTTACTATATTTAATGATGTATTATTAGAAATGTTACGTCTTTCAGAAAATGATGCATTGAAAGAATCATTAAATAATCTCCATAAACTCTGCCATCGTTATCTTTTGGATGAAAATATTTTTTTAAGATTGAAATCGTTGAATGCGTCGCTAGCGGTGATTGATGCGAATTTCGTTAGCAACTGTTTAGCTGTTTTTGCGTATAGATTAGAAATACCTTTCATACTTCTGGGACATTGCAACCAGATCAACATTCACCTGACGCCATGGGCAATTTCAATTTTTCCACATTTCTCAATCCGCCAGGCGCGGATAACATCTTTTACGATGAAAATCAGGAACGCGTTGTTTCATTTGCAGGATTACATAAATCCAGCTATTGGTTCCCCGGGCAAAGATACCAAAGCCTATGCACCTGAACGACCAAATATTTCTTTTGAAAAACTCATACGACGAGCCCAATTATATATAATTGATTCGGATTACTTTCTCCATCTGGCTTTACCAGCGTTACCAAACGTTAAATACATTGGCGGAATAGCTACCCAGCCGGCGAGAACGCTGGAAGGAAAAATCTTGAAATTTGTTAATGCTTCTAAACATGGAGTCATCGTTGTCTCTCCAGGAAGTCTTGTCAGTTGGGGCATTCATGTAAAGAAAATGGAAGAAGCGTTCAGCAAGATCAAATACGATGTCGTCTGGAAACATTCAAATTCTTCTTATTCCCGCTCAAATGTTCTACTAACAAAATGGCTGCCCCAGAACGACCTTCTCGGCCACCAAAAAACTAAATTGTTTATCACTCACTGTGGAAATAGTGGTCAATATGAAAGCTTGTACCACGGGATCCCCATGATTGCTTTTCCTGTTATATCTGACCAGTTCTATAATGGTCGGAATATACAGTCAAAGAATTATGGAATCTTAATGGACATAAATAATTTCACAGTTGACGAGTTTGTCAGAAATATCGAGGAAGTCATTGAGAATCCAAAATACAAGAAAAACATTGCAAAGATGAGCGAAATATTTCGATCACAAGATCTCCCATCGGCTAGAGTAGCCCGTCTTGTCAATGAGATCGTGAAATATGGAGGCGATCATTTAAGATCAGAGATTCAAGACATACCGTTGTATGAGTTTTTAATGCTTGATATTTTGTCCGTCCTTTTTACGGCGGGTTTCGTAATTTTGTCCCTGACTGCACTTTTGTCGAGAAAGTGTTTCACAATTGCTTTCAGAAAAATGAAAACAGAAACAAACTGAGTGTTATAATTTAAACTAAATAAAAATGACTGATAACTCTCTATGTATGAAACAATATCTACATTTCTATCTATTGACAAATTAATTATTTTTAATAAAGTAAATCGTAAAGAAATTTATTTTTAAAAAAGTAAATTGATATAAAAAAAAATATGAATTTCGTTTTCAGTCAGTTATGTGCCACGCATGATACATGCTTAGGCGATCATGTATCTTTCGATACATGACTGACGAGGCAGATTTTTCCACGCAGTAGGTTGCCATTTCTTTCTGCGCTAGACCAGTTGCCATCCAATGCTATAGAACACGGTTTGTCCTGCTTTTTACCCATAGAAGAGGATTCATACCTTTCCCAGTGGTATTAGCGCGTAAGTTAATATAATAGATTCGACTGGAATTCGAACTCGACTCTCGTGCCTCCTTACAGTTTTCTTTAACTTTATTAAAAACTATATATTACATTACAATTTATTTTATTAAAAACAATTAAATATAAAAACTTTTTCATTTTGTTTTGAATTTTTCGATTTATCTTATTAAAAAAGAATTTGAAACAAGTGTTTTTTATTGAATTATTTTTATATGTCAAACCTTCTCGGTACTAATGCTGTTACTGTTTATGCAACCAACGAATTTGCATGCAAAATAGACAGTGCCAAGACATATGTCTCAAATTAGTATAAATTACATTAGAAACCCTGATATCGAGCCTTGCGTTATTTTATGATTCGGTTATCGTTCACTTTTTCTTGGCGAAAATGTTTCGGACATCGAACAAGGAAATCAATCCTTCACGAACCTGTACATTCGTGTTCGCCTTCTTCCATGTGACTTCCCCAAACTAAGGTCCCACATAAATCATCACGTGTGGACGTGACTCAGTCTATCTTTGTCTCTCGCTAAGTGAGCATCTCTCCAAAGCTTTAGTCCGAAAATTTTCGTTTTAAATATCATATACTTTTGATTTAGTTTCGTTTGGTTTATTTTGTTTTCCGGCATATCAACCTCAATGGGTTATTTAATGCCGACGAAATTTTTATTGTTGGTAATATCAAAAATCTGTTTTTTTTCCTTCAAAAAAGTATTTCTGGTAATAATTTTTTTTCAAAAAAAGTAATGTAGGTAATATTTTTTTTTTTCCTTGGAAATGTATAGCTGGTAATATTTTTTCCCAAAAATGTATTGCTGGTAATACGTTGTATTTTTTTTTTCAAAAACGTTTTGTTGGTAATATTTTTTTTTCAAAAATGTAATGTTGGTAATATTATTATATATATATTTTTCAAAAATTTATTGCTGATAATAACTTTTACCTAGAATTTCTGGTATTAAAATCTCTTTTTACACTTTCATAGTGATCTTACATTAGTTTCGGGGTTAACTATTTGACCATAGCTGGATCCCTAACAGGTGCTACCACCCCGGGTCAGGTGGACCTATGAACAACAGCAATTAAGAGGTGGTTCCACCCTCCTCAAAACCTCCTGATCAGAGGCCCTGCTGCTGGATGTAGTTTATCGTCTTACCGAGGACGTGGATGTAGTTTATCGTCATACCCATGACGCCCCAGCCGGCAGGGTCACATATACTTTTTATTAGACTGGTGCAAAAATAATGTCGTTTTCTCACATAGTAACATATGTGAGAAAACGACATTATTTTTTGCACCAGCCTAATAGTTTCACGGAACTTCAGCTGGAGCAGCCACAAAAGACAGCTGAAATAGCTTCAGAGGTGGAGGAGAGCAGAGAGAGAGAGAGAGAGAGAGAGAGAGAGAGAGAGAAAATACAAAGCAGAGAACGTGCCTTCTTTCATGATTAAGACCATCTTTTCAAAATGGAGTCAGGAGCAAAATTTTGTTGAAAATTATCACCCTAACAAAACTGCTGCAAGCCATCAAATATATGTTATATGTTATAGAAAGGCTATGAGGATTTACTTTTTGAATTTTTAGCATTTATACCGACAGACATAAAAATAACCTAACTGGCATAGTAATAAAAAAATACAAACAAATTTTCATAGATATTAAAAACTGGAAAATTGTTTTCTCGCGAATAGAAAGATCATGGAATTGAAAGAAGTGGCAGCAGAAAATATCATGTCATAAGTATAAAATTTAGAGTACGATTAGAAACCCTTTAGACCATAATATTTGTAACATATCTGTTAGCACTTGTTGACATGCTATTTAAAAAAAAAAAAAAAAAAAAAAACACGATATGGAACTGTTCATCTCCTCAGGAGACTATTATAATAAATATATGCCCTGTACATTTTAAACATTACTTAAGACTACAATTCGTACAAACAGAATGTATATATTAAAAATCTTGATTTACTCTAGATCTAAGGTAATGAACAGGTAACAGTGGAAGAAATAACAATAATAACAATAATAATAATAATAATAATACCATATGTATCGTTGAAGACCTTCAAAAAATAATCAAAATACAAGAACCTTAAAATCGGAATCTCAAAAATGTGGCACATGAGGACAACAAGAATTCCAATTGTAGTTGGAGCCCTCGGATTGGAAAAGATTCCAGTAGACTCATTGAAGGAATCCCTGGTAGCCCATGCCTTACAGAAATACAAAGAATTGTACTCACAAGTACAGTCCATACCTTACGAAGGTCTTTACCAATGTAATTGTTTTTTTTCGGGGCGAGGGGTTGACAGTGGAATATGTCATGCTGCCATTTCTGAACTTATGTTTCTGATTGAGACCCGCACAGCATTGACTATTCAACAGAAATCAAAGGAAATAATAATAATAATAATAATAATAATAATAATAATAATAATAATAATAATTATAAAATATATAGTGAAAACACGATTAAGAGGCATCACTGTTTCGAGAATGAAAGGGGGACAACTCATATCGAGTTATACTTATAAAACCCAGGTTGTGTGTGTGTGTGTTCGTTTATATATGAGATCGGATTTCCTACATTTTTCAACCGATTTCAACAAAACTTCAGTTTTTTTTTGTTTTTGTTTTTTTTTGTTTTTTGGCAGGTAGTGTTTCTTATTGTCTTGCACACTTTTTTTCTTTATTTTTACATTCAGAATGCTTTAAAAATTCCATTTACATGACAATTGTTTATAATAAAATTGAAAAATTCTATACAATCGGTAGACTCATAACGATTGAAAAGAATGTTTTTGTTTGAGTTTGGGTTTGACCAATTCGTAAAAAAAAAAAAAAAAAAAAAGAAACTAATTAAGACATGCGTGTCTGTCAGCCTTAAACAATAATCTTTGTCTATTTTATTTTTCTGTCTTTATGATAGTCGATAATTGATCTATCTCTTACTGTTACATTCCCGGGCTCTACTGCTAGTAATAAATACAAATAGTTAATAATTGATGAAGCAGACAGAATACTATATTCAATTATGAAGAGAAAAATATGAAAAGAATATTATAGTAGATTGCGTCTGATACTAGATAATGAAATAATTAGGGCCAATAAAATGAAGAACACCTTAGCTATACTCGTTGTAATATACAGCTTCACCATTATTAAATGGAATTTGAATGACAATAAAGATTAGATACCAAGACCAGAAAAATACGCAAATGAAGATGCACCACCAGAAATCAGATGTTAATAGGCTGTGTGTACTAAGAACTTTAGGAGGCTGAGGTCTAATCTAACTTGAACTAAAAACTACAACAATTGGAAGAGAAGCATTCCTCACAAGAACAGTAAAACACCAAATCCGCTCCATCAACAAAGAAGCTGTAATCTTCAAGAAACAGCTTAATATACCTGAATTTCTACCGAAAAAATTGAAGGAAATGCCATATACGCCAAAAAAGTAAAATAGAAAGCAAACCACCTTGTCCAAATGAAATTAGAGAAATAAGGGGGGCAAAGTGTTGCATGGTAAATACCTAAAAATAACGGAAGATGCAGATGTGAACCAACAGAAAACACAAAAACGGCTGAGGAGCACCGGTTTGAAATCTGAGAGAGAAAGTCCTTATTATTGTATTAGGTTGGTGCAAAAATAATGACATAATAATGTCGTTTTTGACGTATTTTTTAACGTCAAAATCGACATTATTACGTCATTATTTTTGCGCCAAACTAATAGCTCAGGCCAAAAGCCTCGCAACAAGATCCTATCAGTGCCACATAATCAAGGATGGAACTAAACCGAAACGCAGGAACGGCGGAAAATATGATGAAACTGTCAGCCATATTATCTCAGGAATCGGCAAAAAACGAATATACCCACAGGTATAACAAAGTAGCGACATATGTGCGCTGGAAGATATGCAAGGAGCACAAAATCGAAACCACTGAGAGATGGTATGAGCACCAACCATACACAGTTGCCCAAAATAACGATGTAACTGTCCTCTGTGACATGCCAATTCGAACTGATAAAGAAATAAAAGCCAACAGACCTGATATTATCATAAAAGAAAATAAATCGAGGAAGTTTATGCTTATTGATATATCAGTACCATGTGAGCGAAACGTCTCCATAAAAATTATCGAAAAATACAAGGACATGGAGATCGAGATTAACAGGATGTGGGGAATGATGACCGCGACTGTACCAATTGTAATCGGAGCTCTGGGCCTTGTGAGAAAAAGGAATGGACAAGTTTACTAACAAGTGCCCCAGGTAACATCAACATACAAGTTGTCTAGAAGATCGTTCTAATGGAACATCTCATATACTAAGAAAAGTGCTATCAGTTAAATGACGATTCTCCTATAAGGCCTAAGGACCATAGGTCTGGGCCCGGCTCTATAGGATCCAAAATAGGTAACATAACACAAAAATAATAATAATAATAATAATAATAATAATCGTGAGAAAAAGATTAGAGAGTTTTACTAAAAGTGTCCCAGGTAACATCAACATGCAAGTTGCCTAGAAGATCGCCCTAATATGAAATACTATATGCTAAGAAAAGAGGTATCAATTAAACGACAATTATCCTATAGGGTCTAAGGAACATAATAAACCGACTGCAACCGAAAATACTTTAAAAAGAAAGCAAAGGCAAATGCAATCGTTCAGATACAGAAACGATTTGCAAGATAAACCGCTTCACTGACCATATTCTGTCCGTACCAAACAAGGTGATGCAGACAAAATCTGTCGTCATCTGTGGTTATATAGTGCAGGGTTAAAAGCTGGAACCGAAGGTTTTATTCTTGCTGCACAGGACCAATGCTTGCTAACTAGAAATTAACAAGCACCTTTATTGAAAAACTATGTTAGTCCGAAACGCAGATTCTATCCAGAAACAAATGACAATCTTGTATCAGATTTTGCGGTATTGACAAACACTGAATATAAAACCCGATATGACAGAGTAGGCCAATATCTACATTGAAAAATATACAACTTTTACTGAAGGGAAACTATACGAAATTAGTATGAACACCACCCAGATCCGATTACGGTGATACGACCTGTAAAACATTTTGTGGTACTTTATAATACACACAGACTGAACAATCAAAACTAATTGTCCATGCATAGAGACCGCAAAGACAATATGTGACTCTTTATTGACATAGCAGTCCCTGCAGACTGCAATTTGTCTTTGAAGTTCTTCAAAAACTATCAAAATACAAGGACCTTGAAATCGAAATCACCAAAATGTGGCACATGAGGACATTAAAAATTGCAGATGTAGTTGAGCCCTCGGATTGATAAGAAAAGATTCCAATAAATACATTGAAGGGATTCCTGGTGGTACATGACTTAAAGAAATACAAAAAATTGTTTTCATAAGTACAGTCTACACTTTACGATTTCTATTTCTTCAATCAAATTTCTTTAATAACTTACATTTATTGACATCAATTCAGTTAAATCTCTTAGATATTTTATTTTGTCCTTTGTTCTTGGCAAGCAATTTCGAATACTTTTGTTGCAATGGTAAGTTTCTTAATTTGAACAAACTAGAGCTATAAAATGTTTCCCTTGTTGTAATCTGACAGGATATTTACTCTTTGAGTTTGTATCATATGTAGTAGAAACAAAATAGTCTTCTTTGTACTAGTGATCAAATATTAATTTTCTAGAGTTAACGAATTTAGCAAATGTCGATTTAGGTTTAACGATGCCTCGTTTCAAGATTTGAAAATCTAAAATGTCAGCTCCATTTCAACAACTAAGAAACCATGTAAAACTGATGTTGTGGCTGCTTTTTCATAAATGTTTTGTAGGGATAATGTTATTTTATTGTTTCTTTATATTTCTTACAAATTGATCGTCCTGGGTATGACGATAAACTACATCAGCGTTCTGAGTAAGACGATAAACTACATCCAACAGCAAGGCCTCTGATCAGGAGCTTTCGAGGAGCGTGGAAACACCTCTTAATTGCTGGTGATCCCAGGTCTACCCTAACACGGGGTGGTAGCACGGTTTAGGGTGCCGGCTATAGGTAAATTGTTGACACTCAAACTTTTGTAAAAATAGGTTTTAATGCCAGAAATACTTTGAAATAAAAAAAATTATTACCAGCAATAATTTTTGAAGCAAAAATTATTATCAGGGATACTAAAAAAAAATAACAGCAATACAAACAGTTATACATTCTTTGAAAAAAATTTGACCATCTATAGATTTCTTCAAGGAAAAAGATTTCCAGAAAAAGATTTTTTAATAAAAACATATTACCAGCAATAAAAATTTTGTCGGCATTAAAATTGAGTTTGATATGCCGCAGAACAAAAAACCAAACCAAACCAAAACTTACAAGTTGAATGCATCACTATTGAGACATTACATTGTATGTAACAATTGCATTTCTTCTATCCAATTCTTGTTTTTTGGTAATATATCTGGTAACAAATCTTTATGTTACCATTCTGCTCATCGAAAATACACATCCCAAAAGGATTCAAATATTGCTGAAACTTTTTTCCAGTCCATCGATTTTCTCAAAGCAAATTTTCTTGCACATACATGATGGTCCTATTAATCTTTCCATAACAAATTTGTTTTCTTTCAGTCATTTTGGTGCGCAACAGAAAAATTCTGAAATTTAGAATGATCTTTTTCCATTTCAAACATAATCCTGTAAAAAGGAATAGTTTAAATTAATATACGACCAAAAAATAAAATGCTTTTGACAAAGAACATTAATGATCTCACTATATTTATGCAATAATAATGTCATGATACTTGGATGTGATATTGTCATGGTCCGGTTCCTTGTACCACGGTGATAGTCCAAGGTAGAACGAATAAAGAACTCGAAAACAGGTATTGAATAACACAGATATATTACAAACAGGAATGTATACAGAGAGGTAAAAAAAAGTGTTAGTACGAACAATTAGGTTTAGTAGTAATTGTCTGAACACGAATCTGTTTCGGACTGCCTTTGACTCGATTGACTACTGACGGACTTCACTCCAGATTTCCGACTGAACTCTAGACTTCAGACGGAACTCTAGACTTCAGACGGAACTCTCAGACTTCTGACGGAACGGTAATTAGTCCCCCCACAAGGGCATCATGTGGCACAAGGCTGGTTTAACGTGGGATCTCCGAGCCCGTGGGCTCGGTCAAAAATATACCCTTTGAATCCGTATAAACGGTTTATCTCCCTGAAATAGACTCCGCCCTTCGGCGTAGGCTCTTTCGGGTTCCTCTCCGCCTGAAGTCAGAGAGTTCAACCGATCAGCCGATCAGTCGGTCGCCCGACTTCGGACCGTAATTTATATCTTAACTGTTTCTTTTTTTTTTTTATTGTTGCATTTCTCGTCTGTGGAACTCTGTCTCGGGTTCTTGCTTTGTTGCCGCCTACGATCTTCATTAATTTAAACATCAGTCGACATCGTTTTTCTTACTGATACTGTTTTTTCTTTTTATTGTTCTTTCTTCTCAAAAAATGGCTTTTTATTCTCTTCCATTCCCAGTAAACTCTCTTACGTTTTAGTGGCATTACCGGTTTCGTTTGTGTGAAAGGATTAATTAAAAAATAATAATTACTTCCGATATTAATTAAGTAATTCGATTTTAATCGAAATTACCCAACGTAGTAAAGCGAAAAATTTTAAATTTAAAAAAGGATTTCCACAGAGAATCAAGAACATGACGATGATTTGAACTCGATACTAATAATCGAATAAAGGCACTAAATCCAAGAAAAATACCAGCTGTTACTTAGAGATGCAATACTATCAACTAGACTATATCTGCAATAAAGAAAAGCTATGAAAATAAATATCTTGCCTTAAAAAAAAAACACCATCCCAATAGCTGTATTTTTATTGTAAGTAATAAAGGTAGTAAGAATTTAATACAAGTTTATTAGACTTATATCAGTGGATGAAATAACAAGGAAGAAGGGACGGGGTAGCCACAACATCAGGAACTGACAAGCCATTGCAATGTTTTGGCTTTAAGGTCACCATTAACCACAATTACAACAGAAATAGCGGCAATGGCGACGACATGGGCGCAAAAAGGCGATAACAGAAGAAATGAATGATGGAATTATTAGGTTGGTGCAAAAAAAAAAATAATGTCGTTTTTTGACGTTCAACTTCATAAGAAAAACGACATTATTTTTGCACCGGCCTAATAGTTCGTCATAAATTCAACGTCCGCTACGAATGATGAACCGAACAGTGACAGAAGCATTGAGCGCCAACTGAAATTCATAGACGGAGAAAACAATTTTTGGCAATGAGATTAAGACCTTGAATTTGACTATTTTTTTTTTCTCTCCGCGAAATCGTTAAGTTCCATCCTAGTAAAAAACAAAATGTGACAAGCATTGAAAAGCTTGAAAATTATAACCATTAGGTTGGTGCAAAAATAATATCGTTTTTTTACGTTAAAAAATAAGTCAAAAAACGATATTATTTTTGCACCAACCTAATACACCCAGACGAACAGTTATAATTTGGAGTTTAAAATCTTCAGGTATTTACCGAAATCGAAATGAGTTATTGAAATTGCAGTTCGCATTTGAAATACCGAAATAGAAATTACAGTTCGCATTCGTAGATGGAAATTACAAAAAATGGATAAAACCGTAACGGAAACATGTGTAGAATTGAATATCGAATGTGTTCAATCGATAACATGCAATTTGAAGGAAAATATTTTTATTTAGTTTTTATAGGAGTTCCAATCTTTGAGATGAACTAAAATATTTTATAGGATGGCAGGTCTTACGAATCAAAACGAGTATTTTTGAAGGAAAACAAATATAAGTCATTTTCATATTAATATTAAACCGTACCTTTTTTCAATTTATTTTATAAGTTTGGTGGCCTTGATTATCAATGTATATTAAAAAAAAATATGAATACATGTTGAAGAAATGCCATAAGTAGTGATTTTTTTTCTAGTATAAACTTGATGATTTCTTCCAATTATTTTTAATTAATAACAGGAAGAAATAATGAGGTTTATAGAAGAAAAAATCTTCATATTCGTTTTTTAAGATATTATATCTTTCTTTTTCAGATTCATCCTCTTTTTTATTATTGTTTATGAGAAAAAATTACAATTCCTCACAATGAAACTGACACGACTTTTTCAAATCATAATTGTCACCATTCTATCAATTCGAGTGACCAGTAACGAAAATATACTTTTCTTGTCCTTGCCTTATTTTAGCCATATCAAGCCAATGGTTGAAGTGGCTGGGGGACTGACGAATTATGGACATACAAACTACATCCTTATCACTGTGAAGATGGATGGGAAATTCGGTCCGGTAAAAAATGGAGAGAACTTCGTCAGAACAGAGGAATTTCCGGAGTATACGAGATTCATTGATGAAGGAATAGACGTGTTCAAATATCCAGAGAAATATTCATTGGATGTATTATTCAATAGCCTCAGAAAGGTATATGATCGTTACCTTCTCAACGAAGAACTTTTTCAAAAACTGAAATCATTCAATGCATCTCTAGCGGTTATTGATTCGAATTTTGAGAGCCATTGTCTCGCCATTCTCGCGTACAGACTTGAAATTCCTTTCATTCTGCTAGGTTTTGAAAACCACAACGCCATTCACCGAACACCAATGGTAATTTCAGTTACTCCACATTTTAATCTCTTCACGAACAAGATAAGATCTTTCTTGATGAAAATTGAGAACGTGTTGAATCATTTAAAGGATTATATAAATCCAACACCTTGGTCTGCGGGAAGAGATATTAAAGAATACGCACCTGGACGGCCGGATATTTCTTTTGAAGAACTTCTACGACAAACCTAACTGCATATTGTTGATTCGGATTACTTTCTCCGTCAAGCATTACCAGCACTTCTGAATGTCAAATACATTGGAGGAATAGCTACTCAGACGGCGAGACCTCTAAAAGGAAAAATTTTGGAATTTGTTAATGCTTCGAAACATGGAGTCATCGTTGTATCGTCAGGAAGTTTGGGCAATTGGGGCATTCACGTTAAGAAATTTGAGGCACCTTTCAGTAAGATCAAATATGATGTCGTCTGGGAACATTCAAATACTTCTTTTTTCTCGCCCAAATGTTCTACTCACAAAATGGCTGCCCCAAACCGATCTTCTTGGTCACCCAAACACCAAATTGTTTATCACCCATTGCGGTAACAGTGGTAATTATGAAACTTTGTACAACGTTGTTCTCATCATTGGATTTCCCTTTTATTTTGATCAAACTTTAAATAGTCAATACATGCAAATGAAAGGTTTTGGAATCTCAATGGATCTTAATAATTTCACAGTTGACGAGTTGGTCAGAAATATCGAGGAAGTCATTGAGAATCCAAAATACAAGAAAAACATTGTAAAGATAAGCGAAATATTTCGATCCCAAGATCTCCCATCGGCCAGAGTAGCTCGTCTTGTCAATGAGATCCTGAAATATGGAGGCGATCGCTTATGGTCAGACGTTCAAGACATTCCGTTGTATGAGTTTTTAATGCTTGATATTTTGTCCGTCCTTTTTGCGATTGGTTTCGTCATTTTGCTTCTGACGTTCTTTCTTTTGAGAAAGTGCTTCTCAATTTCTTGCAGAAAAAAGAAAAGAGAATGAGCCTGAAAAAATTCATTTTGTATATCGACATCTAACCAAAATATTAAACATTATTTAAAATAGAGAATGAAAATTCCTTTTATGTATTGATTGATGTAAATTTAATTAAAAAATTGATTTGATGATATGTTTCTTTCTATCTATCTATTAGGTTGGTGCAAAAATAATGACGTAATAATGTCGTTTTTTGACGTATTTTTAACGTCAGAAAACGACATTATTACGTCATTATTTTTGCACCAACCTAAAATCTATCTATCTCTATCTGTCTATCTATCTATCTCTATCTGTCTATCTATCTATCTATCTATCCATCTATCTATCTATCTCTCTCTCTCTATATATATATATATATATAAATATATATATATATATATATATATATATATATATATATATATATATATATATATATATATATATATTTATGCAAGTGATAGCAGAAAATATTTCAGATGACCATCATCTATTTTGTCAGATATTGGAAGTGGGAATGAGCTTCGTATTCTTCAGGGACGCCATGTTTCGTTACAATCTGATTCTATCTATCTATCTATCTATCTATCTATCTATCTATCTATCTATGTTTCTTTCTTTCTATCTATCATATTTTCTTCATATCTATTTATCTATCTCAGTTTCTTCACATCGATCATCTGTCTATCTGTTCATAGATATCTGTCTATCTATCCATCGCTCGATCTGTTCATAACCATCAATGTATGTGTTCATAACTATCTATCTAGCTACCTTTCTCAGTTTCTCTACATCGATCATATCTTTAACTGTTCATATCTATCTATCTATCTATCTATCTATCTATCTATCTATATATATATATATATATATATATATATATATATATATATAATGTTTTTTCTTTCTATCTATCTATTAGGTTGGTGCAAAAATAATATCGTTTTTTGACGTATTTTTTAACGTCAAAAAACGATATTATTTTTGCACCAACCTAATATTACTATCTGTTTCTATCTATTATTAAACTTTTTTTATGTATAACTATGTTTTAATGATTATTCAAAAGAGTTTGATAATTAAGACACAAAGGACTATTTGAACTCTTAGGTAAACTTGATTCGTTTGAGAGATATAGTGGAAAAATTCATTACTTATACTGGGAGTAAACCGCCTCCATACGCATTGAAAATATATTCAGTAAATACACAAATTTAGAAAGGGCTGTAATAAGAGGACGTGTCTTTTCGCCAGATCTTTTGAACCATTACATTGACGTGATCCCGAGAGAAGTCCTACAACAATCTATTATTGATGTCTATAATCATAAGACCACCAGATATTCAGATAACATGATGACGATCGTAGACCAAGAAAACGAAATACACTTACACTTACAGAATTTAGTAAAAGAAATCGAGAAGAAAGGATTAAACATGAAATATAAGAAGACACAGACTATAGCAGTCAGTTGAAGAATCGCAGCAAGATACGAACAACGAATTGGAGACAGAAAAATCAAACAAGTACAAAAACTTAAATATCTAGGAATTCTTTTAAGACTATGAAAAAGGCCACATCAAAATCCGTGGATGCATTGGAATAGCAAAATATGCCTTCCAACAGCTAAGTAAAATCTTAAATTGGAGACATCGAAATCAAGCAATTACAACATTTTAAGTGTCTAAGCAGTGTTTTAAAAAGAACGGAAAATGGCACATTAAAATCCGGAGACAGATTGATGAAGCGAAAAACGCCTTCCGAAAACGTGGCAAAATATTAAGAAACGAGAGAAACTAATTAGAAAAAAAAAAAAAAAAAGCAACGAATAATTTCGATGGAAAATGGAAACGAAATAATTTTTTTTGGATCATGTTTCACCCGTTTTGGCAAGAGATATATAATACCTTCTGTGGTCCAATCTGTGACTTCATTGGGAATATTAACAAGCATAGATAGAGTTTGTGCAAGGGTTTTATGGATTGATGACAGGTGATGGAACCCAAAATTGGGTACCTTGTCATTTCCTAGGGATTTCTATTTTGGGGATTTCGTTAGAGCTTGCCTAATATTATTCGTGGTTATATTTTCCCATTCTTGTAGAGGTTTATCTAATATTCGTTCTTCTTCTCATTGGATCCATTTTTTCTTTTGGGTTGATATTCATTTGGGTTTCTCCAAATATTTTCCCAAAATCTTTCTACTTTTTCAATAGATGGCGACTTTTTGACATGTATATCTGCTTTTCCAACTTCCCTGTAAAATTTCTTACCGCGAGGAAAATTGGCTCTCTGTGCCACCTCAGGAATTTTTTCTCCCCGGAATCGATACTTCAAATATACAAATCAACCACTTGCCCTTGCATGGAGTGTTGCCGCCATATATGGTCTGGTGTACCTTCTGTTTACCTCGGAGTTCTTGATAAGATCCAGAGACGGATATGTAATATAATTGGCCCTGATCTAGCATCTCGTCTACAGTCACTCTCTCACAGACGCGCCGCCGTCTCTCTCTGTCTTTTCTACAAATACGTTCATGGTAATTGCTCCGCCGAGCTCCTTTCACTGGTTCCCAGACTTCATGAATTCAAGCGCCCTACGAGGCTGCCGTCCCGCTCTCATCCTTTCACTGTAGAAACCTTTAAATGTAGCCGTCTCTTCTACTCCAATAGCTTCATACTTCGCACCTCTCGCCTGTGGAACACCCTTCCCAATTACTGTTTCCCTGAGAGCTATAATCTTCAACTATTCAAATGTAATGTCAATCGACATCTCCAGTTACCTTGATCTATCCCTCTCCACATCCTTTCTTCTATGATTCCTACCTGCTCTCGCTCCAAATCTTCTGCTCCAAATCTTCTGTAACCCCCTGCACCCTAGTGGTTTCACGCCTTGCTCGGGGCGTAATGCTTAAAAAAAAAAAAAAAAAAAAAAGTACCTACAACGTTTTTCTTATCATTTTGTTCTCTGATTCTTTACCTGCAGTTTTTTGTTTCAGCATTTCCTTGATTGTTGAAATTTCATTTAGTGATTTAATTTTATATTTCCGTTTGACCCTCTTGCATTTGCGTGTTAAGATATTTGCTTTTCTTGTGATCTTATTTAATATCGATATCTCATACCTGATTTCCTTTATTTCTCGCATCAATTTCGCCTTCCAAGCCGGATCTCTTTGTCTGTTGTGTGATGTTTTCATTGTCATGACTCCAAGCTTCCCAGTAGCTGCTAAAGTTGTTGCATATATGGCATTATTTACTTCTGTGATTTTTCCCACTGGTAGTTCCGTTAACTGATCTGTATATTTGAACAATGTGTCTATTGGACTTTGTAATATCAATTTTTGGGTGCTGGTCTTTGTCGGACATGTGTGTGAGTTACTCTGCTGAGTACTTGGATAAACGTAGTTTTTCGCTTCGGTGATTTCACCTGTATTGTTTTCAAGGAATTCTACCCTAATGTAGTTTGACTCAACTTCAGTGACAGGATCCGGATAACTGCAGTTTATATCGCAGGAAGATTCTTCGGTTTTATTTACTGGGATATTATTTTTTCTTACCTCAATTATTTTAGATTTTGCCCTATCCTCTGTCATATTATTTATTTCTATTGTCTTTTCTTTCTTGTTTCAGTTATGGGCTATTTTATTCTGTCTTATATTTAGGTTTATCTGATCTATTTTTGCACTTCATTTTATCAGTTGATTTGGCATTGAGTCACTTTTGATTTATTTTGCTCGCTTCACCTCAAGCAAAGCGGGAGTGCCACTTCCACGCAGTGCGTAACAGAGAACGAAAGTGAGAGAAAAGGCTGGGTATAGGTGAGATTGAAGAAAGGATTAAAAAAAATGAATGGAATTCAAGACGATAGAAGATGTCGATTGACGTTACATTTAAATCTTTGAAGATTTTAGTTATCAAGGGAAGCAACTCAGAGGAAGGGAGTGTCCCAAGCGGGATGCACGAACAAAGAAAATACAAGAGTAGAAGTGGCAGTTGCATTTAGCTACTTCAACAGTAAAAGGATGGCCAATCTAGTAGCAAACTTAAATTCATGTAGTCGGGTCATCAGGAGGAAAAAAGTTTATCAGAGCAATTGCCATGGAAATATTTTTAGAAAAGACAAAGGGAAGCCACATAGGGTATGTGAGACAGTGACTCGTCGAAATATTAAGTCAGGATGGATTACATTGCAGATCCTTTGGATTTTGTCAAGAACCTTGCGAGGAACAGCTGGTGCACAAGACCAGATATGCCAACAGTTTAATAACAGTCCGGATTTCGTGACTAGGTGTCTTTGAGTTGTTGGAAGAGTTTGTTCTAGTGACAGATTTTTCGCCCGCAGACTAGTTCTTCTCTGAGGTACGCGGCGCTTGTTGACCCTAGTGTTAACCGATCCGGCAGGAGTAATTGTTTGTAATCATTGAGTTTTGTAATTTTTTTCATTTTTTTTTTTTTTTTACGTTTTATCTTTGACCGCCAAGGGTTAATTTTGTTCAAAGTACCAGCTCTCGGACAACTGTCGACCAGAATTAAAGAGTTTGTCCAGACTATGGGATCGGAGTGGTTTTATAGTCAGATGTTCAAGAGTTTATAATCTAGTCCTGCATTCTGGTGGTTAATGTAGAGACATGGAAATGGTATTGACTATAATAAGTTTTAACTTTATATGTCGTAAAGGTCATTACCAAATGAAAGGTCAGAGGAGGTCATATTTTTATATTGAGGCTTATCGCAGAAAAAAATAATATGAAAAAAATTAAGTTAAATTATGTCAGAGAGATTTAAACAAAATTAAGGAAAATAAAAATTTAGTTTCTAATTGTATAAAACTTAGCATACATGTCGAAAGACGGACACAGAATGGAATGCACAAAACAAAATAATTCAACTTTCTTTAAGAGTGATAATGAGGTGAATCACCCTTCACCCCCACTCCCACCCCTACCCCGACTACAAGATATCAGAACGGTCATTAAGGAATTCATAAAACAAAGGAAAAGAAACAAAGAAAAAATAAAATAGATTTTAAATTTGGGGTCATTTTTCAACCTCCTAATGATACGGGATCCTAAAAAGTATAGATGCTCCAAGTAAAAACGGCGGATTAGTCCACCTGCAGCTATATTTGAACGGAAGAAAGAGAAAAAAAAAGGTAATCAGACAATACGATCCTTAACTATGTGCATACACGCATATATATATATATATATATATATATATGTCATCCACAGACAGACTGGTTCGCTGTATCACAGCGAAGTCAGTGCGGCCAGACATCCGGTTGCCTCTAGCTAGGATCGAAACCCGACTGAATTGGTATTAGGCGGATATTCCACGATTAAGCTGTCGGCGCACGGTCGTGATGAAGGTGGATTTTTAGCGTATTTATTTTTGGAAACACGCCCAGTGATCGACAGTGACTCAATTCGGCTTGCGAATATATATATATATATATATATATATATATATATATATATATATATATATATATATATATATATATATATATTATTATTATTATTATTAAATATAACAGACAATGAACGTCTATTATGTCTGATCATGAGCCGTTCTAATGTTCGAATGTTTGCTTTAATTTTTAGCGAAAATAATGACAAAAATTGTTCAACATTTGGATATTTTTTTATTAAGTTGGTCCTGAGCTTTCGGCTCACATGAGCCATCCTCAGAGTGGTTATACAGATATGAAACAAAGATATTCACCGTCAAAGATGATATTTTGCTATTTTGCAAAGATTGCTATGCGATATTAACGATCGCCGGATAGTAGACGCAGATCGAAAGTTCAAAATGTGGTTCTATGACGTCATACCACGTGATAGACCGAAGTATTACAACAGAACCAATGTCTTGATGCAATGTAACGTGTTGTGACTAGTTTGAAATGTAGTTTTGTTGAATGTGACTTGCTTCATTTTAATGTAGATGGCCTCCAGTATCTGAAGGTTCTTTTTACTGTGTGCATGTGTAACTATTATTGTGTTATCAACTAATATCTGTCAAATATTATGTACATGTTTTTCTAAGAAATATTGCCTAATGGAACTATGATCAGAAAGGTGATAGGTAAGTCTTACTGGAGCAGGTGGTTGTAGTAATACTAATATATGTAGCGGTTTTATTATTAGCATCAGAGATGCAATCTCTGAACGGGCATGTAAATTTATACACTAAGTTTTTTGTTTTTTTTTTTTTACCTAGAGGATTTAGTTGTGTGGTTGTAGGGTTATTATTAGGTTGATGCAAAAATAATGACGTAATAATGTCGTTTTTGACGTTAAAAAATACGTCAAAAAACGACATTATTACGTCATTATTTTTGCACCAACATAATAGATACTATGAGGTCAATTGTTTTAAAATTATTATAATATATGATGAGCTTAACTTTATTATTATTAATGGGTTTAACATTTCTACCGATCATACTTTTGAGTGTTGTTTCATTATGTTTGTAATTATCATGCATTTGGTAAATGACTCGAACTACAGCATCAATCAGTTAAAGTTTTAGCTGGGAGCCTGATAAGATTAGCCATTGTTGCCAGACAAAAAAAAAACAAAACAACCCAATCTTAATGGTCTCCAAAAACTTGACATATAACTAACACCTCTACTTCCATAAAAAAAACCCTAGATCACACCTCCATTTCGAAAATATAAATGAGTAAAACATTCTATTGCTTAGTTATTCCAAACATCGCTTGAAGGGGAAACGGCCATCCAACAGTTAAGTTTTAATATTGAAATTAAACTTAAATACTGATGGTCAGTTTCGAAGCATAGTTGTTCCTGTGTTGCGATGGAATCATATTTTTTAAAACAATAGTTATAGTATATATATATATATATATATATATATATATATATATACGCACATACATAACATACATATACACACATCGATAATGATACATTATGTCGAGTTAAAAAGCACAATAGTTCCGTTGAAATTGGGGATAAAAAATTTAAAATATAGATAAAAAAAAAGACAAATAAAATGAAAAAATTAAAGTTAAATAATGTCAAAGCGACTTAAAATAAAATTAAAGAAAAATTATTATTATTATTATTATTATTATTATTATTATTATTATTATTATTATTATTATTATTATTTCCATTGATTTCTCTTGTACACGCATTTCCTCCCTGTATGCTACAATTCACTGACTTCATAAACTGCGACTACTTTAGGCATAAATTCTGATTAATATTTTATTCTTTTTTAATCTGTAACCATTTTCAAAATTAACAACCATTCCGAATTTTGTAATTGATTATCTATATTCGATTATTTTGAAATAATTTTTTCTCTGTTAGTTTTTTTTTTTTTTTTTTGGTCTATCTTAAAGTGCATTTCTTGTACAATTACTTTCTGTCTTTGCTTATCCAAAGTTAGATTTATCTACTTTTTTCTACTTTTATTTATTTCATCAACTGTCTTAATACTACGAATATTACTATCGATACTACTAATACTAATACTCCTACTAATAATACTACTACTACTAATAATAATAATAATAATTATAATTATCAACTGTCTTAATACTACGAATACTACTATCGATACTGCTACTACTAATACTGCTACTACTACTACTACTACTACTACTACTAATAATAATAATAATAATAATAATAATTATAATTATAATTATAATAATGATCAAAGTTTTTAACAGCAAAATGATTAAATTAAATAAGGATATATTTTTTTAAAAAAGCCATTTTCCGCCTATTCAAAAATAATTCTGAAATTTATAAATTATATTACGAGAATTTCTTTAAAATTCCATTTTTTTTTAAATTGATTGCTCTGATTATATAAAATATTTTTGACATGTATTTGATGATTAATATCAAAAGACTAACATTATAACTATTAATATATTATGATATTATATCCCCTAAGACTTGCAACCGACAATAAATAGGTGGCTGGTTAAATTACTTTTCTTTTTCTGCTAATATTCGCCCTATATTCAATCCAAGGGTACCTCTAAGTAGACAGTTACTGAAGGCAGTTGTTGTATGAGGGACAAGAATAATCGATGCATCTTATGTGGTGATGTGTAAAGGATAACGGTTAAGGCTCTACTTGAAGAGGTTAAGATTGTAGTGGCCGGAAATCATCCGACTGCAATTCTGTTCCACAAAGCAACAACTCTTGGCAAGAAGCTATCCGACTGGAACTTACTCCTTACTAAAGGAAGACGACAGTTAGGGTTTGGGAAAATAAGAATGTAGATTGTCGGTAAATTTTTCATGGAAGCATCCATAGAGTAGCGAGAGGTTCGCAAAATTTCGTCTAAGGGAAAGGGGTGGTATAGTGGAAAACTATTTATCGCATTTCAGTTACTTCCGGTTTTCTCCTCATCATCGCTGAAATTGTCTAACATTCACTGACACATAAGAGGATGGATACCACATAGACATCCAACACACTTTTTCGACAGTAGCCATGTTTACGTCTTTGACGAAGTGATGACTGATTGTTTTTGATTGTTGACTTTAAATTTACTATAGTTATCGCTCTTTATCAAAAATAAAATAGACTTTTCTGAAGGTTTATTTGAAGAATATTATCTGATTTAAAGAATAATTAATCTGATTTTTTATTTCTTTAAGACAATACTGTCCTTAAAACATTTTATTTATAAAAGCAATTCAATGTTTTTCTCATTAAATAATGTCATAGTTTTATTGCATTTTTTTTATTTTACAATTCAGGGAAGACTTTCCCGAATTATGCAACTGCTTGAAAAGAAAATGTATGATACGTACTTCTTTTAATTAATACAAGAAATTTCCCTCTAAAAATTTAACTTCTCAAAATTTCATGAAATTGGAAAAATGCAGCCTAACAGATGTAAAAATATTTAATAGAGGATTATCTGAAAATAATAACTTCAAAAATAATGTAATTTATTTGAGAATAAGTCCTAAAAGTTACATTAAAATCCGACAATTATTTGAATTTTCCAGGAATTTACAAATCAATGAGTTGTTTTACCGGAAGAAAGGTACTAAAATATCCATAGTAATATTTAGTACACCGGAGACGAAAAAAAATAAAGAATTTTAACCAAAATTTTGATCGTTTGTAGAAGCAATTAAAAATTCAATAAAATAAAAAAAAATCCTGTAAATAATAAAAATGGTTTGACGATACAACTTTGTTTTTATTAAGTTTGGGTCCTTTTTTTCATCATGATATACTGTTTTTCAGCGAATTAGTGGGGTTATCTAGTTTTGTCTTAGTCAGCGTGCCGCAAACAACCAGAGACCACCGGAGAAAACAGATAACGTTTGATTGATTGATTTTAAACAACATCTACGCTCGCGTTTCTAATTTTACAAAGAACCAAAAATCAAAACTTGACCAAATAACTGCCGAAATTTTAACACAAAAATCGACTTTATAAACAATGAAAATTTTATTCTGAATAATTTCCCAATAAATTTTGAAATGAAAAACCGATCTCGGTAAAATTTACTAGAAATTTGCAGCATATCGTGTAAACCTCAGCTCGTAATATCTATCGTTATTCAAAATATTGATACGTATCTGAATTCTCCTGTTATCCTCTACGTTTAAAAGGACCAGCTCTGGACGAAAATGGAGTACTGTTGGTATATATAGTCAGGAGCGGTATAGTCTTCACTTTTCAGTCTTGATAGAGTCCAAAAGTGTTTCCGAGTGCTTGTGGGTGATGAATTATTTCCCACCCTGCAACTGTCCCACAGTCGAAATACGCATACCTCTCGTTAAATAATCTCTGTTTCCATGGAAAGCATTCAGACGAGCTGATGTCCGTAGTTTCACCTGTTCAAAACTTCACTAATAAGACCCGCCATGCTAAGCAGATTGTAATGAAACACTATTGGTGAGATGTAAGTTCCACTCGAGTAGCTTTTTTCCACGGATGCTTCCCTTATCACTTCAACCCTAACCTGTTCAAGTCTAGAGTTATCCGTTATCTTCCCCACTCATCGTCATAAACTGTGCCTTTTAATTTATAAGTATATATATATATATATATATATATATATATATATATATATATATATATATATATATATATGTCACGAGTGGATCATGGGAATTGTACATGATAAACCTTACTTAAACAATAAATAAATCTTTCAATTTAGGGTTCATACTGTGTTAAGCAAAGCAACTAATTGCTGTATAATTTTTTTCTTTTATTTTAAAAAAATAAGAGAGATATATATTTAATTAACTTAGAATCCCATATACTTAAATATATAAGTATTATTTTATTAACGGACATTGTCGGTGCAACGGTCTTGTTCCCCATACCTGAATGTACGCAAAGAATCTTTTATACGCACCCCAGTTCTACTACATTTTCATAGTATATATATATATATATATATATATATATATATATATATATATATATATATATATATATATATATATATATATATGTAAAATACACATTTTATTGGAAGCTAGTTATGTACAGTAACCGATCGTATGCAATAAAGATGGACAATTCAAAAAGAAAAAAATGAAAATAAATACAATATAACTTAATATAAATTAGAGACAAGTCATAAAAGATCATTCCGTCTTAAATGAGTCAACAATATTTTGTGGCAAATTTTAACATCAATTTTCTTGTTTGTAAAAAGTTGAATAATTTTAACACATACAACATTATGGATAACAAATAATAAATTGTATATAATTTTTGTTCGTGACTTACCATGCACAAAACAAATACACGGATTTAGATACTATTGACATTATTCGGACTATTATACTCATCTTTGTCGCCATATTTATAATTACAACGTTTTGGCCGTTGTACGCTCCGGCCTTCTTGAGGTAGTTGGAATGTCTAAATGAACTCTTTATTTCGCTCACTGGGGTACTGTTCGAGTTCCACGTGCCATGTTTAATGGATGTCAGTTATCAGTTATCTCCTGTTAATTCACCTCTCCAAGTTAAGGCAGTGGTGAACTTGGAGAGGGGAATCTTTTTAAGAACATGAGTTTAAGAGGAAAAAGCCCCTGCGGTAATCAAAATAGCAGTTCTTGTCTGAGTGGGAGATTCTCCTTACCTTTAAAGTATGGAGGAAATGTGGATGATTCAATTCAATGGACGTAGAATGACGTCTCCTAGCTGTAAATATCTGTCTGAACTGGTAGAATTATCTGAACATTTGCCATGGAAATAGTGATAGAGTTAGCAATGTGCTTGCGTTGTCGAGGTGATGGGAAAGAAGCTGCAGGGTGGAGAATAAGTGTTCCCCTCCAAGACCGCGTAACCGATTTTGAACTCTATCAAGGCTAGAATGGAAAGACTGTGTGGCTCCAGTCCCGATAGGGCAGAAATGCTGTACCAAAAGTACCATGAAGAGAAATGAAAAATTGTTATAAAACAAAAAATAACTGAGTGAAGTAAAAGATCGGAAATTGTGGAGAGACGTGGTTGTCTTCAACCTGAAGGGATATATTACACAGAGAGAGAGAGAGAGAGAGAGAGAGAGAGAGGGGGGGAATGAGAAAAGTAACAGAGAAATAAAGAGAGGGAGAAAGAGAGTTAGAGTTAAAGAAAGAAACAAGAGAGAAAGTGAAAGAAGAAAAAAGAGAGTGAATGAGAGAGAGAAAAGGACAGAAAGATACAGAGAAAGAGATAAAGAGTGGGATAGAGAGTATTTATTCATTATCTCCAAAATGGCGGGGCTTATATGAAATTGATGTTTTATTGTAATCTTTTCCAATATTTGAAAAGTTTTACATTATTATGATAGATTTTCTCATTCATTGATGGTTTATATGCTCTTTCACAGATTCGATCTCCATCACTCTCCCCTTTGTAAACACTTCATAAAGGCAATGACAAACCACATGTAAAATGAATGACACACCATTGTCATATCTACGGCACGGACATCAAGCTACACCAATAGGTTTAAACGTTACAGTCTTTTCAGGCGAACGAAAGATTTCAAATAGACTTGTAGTGTTACATGCTTACTTGCTTTTCATTTAATTTGATTCAGCTTTAACACCTTTGTGAATATTTATTCAGGACTCGTGTTTCTCATTGAAGTGGACTAATAAATCCCGAGAAACACAAATCCATCGTGATTTTTTTTTTTTTTTCATTTGGAACTCCACATATGCGTGTTAGTGTCTGAGTGTATTTTCTTCATTCATTATCGGATAAAATTTTGATTGAACATAATCAAATATTATCATAGCAACTAATTTGTGTGTAACATGAGACGAGCGGTCTTAAATTGATTTAAATAGACCACGTCTAAAGATGGAAAAACGAAGAAGATGACAACGACTGTCCTATTTATCGACGTTTGATTTCGATTATATCACCTGATAGGATCCCAGAGCAAACTCACCAGAGCAGATTACTTTTAAAATCACTTCTTTTCTGCGCAATATTCTCAACGTTCAGAGTGAACTTAGTTTTATTGCAATTATCAAATGAATATTTTTGCGTTGTTTCTGGTTCTTGAGATTTAAAAAAAAAAAGATGCATATGCTCTGGGAACACCAATTATGAAGGTTAAGTTTTTAATTTTATTCTCCAGTTGATTTTAAATTTTAATTTTTTACTTCATACTTTATTCCGTTTTGTTCAATGACAAAATTTTCAAAACTGAAATTAGGGTAACTTTTTTGTTTTCTCTTCCAATGAAAATTTGTGTTTATTACATGTTCTATAAGTTATTTAATAGCCTATTTTTAATGTCCTATATCCTATAAGATGGACAAACGAAAACGATACCAAGGACTCTCACATTTATTGACGTTCATTTCGATGATATGATCCCAGAGCAAACTCACCAGATTTGTTTCTTTGAAAACCATTTTTTTTTTCTGGGCACCATTCTCATCGGCCAGATTTAATTTAATTTTATTTTGATTATTAAATAAATATTTTTGTGTTGTTTCCCCTACCTATGATTCCTTGGTTGCATTGCTTTAAATGAATGGACTGTGATAATTGTATTGGCCTTTTTCTCCTTAAAATTAATAATCGTTTCATGGCAGCTACATCTAAAAGAAATAAAAGTAAACAAAAAAAAAATGTTCTGGGCCACCACTTGTGAAGCTGAAGCCTTTAAGTTTTATTCTGAAAACGATTTCTCAATTTAATCTTTTATTTCATAGTGTATTCCGTTTTGATCAATGACAAGATTTTAAAACTTCAACCATCTTCTTAAACCGCTGTCACTGCAGACATCGGGGAATAAATTTTCATTTATTATCTTGAAAAATGAATGTCAGGTGGATATTTTCATGTCTTTGTGGTATTGTATTTTTTCCTGATCTTCTGAAGACTTGTAACCGAATATATTTTTTTTTAATTACTTTGGTTTCATATTTCCGATAAACAAAATGAGACAAAAACGTTTCATCTTTGCCAGTTGTTTAAATATTGTTTCATAACTAAAAGAAAACCTGATAGAAAAGAAAAAAAATCTCATGAAATCCCATCCATGTGCAGATAAGAATATCAATTAAAATCATTTCAACTTGGTAAATAACAGAAATTATATACAAATACGGATTAAATATCTTTACATAGAGAAAGAAAAGACACGTGGTAGCAAAACGGAAATAAACACCGAGAGTCAATCATCAAATAACTAAAAATGGTTTCCTTGTCCACGGTTCCTTCCGGTTACTAAATTAATCCTTTGAAAACAATTGTCTAACATTTTTCTACCAATGGGTGGCATTAACGCCAATAAAACAAATGTCTCGTAATGCCTTTGAAGAGTACATAAGCCAAGTTTGCGGGCAGAATAAGCCAATAAGCAGACAGACACAGAAATATGAGACATCAGTTTATGACGGTCAGCGCGGCTTCAAAGATATTCCCGTATTCATTCACACACGTTAGTTCTTAGATATCCTACACTGTGATAATAGAAGATCTGCCAGGAAGGGTAAAATTTTGTAAGATTGTAGATAAGGATATCGACTGATATCAATTAAACTTGATAAATAACAGAAATTATAAGCAAATACGGATGAAATATCTTTAGATAGAGAAAGAAAAGACAGGTGGTAATAAAAGGGAAATAAAAGCCGACCGTCAAATGACTAAAAATGGTTTCTGTATCAACGCATGTTTCCGGTTAATAAATTAGTCATTGGAAGATAAATTTTGGCTTCATATTTCGAAAAAACAAAATCAACCAAAAACCATTCATGTTGCAAAAATGTCTTAAAAATTGTTTCTAAAATAAAAGAAAACCCGAAAGAAAAACGGAAATAAACGCCGATTTATAAATGAATCCTTTGAAAACGTCTTTTTTCAATCAATGGTTCATTGAGGGAGGGAGTTGCTTTGAACTTTGAGGGTGGGAGTTGCGCTGGGACATACTTCCGCAAGAATTTTCTATTCCGGAGTGTTACACTTCTCGATCCGTCAACGCTTATCACGTATTGGTCGAACTGTCAAACTTCGATGACTACCCAAGTTTTATCCCATTTGCGTGCATACGGTCCAACTTGGTTTTGAATCCGTACATGATCACCGACCACTAGTGGTGCCAGCCGTTTGGTATGCTCCGATAATATCTCAGCACACCTCATGTGGTTGTTCCGCAGGGCCCCTTCACGTGCTTTCCATGTGCTGCGCCACGTTTCATGAGGTCTATAATTTCCCGGGATTATGGATATGAAGTCTCACGCCTTATTTAGTCTCCTTAACCTCACATCTAATGTTTGTGAACCTTTCGAAGTATCAGTCTTTGAGCATGTCCTACTTGACATTTACGTTGCCATAAACGCAACGACTTGGGGGAAGATATAGGATTTCCATGTTTCATGTAATTCTTACTATTATGTCTCTCTCTCTTTTACCAGAGGATTGCTATGTTTGATGTAATTCTTACTATTATGTTTCTACGTCTTTCATGTCTTCTTCATTATCAGTAGACAATAAACGTTTACAGAACAAATAGATTTTATTCTTATTTAGTTCCCGCCGACAATAATAAAAAACAAAACATGTTTCGTGATACACTTGATGATTATATAGGCCAAATTTGTGGCCCATATAAGCCAATGAGGAGATAGACACGAACAGATGCGACATCAGTTCACGAATGTCGGCGGCGCAGTTACAGGTTTCCATTGCTCATTCATCCGGCTTCCTCACCAACCAATATGGCATTAACACTCTTCCTTACCAGGCTACATACATTTATATACTTCCTAATTAAACTACATGACATTTACACTGTCGTCAAGCTACGTGACACTTACACTTACCTTCTCACTTTCTCCATTACCTCTTTATTCTCATACATATGCACGGAAAAATCACATTTATTTTTATCCTACTAAACAGCTACAAACAAGGAGGCATGATTTTAAAACTCATACACGTCGCGAAAAAATAGTTGTCAAACACGAAAATAAAAATATTTTATATGTTTACAATTAAAAAAAAAACTTTCTTTTTGTTGTGGATTGATTCAACTCCAAAACAGACTAATGAGATTAAAGCTTATAAAAAGAAATCTGATTAATTTTCTCTGTATAAAAGCAAAACAACAAACTTTACAAAGAGAAGTTAAATACACAGAAGGCGTACTTTCTATTCTGCGGATGTATTTTCCATTCCGAAGAGAATTTTCAAGTTTTATACATCTATCGAAACACCTGCTAAAATATCACTGCTCTAGAGCATTTTTTTCTGTTTTTTTTTTTTTCATTCGTTTAAGAACATATTCCTAGCATTTATATTCGGTCGGGCTAGCTCGGACATTGATGAGACTATCACGTCAATCGTCAGGGTTCTACATCATGGTCGGAAGGTCATTAGGTAGATAGTGTGTGTCATTAAATAGATTTGTCAGTGTAGGTGGTTGCTGGGCAACTGACCCGTCTTGTTACATGACTAAGGGCCCAGAGCAGAACATTCCTCGTAAGTTCTTGTTTTGTCGTCAGCAGTGTCCTGCAAAGCGCAATCAGCGTTTGTGTAAGATTGTATACATATCAGAGATAGGTCCATAGATATGTGTTGGATGCTGTCTCCAAGAAATGTTACGTATAGCTATCATCATCTGAGTGTAAGACCTAGCCTCTAAGTTTTTATTTAATGTCCAAGCAGTGTTGAATCCCCTAGCACTTAGTAAAGGCTAATAGAATCACCCTAATAGGGAACGTTACAGTGAGAATTTCAATTCAACAAGGTAGATAATTCTTGTTTTTTTCCTCTTTCTGTGATAGACTTTTCCTTCGTTATTTCATCCGTCTAGAAAGACAGCCAGATCCCAGAAACACAAAAAATATACTAACTTTGTGATAAGATAACATATTCTTCACTGTATTTCACCAAGGACACTTGTGCCTGATGGGACTCACTTAAACTTTAATTCTGAATAAAAAAAAGTTGTTTAAATTATTGGATTTAAAACAATAAAGAAATCCTGAAATTCACTTCCGTAAGGATTTATGATAAATATCATTTATGCATATGCACGTGGAGCTAATATAGTGAATTTAAACAAATGCATCCTACGAAGGACCAAAGTTGGCAAGAGATAGAAACAGAAAAGACAGAAAACTGAAGCTTTAAAAGAATATTTTATAAGCACCTTGATTGGCTACTCGGCGTGAATTAAGAACAATTCTGACAAAAGAATTCAAATTCATCTAAGAAGGCATATCTTATTTTCTCTAAAGGCTTGTGTTTCTATCTTACCATATTTAAGCACATATTTCACAGGATCCTCGTATATACATACTTAGATAGATAGATAGATAGATAGATAGATAGATAGATAGATGGAACAGACATAGATAGATAGATAGATAGATAGATAGATAGATATGAACAGACTAAGATAGATAGATAGATAGATAGATAGATAGATAGATAGATGGAACAGACATAGATAGATAGATAGATAGATAGATAGATAGATATGAACAGACTAAGATAGATAGATAGATAGATAGATAGATAGATAGATAGATAGATAGATAGATGGAACAGACATAGATAGATTGATAGATAGATAGATAGATAGATATAAACAGAAAGAGATAGATAGATAGATAGATAGATAGATAGAAACAGGAATGTCTGAACAATACCAAGCGCAATCCAGTTTCCAAAATATGACAAAATTGATGATGACCATCTTAGTCGATCTGAGATATTTTTAAGCGGTCTGATACATTAAAGTATATATATATATATATATATATATATATATATATATATATATATATATATATATGGATTGATAAATATCCTCAAATCAATTTTTTAATTAAATTTACACCAGTTATATAATGTTAAGTAACTGAGAGAGATCGATAGAAAGAAATTGAGATAGATAGATAGATAGATAGATAGATAGATAGATAGATAGATAGATAGATAGATAGATATATCTTAGAACTAGATGATACATGGGGATCCTGAGAATTACAAACGGCAATACACTTTCCAAATTTGACACAGTGGATGATACACATTTCAGATTTACATCAATAAATATATAAAATCTGTCTTTTTTTCTCTGTTTACATATTTGATTTTCTAAATAAATGTCATTATAAAAAATAATTTCTTAGGACTCATTCTATTTTTGTTTTCTTCATTCTGTAAGACACTGAGAAACATTTCCTTAAAAGAAAAGCCGTCAGATACAAAGTCATGAAGCCAGCCATAAAAAGAACGGCCAAAATATCAAGCATTAAAAACTCATACAACGGAATGTCTTGAATCTCTGATCTTAAATGATCGCCTCCATATTTCAGGATCTCATTTACAAGACGGGCTACTCGAGCCGATGGGAGATCTTGGGATCGAAGTATTTCGCTCATCTTTGCAATGTTTTTCTTATATTTTGGATTCTCAATGACTTCCTCAATATTTCTGACCAACTCGTCCACTGTGAAATTATTATGATCCAGTGACATTCCGAAACCTTTCATTTGAATATACTGACTATTCAACGGTTGATCCAATAAAACTGGAAATCCAATGATGGGAACAGCGTGGTACAAGGTTTCATATTGGCCGCTATTTCCACAATGGGTGATAAACAATTTAGTTTTTGGATGGCCAAGAAGATCGTTTTGGGGCAGCCATTTTGTAAGTAGAACATTTGGGCAGGAATAAGTAGTATTTGAATGTTTCCAAACGACACCGTATTTAATTTTGCTGAACGCTTCTTCCATTTTCTTTACGTGAATGCTCCAACTGACAAAGCTGCCTGGCTATACAACAATGATTCCATGTTTAGAAGCATTAACAAATTTTAAGATTTTTCCTTTTAGAGGTCTTGCCGCCTGGGTAGCTATTCCGCCAATGTATTTGACAATTGGAAGTGCTGGTAATGCTTGACGGAGAAAGTAATCCGAATCAACAATGTACAGTTGGGCTTGTCATAGAAGTTCTTCAAAAGAAATATCCGGCCGTTCAGGTGCGTATTCTCTAATATCTCTTTCCGGAGACCATGGTGTTGGATTTATATAATCCTTCAAATGATTCAACACGTTCTCAGTCTTCATCGAGAAAGATGTTATTTCAGTTGTGAAGAGATAATAATGGGGAGTAACTGAAATTGCCCATGGTGTTCTGTGAATGGAGATGTGGTTTTGTAGACCAAGGAGAATGAAAGGAATTTCAAGTCTGTACGCAATAATGGCCAGACATGTACTCTCTAAATTCGATACAATAACCGCTAGAGATTATGGATAATTTCAGTTTTCGAAAAAGCTCTTCGTTGAGAAGGTAACGATCACATAGTTTTTGGAGGCTACTGAATAATACTTCTAACGCATATTTATCTGGAAATTTCAATGCCTCTTTTTCTTTATCAATGTATATCTTCTGCTCTGGAAACTCCTCTGTTATGACGAAATTCAATCCATCTTTTACTGGACCGAATTTCCCATTTAACTTCTCGGTGATGAGGATGTAATTTGTGTGTCCATAATTCGCCAGTTCTCCAGCCACTTTAACCATAGGGTTGATATGACTGAAATAAGGTAAGGACAAGAAAAGGATGTTGTCCGTACTGGTCAGTCGAACTGATAGAATGGCGACAATTATGACTTGAAAAAGTCGTGTCAGTTTCATTGTGGGCAATTATTTCTTATGAACAATAGTAAAACCGGCTGAATCGGAAAAAGAAAGAAATAATTTTTTAAAAACCGAATATGAATTTTATTTAATAACAGGAAGAAATTATCCCGTTTGCACAAGAAACAATTATATCAAGATTATATTTTAGCATTCTGTTACCACTTTTCTATCAATGTCAGTTTTTGTGCAAATCTGTGCAAAAAATGGATCCCAGGGCCTTCATATTTTTCTCACTTCTCATTGGTCAGTTAATACTTGAAGCCTGTTTTCAACTACGTCCGAATCACATCGACCTGACGAAACAAACAATTCGGTCAAATACCTACATCATTTGATATTTCTCAATATACTTTCCACTGTTTTTGTTAAGTTTCATTGTTGTGCTAAATGTTTCATACTGATTGACTTGGTCAATTTTCTCATCAGTTAAAATCAAATTTGATTTAATTGATTATTTTCAGACAGAATGATCTTGGAGACAGTTTATAAACCTCTTGACCAAAACCAAATGTTTTGGTCAAGTCCTAAAATCAGCATTTTTTTTTATTAATTTATTTTAGTGCTTCAGTCCCCATTTTCTTTTTATTTGAATTTGCGCAATACTTTGTTCACGTGACGTATAATCAACTTTTTTTATTTGATAATTTATTTCAGTGTTATTTATCTTATATATATTTTCTTTGAATTTTGTATGCTACAGAAAGTTGGGAGCATCACTGATTAATTTTAGCCCCATATTTCTAAACTGGTTCAAGGGAGTTTACTTACATTTTTTTAGAGAAAAACTCACCTAATCTAATTTGATTTTGTGCGAGTCAACACCAGACAATTTATTAATTTAATTTACACAAAACTGGTTCTGCTATAATTCACAAAAAGTATAATTTCTTAATTGAAATGTGATTAAGTGTAAATACTGTTTTAAATTTGTTATTTAATTAAAAATAAAAATATTCTGGCAACTTTTAAAAAAAGCAAAAATCAACATGTTCTGTCATAATTCACAAAAATATAGTTTATTAATTGAACTGTAATTAATTGTAACAACTCTTTTTGATTTAAATGTATTGAATCTAATTAAGAAAAAAGCTTTTGATCTGGCAATTTAAGTGATTCAGAACAATTAAATTTTTTTTGGGGGGACGACGGTAGCCCTGCACTTTAACACTATAACTTATGAAGAAACTATAGTTTGGTCAGATAGAATTTCCTGGGGACCCATTCAAATCAAATCCATCGGTCACGGACTCATTAAATTAAAAAGCTATCAGTATCACTCTATGTTGTCCTATACAGTTCGCGATGGATAAATTGTCGTGTAAATTGACATCGAAACACTCTGAATTGTTCGCTTGGAGCTACCGGTGCGAATTCCAAGCAGTACATCATGACGTTTCCAAATTTCTGGCGGACTGAATTGCGTCATTGTGATCTTTTCTCACAAACGGTGCCCAACTGACCCTACTGCACTGTTCAGTGGACAAAACCAAAGACAAACAATGTGCATTCGCGAAATTAAATATGTAAAAGTATGACTATTTACGCATAGCACTCTGTATGCTATAATTTAATGGCTTCATAAACTTCGAGTATTTTAAGCTTAAAGCTGATTTATATTTTTATTATTTTATCTGGAATTTTTTCAAAATTAACAAACTTTTCGATGTTTGTATTTGATTTATGTACGACAATTTCATAATAATTTTTTTCTATAATTTTTTTTTTTCGTTTTTGTCTTAAATTATATTTTATTTAAATTGAAGTGCGAACACACCGATCGTGGTTTTCGTAATGTGGTATTTTCCTAAATTCACTTATTTTGTAACAAACCAAAACAAAAAAACAAAAAATGAAAAAAAAAAAAACAATGATGTCTATTTTTTAGAGATTGAATAAACAATTATTTTTCATAAGATGGCTGAAAAATATAAACGAATTCTCAATATTATTATTCAGAAATCTTTCGAGCAACGACGAGCATCCTCGCTAGTATAGTATAAAAGATGATTTATCTGGAGTTTTTCAAATGATTGAATTTCGGAGGCGGGCGATAAAAAAGTGAATATTATAAATATTTTTGACATTGTTTTTTTTATATATATATATATGTACAGTCATTATTGATAAAAAAAAAAACACTTGATTTGTTCTGTTTCTGCCTTCTGTTAAAAACATTTATTATTATCAGTATTATTAGTACTAGTAGTAGTTTTAGTAATAGAAGTAGTTGTATTACTGACACAATTGACAAAATAAATGACAATAGAAAAATTTGATAAATCTAAATTTATAAGGAAAACCAGGAACTAAAGTAGGACAGACTATCGAAGGTGGTTGTTTTGTGAGGGACGAGAGTAAGCGACGCATCTTATGTGGTGATGTGTGAAGGAAAACGGTTAGACCTCTACTTGAAGAGGTTAAGATTATAGGGACCAGAAAAGCATCCAATTGGAATTCTGTTTCACAAAGCAACAGTTCTTGACCGCAAGGAAAGTTGGCTCCCTGTGCCGCGCCAGGAAATTTTTCTCCCCGGAATCGATCCTCCAGATCTACAAATCAACAATTCGTCCTTGCATGGAGTATTGCTGCCATATATGGTCTGGTGCCCCTTCTGTTTGCCTGGGGTTCTTGATAGGCTCCAGAGGCGGATATGCAATGTAGTTGGCCCTGCTCTGGCATCTCGTCTACAGTCACTTTCTCACAGACGCGCCGTCGCCTCTCTCTGTCTGTTCTACAAATACTTTCATAGAAATTGCTCCGAGGAGCTGCATTCGCTGGTTCCCAGACTTCATGTGTTCAGGCACCCTACGAGGCTGGCATCCCGCTCTCACCCCTTCACTGTCGAAACTCCTACATGTAGCCGTCTCTTCTACTCCAATAGCTTCATGTCTCGCACCTCTCGCCTGTGGAACTCTCTTCCCTGTTCCTGTTTCCCTGAGAGCTATAATCTCCAGCTATTCAAGTGTAAACTCAATCGACATCTCCAGTTGCCTTGATCTATCCACTACCCTCCTCCTCATCCTTTCTTCTATCACTTCTATCTGATCTTGCTCTAAACTTTCTGTAACCCCTTGCGTCCTAGTGGCTTCCCGCCTTGCTTGGGGTGAAATGCTTAAAAAAAAATTAAAAAAACAAAAAAAAAAACAAGAAGCTATCCGACTGGAACTTATTCCTTACTAAAAGGAAGACAAGGGTTAGATTTGGGGAAACTAAGAAGTGTAGCCTGTCTGAACATTTACCATGGAAACAGCGAGAGAATAACGAGAGGCTCGCAACATTTCGTCTACAAGAAAGGGGGTCATAAAATAGAAAACTATTTATATTTCAGTCATTTTCCTGTTTTCTCTTCAGTGTGGAGATTGTCCAGCATTCACTGCCACATAAGAAAGAAAACCCAGCACACTTTTCTTTGTTTCTAGCATAGTTTTTCTTTTTCAGTTTTCTCTGAACCTTTTTCATGGAAACAGCAATAGAATAGCGAGAGTCTGGTAAGTTTTCGTCTATGAGTAAGTGATTGTAAAGTGGAAAACAATTTATCGCATTTCAATCATTTCCTGTTTTCTCCTCATCAGTGCGGAGATTATTCATTGCCACATAAGACATAGACATCACATACAAATCCAGCACACTTTTCTTTCTTTCTAACAAAGGTTTTCTGTTTCTCATATTCAAATATGCATTCTCAATTTTTTTTTTTTGCCTGTAAAGATTTAGTTTTGTTATAATTTGCCATAGTGTTGCTTTTTTGTTTTTACTGAAAATAAGTTTTTTTTTATTTTTATACCGGGATTTAATATCACTTCGAAAAGTGTTGTGATTTCATTCCAGTAATTAATAGCATTGATGGAACATGTCATATCTTACCTTCAGAAATGAGGTGAAATTAGTTGAACCAGTATCTTGTAAATAAGACCACACAAGGGACGTTGTCCGACAGAGATAATTCCTTTTTAACTGCTACTAAATTTCTTATCTACCTAAAGAGGCCGCACAGACATTTGAAACGGCAGCTTTTATAGAGGAACACACCAATGACGTCATCACATAGAGTCAATCCCTTTTTAACTGATGCTAAAAAACACAGCGTTCTGTATTTGTCTGTTTGTGTAAAGTGAATACAAAATTATTTTGTCTTGAAACTTTCACTAATTCACGACACGTAAGGATTAAAATGTATTTTTTAAAAATGAAAAGGCTTTCTTGAAGCTTTCATTTTAGTTGTCATTGAAAGCTAACCGACTAAATTTAGCATTTCCAGAAAGCAAAATACTCAAACAGAAATTATATTGATTGAAATCGATGTTTTTTGCTTTTTTTTAATCGTCTTTCATCGCAATGTAATTCTCTTCATTTTCCTTATTAAAGATTTTTTTTCAAAAATAAATCTACTGTTCTGAAACTTTATTTTAGAAATATTAGCTGATTTAAAGTGTAATTAATCTGATTTGAATCAAATATTTACTTTAAGTTGAAAATACCGCAGAAATTATTTTAAACAAGCAGTAACAGGGATTTTGATTTTAACCGACAGTGGCCATGATTACGTCTTTGACGAGGTAACGATAGATTGTGGTGGAGTTTTACTTTAACGTCGCTATAATCATTGCTCTTTATCAAAGATGAAATATACTTTTTCTGGAGGTTTATTTGAAGTATATTAGTTGATTTAAAGAATAATTAATCTGATTTTATCTTCTGATAATATTGTCCTTAATATATTTTATTTATAAAAACATTTAAAAGTTTTTTTCTAATTAAATAATGTTATAGTTTTATTACATTTTTTTTTTATTTTAGAATCGGAGCAGTTTTTCCGAAAATGTGTAACTGTTTGATAAAAAAAAATGGATGATTTATATTCCTGCTGTTAACTATTAAAAGATTTTGCGATAAAAATTTAATTTCTCTAAATTGAATGAAATTATCTAAGTGAGGGATAACAGATGTAAAAAAAATATTTTATTAAGATTTTATAAAAATATTAATTTCGAAAATAATTTAATTGATTTGTGGATAAGTTCGGGATGGTTAACTAAAATACGACAATTATTTTATTTTTGCAAGAATTTCTAATTCAATGTGTCACTGTACCTAAACAAAAAAAAATGGCGCAGAAATATCCATAGTAATATTTGGTTCAGAGCTGACGCAAAAATGAAAAAAAAAGAAAAACTTGATATTTAACCAAAATTTCGAACGTCGTAGAAAAGATGAAAAATTCAATAAAACGATTTTTTTTAAGCATTACGCCCCGAGAAGAAAGGATGAGGAGAAGGATAGTGGATAGATCAAGGTAACTGGAGATGTCGATTGACATTACATTTGAATAGTTGGACATTATAGCTCTCAGGGAAACAGTAATAGGGAACGGTGTTCCACAGGCGAGAGGTGCGAGGTATGAAGCTATTAGAGTAGAAGAGACGGCTACATTTAAAAGTTTCTACAGTGAAAGGGTGAGAGCGGGATGCCAGCCTCGTAGGACGCTTGAATTCATGAAGTCTGGGAACCAGTGAAAGCAGCTCATCAGAGCAATTACCATGAAAGTATTTGTAAAAAAAACAGAGAGAGGCGACGGCGTGTCTGTGAGAGAGCAACTGTAGACGAGATGCCAGATCAGGTCCAATTACATTACATATCCGCCTCTGGATCTTGTCAAGAACTCCGAGGTAAACAGAAGGGGCTTCAGACCATATATGGCAGCAATACTTTATGCAAGGGTGAATTGTTGATTTGTAGATCTGAAGGATCGATTCCGGGGAGAAAAATTATAATTATATTATTATTATCGTCAAAATGTTTACGTTATTATTAAGAGGAAAGACCATACTTTGATCTTTCCTCTTAATAATAACGTAAACATTTTGACGATAAAACTTATTTTTTATTAAGTTTGGTTCCGATTTTTTCATTATGCTATACTTTTTTTCAACGAATTGGTGGAGGTACCTAATTTTGTCGTAGTCAATGAGACGGAAAAAAACGTAGCTTATAGGAGAAAGGAATGGAAGTTTGAGTGATTGAATTTTAATTATATCTGCGCCAACTTTTCATAATTAAAAAAGAATGAAAATCGAAAATTGCCCGAAATTTTTAACACAAAAATCGATTTAATAAACAATCAAAATTTTATTCTGCTACTGAATAATTTCCCTATAAATCTTGTAAGGAAAACCTGATGTCGTTAAAATTTACTTAAAATGTACAGCATATCGTGTAAACCTCAGCTCGTAATATCGATCCTTATTCAAAATGTTGATAATAAGTATCTGAATTCTACTGTTATTCTCTAACTTAACAAGTGCCAGCTAAAGAGGAAAATGGAGTACTACTGCCATACTTGGTCAGGAGCTTCACAGTCTTCCAAGCTTGATAGAGTCTAGAAATGTTTCTGGGTCCTTGTGGATGATGAATTATTTCCCTCTCTACAACTTCTGTCCCACAGTCGAAATGTCACATGACTCTCGCTAATCTATCGTTATTTCCATGGAAACTGTATATACACCAGCTGAAGTCCGTAGTTCCACCTGTTCTTAACCTTCACGGCTAAGACCCACCATGCCATGCACATTATAGCGAAACACCCTCATTCCGTTCGTATTCCATTATTGAGATGTAAGTTCCACTTTAATAGCTTCTTTCCACAGATGCTTACCTGTTCACTACACTCTTAATCTGTTCAAGTCTAAAGTTAACTGTTATCTTCCCCACTTTTCTCCATAAATTGTGACTCCTACTCTGTAATTATGTACATGGAGTGGATCTTCGGCCATGTATAGGTTAAACCTTATTTACAAATAAATAAATAAATAAATTTAGGGTTTCATATTTTGTTATGCAAACACACCAATGGCTGCATATTTTTTTATTTATAAAAAATAGACGAGATATATTTAATTAAAAATTAAAAAAGCATTCCATATTCTTGAATATAAAGAGTGTTCCAATAACTTGGTATGTGAATTAAGTTTAAGCGTCTAACGATTTTTTTTCTTTCAGATTTAGCGGACATTTGGGCGATATTATTTTTCACGTCTTGACGTAAATAACATGATCACTAGAGAAATAAATAAATTTTCACCGATAACACTGATTTATTTACTGCTGACTTAATAAAACACCCTTATATATAATCCATCTTAATGAAACACCCTTTATAACTATTATTTTATTATCTAACATGTTAATATGCAAGACCAGTGGAATGTCCTCGTGCCTCATTGCCGAATCTATGATACGGGGCTCCCCATTCTACTCTATCTCAATTTTCATAAGGTAGTATTCGTATAAAATACAAACATTTTGCAGCATAATAATGTACAATAATGTATCATTTGCGATATAGGTGAACCATTCAACTAGAAAATAAATACAGTATATCTAAATACAAATCAAATACGTCATAAGAGATAATGCCATCTTAAATAAGACTACAATATTTGCGGGTAATTTTTAACGTCAACTTAAGATGTTTCTCGTTGAAATGTTAAATAATTTTAATACATTAAAGATTAGGGATGAAAAACAGAGAATTGTATATAATGTTTTATCAAGACTTATCATGAGCAAAATAAATTCACGGATTTGAACAAAAACATTTCACCAGTAAGACGTCAAAATAGACAAAAATCTTTCATCCGTGAATATTCAATTGTGGTTAGTTTAATGCGTAAGTTATATAAATGACAGTAGAAAAAAAGCAAATGTTGATAAAATAGCGAGGATCACAATGGACTTCCCAGGGTCCCCAATCAGGCTTGCACTGCTGGTCTGGAGGTTCGGCTTATTATGCAGCGGCGTTGTCATAATGGACTCCTTGGTGTTCCGTCATTTATGCCAATCAATGAGGTATTGTTTTGTTAAATTTTCTATCTTTCAGATTAAAATCTGAAAGATAGAAAATTTAACAACAAATTAACTGACAAATTTTATTACTTCTACCATGTTTTCTTTACTTGAATAATGTTTTTTTTTTTCAAGAACTTACTCTCCTACATTGCATATATCTTGATAACCCCATCAATTTTTGACCAGGCTTACAATTGATATTTGCACGAAGGAGCATAATCTCGTCAATCCGCATTTCTTACGGCGATATCACGTTGAAAAGCTCATTAGCTGCGATCACCGAAGGTAAGTAACGACGAGACTGGTCAGCATGAAGATGGGTGATTGATTGGGAATGCCGGATATACAGCATCACCTTCTTGGAAACCAAACTGGAGTAGATAAGTGGGGCTCAATTCATTTTACCGAGCTACATTTGTGTTCTGCATTGCTGTAAATAATCCAACATTCATCGTTTTTGATTTGGATCATTTTTATCTATCTATCTATCTATCTATCTCTGTTTCTTTATATATATCTATCCTAATTTTTTCATATCTATCTGTATGCATATACATCTGAGAAACAGATATATCTATGTCTGCAAAACAGAAAATTCAATGGTAGCAGCATTCTTTCTACCTACTATTGTGACTTCATTAACAACGGAAAAAAGCGCCAATGATCACATGGTAAATACTGTCTAAAGACAGGCAATATATTGGAAAAGGGGCCAGTAATTGAAAATTTGCTAATCCTACAGCGTATTGATGAACACAAAAAGAATATCATGCATAACAAATAGCAGACTGTCCATGCTTGTGATTTCGGTCATTTCTATCTATCTATCTATCTATCTATCTATCTATATATATATATATATATATATATATATATATATATATATATATATATATCCCTGTCTTTTCATTATCTATCTATCTATCTATCTATCTATCTACCTATCTATCTATCCCTGTCTTTTCATTATCTATCTATCTATCTATTTATCTATCTATCTATCTATCCCTGTCTTTTCATTGTCTATCTATCTATCTATCTATCTATCTATCTATCTATCTATCTATCTATCCCTGTCTTTTCATTATCTATCTATCTATCTATGTTTGTTTATGACTCTCTATCTATTCTAGTTTCTTCATATCTATTTATCTATCTGTCTCCTCATATCTATCTATCTATCTATCTATCTATCTATCTATCTATCTATCTATCTATCCCATGGGACGTCATTAACAACGGAAGGGAAACGCCAATGATCACATGGTAAATACGGTCTAAAGACAGACAATATACTGGATAAGGGGGCAATAATTGAAAATTTGCTAATCCTCCCGCGTATTGATGCTCATAAAAAGGTTTTCATACATAACAAATCTCAGACTATTCATGCTTGTGATTGGGGTCGTTTCTATCAATCTATGAATCAATCAATCTATCGATCTATCTCTTCATACCTCTCTATCTATCCCATTTTCATCATATCTATCTATATATGTATCTGAGCTACATATATATCAATGTCTGAGAAACAATCAATTCACTGGCAGAAACACTCTATCTACCTACTATTAGGATTTCATTAACAATGAAAAGGAAGCACCAATTTCCACATGATAAATACTGTCTAAAGACAATATACAGAAATTGGAGAAGGAGACAATTCTTGAAAATTTGCCAATCCTACAGCAAAAGGATCTCATACATAAAATTTTATCCAAAGCATAAATTATACACAGAAATAAGTTCAACAATAATTTGGATCTCAATAATGCTTATTATAATACTTATTATAAAATAATAATAATAATTATAAATACTTATTATAAAAGAAAGAAAATTATTTGCGTGGAAAGTTCTTGGGAGCGCAACTATTGTTTCTTGCCAAAACGTTAACTGCCATCCTGATTTCCAAGCCAACGTATATAACAGCATTTAAAAATTAAAAGAAAACGGTTCACTCAAGTCCTTTAAATTATTTACATCCATTCATAATTTATGAAATTAAAATAAGATGTACATTATTTACATTATTCGGAGTATTTATCCATTCCCTCTAAAATGGCGGGGCATATATGAAATTGATATTTTTTAATCTTTCCCAAAATTAGAACGTTTTTTATATGTGAATTATTATATATATTTCCCCTTTTCATTGATGTTTCATTTGCTCTTTCACGGAATCCGTCTTCATCACTTAGCTTCGTAAAGTCTTCATAAAGACAATGATAATTAACTCGTAAAATGAATGGCGCTTCATTGTCATATCTAATACGCTGATACCAGCAGCCTTAAATGTTACAAACTTTTCAGTCAAAAATATTCCAAATACACTTGTAGTTTTATATGCTTATTTGCTTTTCATTGAAATCATTGAATTTGAACCTTGTGAATATTTATTCAGGTCTCTCGTTTCTATTTGAATTGGATTGATAAAACACAAGACACATAAGTACTTCCTGATGATTCCGTTTTTCATTTGGAACTCTACATATGCGCGATGGTGTCTAGAGTAGAAATATCTTCATTCATTATCGGATAAAATATTTGTTGAACATTATCAAATGTTATCATAGCAACTACTAAGTGTGTAAAGGGAGACGAGCTGTCGTAAAAAATTTCAAACAGCCCGCGTGTAAAGATCGACAAACGAAATCTGATCCAAGGACTGGCCCATTTATAGACGTTAGATTCATGTTTTTTTTATATTAACTAATACGATCCCAGGGCACACTTGCTAGAGCTGATTGATTTGATTTACTGATGTATCTATGGTTAGATAGATCTTTCAAACTGAAACCTATATTTTGTCAACCGGGGTAGATTGTTCTAGTTCCACGTGACATGTCTCTTCCGGAGGTCACAGTTATCTCCCTTTAACTAAACTCTCCAAGTTTTTGTTCACCACTGCCGTAGCCAGGTACTGAGCTCACTTCAATTTGGGTCAAGTCACTGGATTCAACAAACGTTTGTAACTCCTTGGTCATGTGTCCTTAAAGACACTTGGCCCAGTGGTTCAGATGAAATTGGAGCACAAGGAACACAAGTACTTTGTGGTGATTTTGCTTTTTCATTTTGCTTTTTCATTCTAAATATACGCGTTGGTGTCTCAGTCCATTAAATATTTGTTGAACATAATCAAATATTATCATCGTAACTAATTCGTGTGCAAGCCTAGCTGTCTTAAATTAATTTAAATAGACCACAAACGAAATCGGTTCCAATGACTGACTCATTTATAGATGCTGATTTAGACTCATATTTTTATATCAACTGGTAGGATCCCAAAGAAAACTCTCCTCCAGAGCTGATTGCTTTAAAATCTACTTCATTGAAAACTTCTTTCTGTGCGCGGTTTTCATTGGCCAGAGTGATATCGTGTGGGTTGAATCTAACTTTATTCGCATCATCATATAATGTAGAATTTTATAAAGTGAAGTGAGCTCACAGTACCTGGCTACGGCAGTGGTGAATAACAACTTGGAGAGTTGGTTTAAAAGGAGATAACTGAGACGTCCGGAAGAGGCATGTCACGTGGAACTAGAACAATCTACCTCGGTTGACGAAATATATGTTTCAGTTCAAAAGGTCTATTTAACCAGAGATACATCAGTAAAGAAACAAGCCTACATAATTTGCATAAATCTGTCCAAGTTAGATTATCTGGCAACTTCCGCAATGAGAAAATATTTGATAGTAATAAAATTAAATATATAAAAGCTTTAGAAGTAAGCAACTATTAAGTAAATTTAGATTAATTTAAAAAACAACAACAAACAAAAAAAATGAAAAATAAAGAGAAACACCGTAAGCATAACATTATATTATTTACAGAAAGCCTAATATAATAAGAAACGGATCAATGCTAGAAAAATAACGAGAATTAGATTTCTTGCAAAAATTAAAATCAAAAAACAAATAAAAAAAAAAAGCAACGTCGCAGAAGGCATGATAAAGATCATCCAAGGGGATATCAAATGAAAAAAGGTTAACCAAACATTTTTTCATTCATGCACAATACAGCCCATTCTGACTGGTCAGTAGGTTATACCAAACCGCCTTACCGGTTCCTGAGATTTTTTTTAAAAAGCTGCATATGCTATGGGCACACCACTTGTGAAGATCAAGACCTTCATTTTTTATTCAGCATCGATTTCTAATTTTAATTTGTTTTACTTCGTAGTATATTTTACGTTTTGATAAATGGGAAGATTTCAAAATTTCGAAAGTCTTTTTAAATTGGGGGTAACTGCAGACATCAGGGAATACATTTTCCTATACTGTATTGAAAAATGAAGGCCAGGTGAACGTGTTCATCCTATGAGGTATCAACATTTTTCCTTTTTTTTTTTTTCAAAACGGCATTTTATTTTAACATTTTGGTTTCATACTTCGGAAAAAAACAAAATGAAACAAAAACGATTCATCTTTGCCAACTGCTTTAAATATTGTTTCTAAAATCAAAGAAAACCTCAAAGAAAAATGTCTCATGAATACTCATCCCGGTGTAGATAAGAATATTAACACCGGTAAATAACAAAAATCGGAAACAAATACGGATTAAGTGCCTTTACATACAGATCCTCCGAGTCTTTTTTTGACTTGTGGAATGAAGACGGAAATAAATTCTAGAACAGTCAATCATCAAATGAAAAAAAAAATGTTTTCTGACTCGGAGGATCTGTGCATACATCCAGTTAATAAATTAATCCTTCGAAAATAAATGTTTAACATATTTCAACCAATGGGTCGCGTTATCGCCGACAAAAAAAAAACATGCTTCGTGACACCTTTGAAGAGTATATTAGCCAATATTGTGAACCATAAAAGTCAGTAAGAAGAGGTATCTGGATACATACGACAGCAGCTGACGACGGTTGGCGCAACTTCAAGGATATTCTCTTACTCATTCAACCGTCTTCCTCACCAAGCTTCCAGACACTTGCACTCTCCCACCCCAGGCTACGTGATAATTACATTCTTCTACACCAAACTACGGGATACTTACGCTTTCTGTTGCAGTTTGTGTATACTATGTAACTAGCGAGCCAATCCAAATGACTTGACTCACTTTATAGTCCACCAATAGAAGGCTAACCAATCAGAAGATGTAGAACATTCAATCCGTCGTGTATAAAGGCGGTCATTTTGTCTACTCTACCCGAATGTCCAGTCCAGCTTATCAGGCGAAGAGATACAGAACGACGAACTACGCTGTGCTACTTTTACCAAAATATCCACTGCTAACCTGAACAACACTTTCCTACTGTCTCCGAAATATTCACTGCTAACCTCTGGATTCTATACTCGAAGACGACCGTCATCATGATCAACACTTTCTTCCTCATTTTTTCCTTTACCACTTTTTCACACATACACGCGCAGAAATCACGGGCATTTTCATCTTAAAAAACCTCTGCACACAAGGGTGTTATTACTTTAATACTCATATATACCCGCTGAGAAAAAATAGTTGTAAAGTGAAGATATTTTATATGTTTATGTTTAAAAACCTTTATCACCTTTTTCTTTATTGCGGGTTGATTCAAATCCGTAACAGACCAATATCAGTGATGGGACCATAGATCTGTGTTGAATGTTGTCTCCAACGGATGTTAAGTATAACGATCAGTATCCGTGTGTTGGTTCCATCAAGTTTAGCTTCTAGGGTTTTAGTTAATGTCCAAACAATGTTAAATCCCCTAGGATTTAGTAAAGTCTAATTGAATCCCCACAATAGGGAACGTTACAGTGAGGATTTCGATTTACTAAGGGGGATAATTCTTGTTCTTTCTTTCTGGCATAGACTTTTCCTTCGTTATGTCTTCCGTCTGGAAAGACAGCCAGATCACAGAAACTCAGCAAACATTCTAACCTTATGATAAGACAATATATTCTTCACAGTGTTTTGAGCAATTCCAATGATGCCTGATGGCACTCCCTTCAACCTTAATTCTGAATAAAGCAAAGCAACAACAGTATATTTCTTATTGTTTCTGAGTTTGTTTGAATATTGCGTTTGTTTATTCGCCATATTTGAAAACTTCCGATTTGTCTAAATTATCGCCTTTAAAACAACAAAAAATATCCTGAAATTAATTTCAGCGAGGATATATGGTAAATCTCGCTTATGCGTATGTACGTAGAACTAATATTGTGAATTTAAACCAATTCATCGCACTAAATAACAGATTTGGCAAGTGATAAAGAAAAAAAAATTAGAAAATTGAATCTTTAAAAGAATAAATTATTAGAACTTCAGATTGTCTATTCAGAGTAAAATAAGGACAACCATCCTAACAAAAGAACCCCAGAACCCCAATTCATATAAAGAGGCATATTTTTTATTTTCTCTAAGGGAAAAGATATTTTTTCTGAATTGTTTGAAGTGATTCAGATTTTCGTTTGTTTTGTGTTGGTTTTTTTTTTCTTTTTTTTAATACTTGGAGAAATTTTTATATATACTGCGTGCCAAATTATTATCGAAATAACTTTTTCTAATATTTCAAAAACCGTCCAATCAATTCACACAAAATTTTCACACAACGTTGGCAATATTTACCCTCGCAATCACTGAATTTTTCGTACAGATCTGCGTAATGTACACAAACTGTCGCCATATTTGTTATCAGCACGGTGATTTGAGAGTGCCAAATTATTAGAAAGATTTAGTAAAATTCCCAGAATTGAGCAAACAAAACGTTTATTAATTTTGCACGTGAATGTTTATGATCAAAAGAATCTAATAAATTATATAATCAAACAAATAATAACAGATACAAACAAAGGCACAGTTTTAAACAAATTAATAGGGAATGTGCTTTCCCAGTTTTGAAATTACTTGAAGAAGTCTACGATCCATAGAATTTGTTAATTGTAGGATGTCATCTGCTGTAATGCCGCGAGATATATCAAGAATTGCTTCCCACAACTCAGCGTTGCTCCTGAATTGTCGTCCGTTGGTGTACAGTCTTCGCTTCATGATGCTCCAAAGGTTTTCGATTGGGTTCAAATCCGAAGAATTTGCTGGCCACTTCATTTTTCGAGGTCCATCGAAGCCTAACTGTTTCAAATATTCAGTAGTCTTGTGAGAAGCATGTGAGGGAGCATTATCTTGCATAAAACAATTGCCCTTCTGAAGACAAGTCTTTGCCTTTTCATTCACGGTTCAAGGTGCTTCTTCATAAACGCTTATGTATGCATCAGCAGTCATTTCGACGTCATCTGGTACTCTCCATGGGCCCACTAATGTTTTTCCAATAATACCACCCCAGATCATTATGCCTCCACCGCCTTGTTGGCGTCCCAAAGGTTGATGGCGATTTTGTCCGTTCATTACCCAGCCTTTGCACCATCTATCTGGCCCAGCAAGTGTTGCTCGAGTTTCGTCTGTGGACAAAACTTTGGAGAAGTCAATCTTCATATTGTCCTCGGCCCATTTCAATCGATTTTGAATGCGATTTCTCGTCAACGGAGGCTTCGATACAGGTTTGACTGTTGTTGCTATTTCCCTCAGATACCGACACCGAGTAATTTTAGACACAGTAGGATCCCCAATGCGACTGAAAAGCTCTTAACTGGTAAGTCCAGGGTCCTTCGTGGCCTCTCGTTTAAGTCGTGACATGAGACGACGTGAAATAACCTTCGGCTTGCCTTTATCTGCCCTTTTTTGCGTACTTGTGTAGGGTTGGCGGTTAACGTTTTTTTTTATGACACCTCCCTATCATTTTAGAAATTTCTAGGGTAGATTTACCTTTTGAGAGTTCTGAGGTGATAGTTTTCTTTTCAGCATCACTTAAATTGCTTTTACGACCCATCTTTTCACTAAATTCTTACACTTTTCTAATAATTTGGCACTCTCAAATCACTGTGCTGATAACAAATATGGCGCCAGTTTGTTGACATTGCGCAGATCATTACGAAAATATCAGTGATTGCACAGGTCTGTGTTGCCAACATTGTGTGAAAATTTTGTGTGAATTGATTCAAGGGTTTCTGAAATATTAGAAGAAAAGTTATCTCGATAATAATTTGGCAGGCAGTGTATTAGCCAATGCGAAATAAGTTTGCTGAACAATGTTTAATATCCCGGTCACTTTTTCAATAAAATGGACGACTATCAGCACTCTAACGAGCAGAGGGCTGAGTCAGATCAGTGAGTGGTGGGGGAGGACTCACTGGAGACCAGAATGTGCCGTTGGTGACAACGGACAGTTTACCAACATTCAAGGACGTTCCGGCCGTAGTTCATAAATCAGAACTGACAGGGCAGATTCTTACACCAGAAAATTTCACACCAAGAACACACCAGTGAATTTTATAACCCAAAAACCCTTTCGAGCTGAGGCGTCCTATTTGTGAAAACTGTTAAGAATGGAGGTTGGTGCCATTTGAAGAATTTCTACCTTGTGCCAATTTGTTATTCCTTTCTGTAATTTTTCCTGTTTTTTTTTTTGTTCTTTTTGTTTTGTTTTTTTTCTCTTTTTTAAGGGATTCATTTTTGTACAAGGATCCGTTTCAGAAACTTATTGGGACGTTTATTTTATGTAAATCCGTTTCTTATCTAACAAATTGTATCATATTTTTCTTATTGCTTCTTTGATACCTCAGGAAAGTGGTATCCAGCCCAAAGATGCGCACGAAAGGAAATTTTTCTACAACCCTTATTTTGTAATTTTTCGAATTCATAAATTTGAAATAAATGCGTTATTGCTTTGAAAATTTTACACAATGGTCGTCTTCTTTCTTAAATTTCGCTTATTTTTGGAAGTCACATTCCTACAACTAAGTTTTGTGTTTCTTTCTATAAGTAAGTTTTGCTTTCGAACCAACTCCATTGGTAGAAAAGCAAAATTTCATTTGCCTGACATGCTTGAAATGTCGAAATTTTATTCAGCTTATGCTCGATTTAGCAAACGTTGAAATACTCAAATAGGAACTCTCTTTAATTTCCAAAATGTTTACTTTGCTTGAAAGCATTATGCTTTGTTAGCTGATGGCATAGCAACTTTTATTTAAAGACAGAAAAGATATTTTATTCACCACGAATTAATAGAATTAATAACTCTTAGGAATTCTAACATTACAAATCTCTCGAGATTTATCGTCCTACATATGTCGAAGGCATTTCAAAACGTTTCGCACAGGGGATTGCTACACAGAATCTGAGCAGAATCATTGGGAGTGTCTATGAGTGCCTTTGTTAATGGTCCGTCCTCTGAAGCCCGTGAAATCATTGCTAGGGGTCTCTCAATGCTCTTTCCTCAGTATTATTCACTTTTTGTTTTATATCAACGATCTGCCCAAAAATATTCTCAGGCTATTATCTAATTCCACAGTACATGGGTGACGCTCCAAATAACTTAATGAACACTCTCTGTCAGCAGATCTATCCTCAGCTAACCAAACTCTTACAGCTCAATGGGGAAAGAACATCAAAATCTAAACTCGTCACATTCCACTACTAACCAGACGCTAAACTTCCACCATTGCCGATAAGTTCTTATAATCTAGGTACCTCCAACTTTTCGGCATAAATTTTCGATACTTCAGTTTTAAAATTAAATTTAAAAAATGAAAAAGCTTTCTTAAAGATTTCATTTTAACTTTTATTGAAAGCTTAATGATTACATTTATTATTTCCAATAAGTAAGATAATCTGGTGTATTTCAGATAGAAATTATATACATTGGAATGTCAAATTTAATTTTGATTTCTTAAAATTTTCTTAAAAGCGGCCATCTTCTTAATTTTAAGAAATTTGTAAACAAAATAATTTTCTTTCTTAAAATTCTTTCAAAAAAAACACAATATATAATTCCGACACGTTATTTGAGTAAAATTACAAAATTTAAAGTTAAATTAATCTGATTTGAAATAAATATCACTTATTATAGCATAAAAAAGTAATATACAACCATTTGTTAATAATTGGTCCTGTTCATCTGATGTAAGTCTTGATGGACTGCTGATTGACGAAGTGATGACAGCTACTATGGATGGCACGGATTAACGTAAATTGTCAGAAATCTGAGTGAACACATTTTTTTTTTTTTTTTTTTGGTTTTTAACTCCCTGGCAATTTTTACAAATGAACATATTGTCAGCAATTATTTAATATTCTGTAGACTTTTATTTACCTTTAGAAGATGCAAATATAAAAAATTTTAAATACTATAAAATTTTCTTCAATTAATTTTATAATTTAATACCAAATGAAATACCATGATTACTCAATTGAAGTATGTCCCACACTAATGTAAATACATCAAATTAAGATATTTAGCGAAATAGTAATTGAAAAAAGTAAAACTTACTTTAAATTTTAAAATTTTAAAGCTGAATGGAAATTTGTAAACGATTTGAAACGTAATAGCAGCGACCTAACAAAGGGTCAAAACTTTTAGATCACGTGACCTTTTTCATAATAATGGCAATTTCAGTCTAGAAAATAAGGGAAAAAGTGCAAAATAAAAAATCATTTTAAAAATAAAATAGCGCAACTACTTTTATTAATCTTTTCAATTTTGGATTTGTAAATAAATTTTTCACTTAATTATTATATCACATCCAGGAAATAGCCCGATGCAGACTTTACACGATTTTAAACTATTATAAATTATTATAATTAAAATTTTAAAAAATGAAAAAATTTTGTATAAATTCAATACTTATCGGAAAAATGTTATTTATTCAGACAATAATGTCTTTGGTCTAACTTATTTACTAAAGCAATTAAAAGCTTTTCTAATTAAATAATGTCATAGTTTTATTGGATTCCTTATTTTTCAATTCAGAGCAGATTTTCAGTTAGAATAGCTCAAATTTGAAAAAATAGGTGATTTAGTATCTCCAAGTATTCCTACTTTTAACTAATAAAATAATTCAGGAAATAGAAAGGTTTTGAGCGAAATTTCATGAAATTAAGTAAGTGTGTGTGTGGGGGGTGGCAACATATGTAAATAAAAAAAATTTCCAAAATTTCCTAAAAGAAATTTCAAAAATAATTTCATTCATTTATGAAATCCTGAAAATTTCATTAAAATCGGACAATTATTTGATTGTTACGAGAATTTCCAAATCAATGTATTTTCAACGGAAAAAAGCACAAAAAGGTTAAGGTTATAGCCACCGCGATGACGTAAACAAAACAAGATTTTAACCAAAATTTCGTACGTGTTAGAAAGGATGAAAAATATGAAACGCAAACCAATTTTCAAAATCCTACATAATAGTTGATGCACATCTTAGACAATCTGAAATAATCACAATGGTCTCATGCATATATATATATATATATATATATATATATATATATATATATATATATATATATATATATATATATATATAGCGAGAGAGAGGGTTAGAGAGACATTTATAGAGAGATGGATTGACAGATAACGCCAAATTCAAATGAATTTTTTAATCAAATTGACATTAATCATATACATATACTCACTATTATTAAATGTCAACATGCAAAAGAATTTTTCAAACTCAATCTATTTTAGTTTTCTTTTCTCTGAAAGCAATTGTGAAACATTTCCTTAAAACAAAGACCGTCAGAAACAAAATCAGGAAACCCGCCATAAAAAGAACGGCCAAAATATCAAGCATTAAAAACTCATACAACGGAATATCTTGAATCTCTGATCTTAAATGATCGCCTCCATATTTCACGATCTCATTTACAAGACGGGATACTCTGGCCGATGGGAGATCTTGGGATCGAAATATTTCGCTCATCTTTGCAATGTTTTTCTTGTATTTTGGATTCTCAATAACTTCCTCGATGTTTTTGACCAACTCGTCCACTGTGAAATTATTAAGATCCATTGAGATTCCGAAACCTTTCATTTGCATGTACTGACTATTTAAAGGTTGATCAAAATAAAAGGGAAATCCAATAATGGGAACAGCGTTGTACAAAGTTTCATAATTACCACTGTTACCGCAATGGGTGATAAACAATTTGGTGTTTGGGTGACCAAGAAGATCGGTTTGGGGCAGCCATTTTTTGTGTAAAACATTTGGGCGGGTATAAGAAGTATTTGAATGTTTCCAGACGACATCATATTTGATCTTACTGAAGGCTTCTTCCATTTTCTTTACGTGAATGCCCCAACTGATAGAGCTTCCTGGCGATACAACGATGACTCCATGTTTAGAAGCATTAACAAATTCTAAGATTTTTCCTTTTAGAGGTCTCGCTGGATGGACAGCTATTCCGCCAATGTATTTGACATTTGGAAGCGCCGGTAATGCTTGATAAAGAAAGTAATCCGAATCAACAATGTACAGTTGGTTTTGTCGTAGGAGCTCTTCAAAAGAAATATCCGACCGTTCAGGTGCGTATTCTTTAATATCTCTTCCCGGAGACCAAGGTGTTGGATTTATATAATCATATAAATGATCCATGAAGTTCTTGATTTTCATCGAGAAAGATGTTAACTTAGTTATGAAGAGATAAAAATGGGGAATAACTGAAATTGCCCATGGTGTTCTGTGAATGGCGATATAGTTTTCAAAACCCAGGAAAATGAAAGGAATTCCAAGTCTGTACGCGATAATGGCCAGACAATGGCTCTCTAAATTCGATTCAATAACAGCTAGAGATGCGTTTAACGATTTCAGTCTTCGGAAAAGTTCTTCGTTGAGAAGGTAACGATCACATAGTTTTTGGAGGCTACTGAATCTTTCATCCAATACACATTTCTCTGGTAACTGTAATACTTTTCTCATTTCATCAGTGAATATCCTAAACTCTGGAAACTCCTCTGTTATGACGAAATTCACTCCATCTTTTACTGGACCGAATTTCCCATTCAACTTCTCGGTGATGACGATGTAGTTTGTGTGGTCATAATTCGTCAGTTTTTCAGCCACTTTAACCATCGGGTTGATATGGCTAAAATAAGGCAATGATAAGAAAAGAATGTTGTCCGTACTGGCCAGTCGAACTGATAGGATGGTGACAATTATAACTTGGAAAAGTCGTGTCAGTTTCATTTTGAGGAATTGGAACTGTTTCTTATGAGCAATAGTAAAACAGGATGAATCTGAAAAAGAAAGAAATAATTTAAAAAAAAAACGAATATGAATTTTATTTAATAACAGGAAGAAATCATCCCGTTCATACAAGAAACAAGTACATCAAGATTATACGACTTACGTCATTTCTTCAACATGTATTCATATTTTCAAGTATTTATTGATAATGAAAGCCACCGAACTGATAAAATAAGATGCAAATCGGAAGGTTTAATATTACTATTAAAATGACATACATTTGTTTCTCTTCAAAATTCCTCGTTTTGATTGATAAGTAAGATCTCCTATCCTATAAAATCTTATAGACTATCTCAACGATTGGAACTCCAAAAAAAATTAAATAAGATTATTTCTCTTCAAATTACATGTTTTCATTTGAATCCAGTCGACATTTTAATTCTATAGATTTGTATAGGGAATGTTAGGACAATTTATTTATTTTCTTAGCCTGTAATCCATTTTCTTTATTTCAGTTATAGTCTGGTTGATAATACAGTGTAACCCGGATATAAGAGAGTTGTCGGGACCGGAGAAGAAGTCTCTTATATCCTGGTTTGGTCTATTTTATATACATTAACACAGGCTCTAATTTGGGAGCAGAGAAAATCTATCTTATATCCGGGTTTCTCTTATATCCTGGTCTCTTATATCCGGGTTAAACTGTATTAAATCTATAATCTGGTATTTCACATGGATTTAGAGCCTTAATCCGGTTATCTGCAGATAACCTATCTATTTTTTTTGTTTTTTTGTTTGTGAGGAATTACACTCTTCTAACAATATTAAGAATACATTTAAATTAGATAAAAATCGGGCAACAAAACAAGTAACAGTTCAAATAGAATAATAACTAAATTAGTATCTTTATCTTAAGGGGTTCTTTTGCAACGATGTAGTGAAAGACCGTGTTCTGATAAATTGAAACAAAGAAATCCGTGCAAAAACAACTAAGGTTTTTCTGACGTAAAATGAATTTAAGAAAAGTGAAGGAATAGAGTTGTCCGTACTTTCTGGTTTGGGGTTTTTAGAGATCTAAGACCCACTCCAATATTTTTAATTAAATATTTTATTCAAATATATATTTATTTAATTACTATAATTTATTGTTTTCAAGCAAATGAAATCGATTTATCTAAGTTAAAGTAAAGTCCTTTATCTCCTTTTCAAATTATACCCCGTATAATTTTTTTTACTGTTGATTAGAAAATTATTTAAGAAAAAAAGATGTGTATTGTTCATAATAATTGATATTTTAATCTTGATTAGAAAAATATTTCAGCAAAAATTGATTTGATATTTCCGGCTTTAGGGAAATTATTATTTACATAATGTTTTAAATTATAAATATGATTTTACGATGGAATGATCATAACCCGACAAAAGTTTATTGAAATTGGATTATCCAAAGAAATATTATTAACCTTCAGGTTTCTCCAACACTAAATCCAGATTTCCTTTTTTAGGGCTGATGTAGTTAAAAACTGATGAAGAGCAAATAAAAATTCCTGCTAGTAATACGATTTTTTGGTTTAAGAGAAACCAAAGCGACAAAAAATATCAAACAAGTTGTGTTTGGCGATGTACCTAATTTTCTATGCGATTGTTGCACTTGAAATTAAGGTATTTTCGCATTGATTTGATTTTTCCGCTTTTATCGAAATCCTTATTTGCATGAGTTTTAAATTATAATGGGATTTTGGAATAGAATGATCATCAACATATATAATGTCAAATTTCTTGAAATTTGGCAATCCAAAGAAAAATTATGGGCTTAAAGGTTTCCCGTTTTCACAAATCTTGATGTCCTATTTTTCGCGTTTAGGTAGTGGCGGGTGTTATGGCTGTTTCTAGTGTAGTGGGAATGAATTTACTGCGAATTAACATTTGATTCAAGTACCACAGTACCCTGGGCTACAAGAAAATACTATGTTTATGTTTTGATGGTAAAGGGTGATGGAATTCCCTTCTAGCCCATAGCCTAAAAGTGATAGTAATCAAATTTCATAGGGTATATCTCCCAGCCCACAAGATATCGGAATGGTCTCTAAGGAATTAATTAAACAAATGAAAAGAAACGAAGAAAAAATAAATAGATTTTACATTTGGGATCATTTCCCAACCTCTTAATAATACGAGGCCTTAAAAATTATAAACCTCACTTTAAGTAAAAATAATCATCAAGAAGAAGATGGTCGGATCAGTCCAGCTGTGGCCATGTGTGAACGGAGGAAAGGGAAAGGAAAAAACAAGGTAATCAAGAGGATCCTTACCCATGTGCATACACGCATATATGATGGACTCTCCCGTTGTATGAGGGTCAAGCAGCTCAGTTCCTGGGAACCGACAGCCCAGACATCAGCACATATGATTTGACTATAGTGGTGAAGGCTTTCTGCAGAACCAAACGCACTTTTTGAAGGGCCAAATACAGAGACCAGGTGCACTAAGTGCGATAAGGAATCCAAACGACCAGACCCATCCAAGGCTACAGAACCCAGTCTGTCCTGCTATTTACCCATAGTTGGAGGTGGAGAAGAAGAGGATTAATAACTTTCCCAATGATATTAGCACGTACCTGAATGTAATGGATTCAACTGGAATTATAACTTGGCTCTCCGGTTCCCGTATATATACACATCGACAAAGATACAATATCCCGAGTTAAAAAGCATGTAAAGGTTCCGCTGGAAGTGTGGGGGAAAAAGATAAAAGAAATGTAAAATTTAAAGTTAAATAAAGTCAAAGAGACTTAAAATTAAAGAAAAGAACAAATATTACTATTGTTTTTACGTTATGTTTCCTGCTTTGTATCGTGTAGAGCAGCGTCCAAATTATAGTCCTTAGGCCGTATAAAAAACTGTTATTAAATTCATAACACTTTTCTTAGTATCTGTCTATATTTCTGAGATGAGGTATTATGTACACTATTTACATTTAGGCGCCCTTTCCTCTTCTTTCTACGCGATCAAAATGGAACAGTCCATTATATATGAAGTATTGGCAGATGTTAAACACTTCTATCTTTCTCTCGTTCATTTTGTCACTGAAACTACGCTGTGTCTTTTGATCTCTTTCCACGCGAGCAAAACGGAACAGTCCATTATTTATGATGTATTGGCGGGGCGTAACGGTCGTGCGAACTAACCAAGGAAAGGAAAAGTACAATTATAATAGGATTATATGCTAATCTTTTCTCATTAGTGACCTCATGTTGGTGGTTATTAGTACAGTGTTTCTTCAGGATTTTATCTTAGCTGACAACATTTTAGGAATTTTCAGTCAATCACTTTATTCCGTCCACGAGATTAGATCATTCTCATTACACTAATCATATTGGACGATTATTTAATTCTGTCTAATTAATTCGTCTTTATGATGTCACAAAAATTCTTTACGGTTTTGATCCTTCAGTATCTGTCTATATTTCTGAGACGAGGTATTATGTACACTATTTACATTATTCGGATTATTTTCCTCATCTTTGTTGTTATATTTATTGCCATATTTAACACAACGTTTCGGTCGTTTCAGAATAATATCAGACTTGCATTTGCAGTGGTTAATTGTGGTTAATTTCGTTTTCCTCACTGCTTTCCCTTCTACATTGTTGTAAACAATCCACCTTTCATCGCTTGTGATGGTTTCGTTGAAATATGGGTCGTTTTTATTGTTTGAGCAGAAGATCGCAGATTAAAATGCGGCCCGTACATTTTTCCGTTAAAACGTGAGACAGCCAAGCATTGTAACGCTTTACGTATCCAAGTGTTTCCAAACTATTAGAGATTTTGTCTAATATGCTACAATCCTGAAAAGAAGGGGAGAAATAAAAGAAAAAACAGTGTGCCATAATGAAAGTCGAAAGCACATAAAAATCATCAGGGTATTCAAGTGAAAATTCACTTTAAATTGAAAGACTTTATCTCATTTATCTGTTTATATATTTATTTATCTATGTCGATTTCAAACTATTTATAGATCTTTGTATGTTTACATCTATCGATGTATATATCTCAGTTTCTGTGTGTATCTATCTCAGATTCTTCACATCTATATGTTCATATCTGACGATAATCTATGTTTGTTTACATATATAGTAGGTTGGTGCAAAAATGACGACGTAATAATGTCGTTTTTGACGTATTTTTTAACGTCAAAAAACGACATTATTACGTCATTATTTTTGCACCAACCTAATATATATATATATATATATATATATATATATATATATATATATATCATTAACTTCCCATCTGTTATCTATCCGATCATATCTTTCTATATATCTAATTATCTATGTATGTTTCTGTCTATCACAGGTTCTTCAGTGCCATTATCAATCAGTTTACATCTTTCTGTCTAAGCATCTATCTTTTACGTCTATTATCTAATAGTTCACATTTATGTATGTATCTATCTATGTTTCTGTCTATCTATATATCTATCTACCTGTGTAAAACCTATCTACTTATCTATTAGATAAAAGGAGTGAATAAACTGAGACAGATATATACACAGATATATAGACAGACAGAAAGAAACTAAGATACATAGATATATAGAAATAGATATATATCGATAATTAGATAGATAAATATGAACACACACTCACACACACACATATATATATATATATATATATATATATATATATATATATATATTGAGTGAACGATCGATAGATAGATGGAAACATAGATAAATAGAGATGTTCATAGATGGTAACATAGGTATGTAGATAAGTAGGTGGATAGATTGATATGAGCAGATAGTGAATAGATGTGCAAAAACTGAGATAGATATATATAGAAAGATATTAACAGGTAACAGGTGGGAATAAATTGATATAGTCAGTTAGGCAAATAGATATATAACAGATGGGAATAACTATTACCTATAATAGATGGAAAATATCTGAGATAGATACATAGGTATGAATAAAATGAGATAGACTGAGAAAACGGACATTGATAGTCAGATATAAACAGATATATAATTATAATATTTATTATATAAATATGAATAAACTGAGATAGATTCATATGAAAAACTGAGAAAAAACTGTAGATATAAACATGTAGATAACTGATGTGAAGGAATTGATATATATATATATATATATATATATATATATATATATATATATATATATATATATATATATATATATATATATGTATAGGTAAATCCATATGAATAAACATATGAAAAGATAGATAGATACATTAAATAAACATAGATACATAGGCAGGCAGGTGGAAACAGACATAGATAAATAGAAAGATGGAAACAGATATGAACAGATACATAATAGATGTGAAGAACCGGAGATAGATAGATAGATAGATAGATAGATAGATAGATAGATAGATAGATAGATAGATAGATATGAATAGACTTAGATAGATTGATAGATAGATAGATAGATAGATAGATAGATAGATAGATAGATAGATAATGAATAGACTGAGATAGATAGATAGATAGATAGATAGATAGATAGATAGATAGATAGATATGAAGAGACTAGGATAGATAGATAGATAGATAGATAGATAGATAGATAGATAGATAGATAGATAGGGTAGGTAGTTAATAAATATGAACATAGTACATTTGAAGAAACTGAAATAAATAGATATATAGTTAGATAGATATGAATAAAATTGGATTGATAGTGTTGAGGGGTTCTCCCCTTTTTACACAAATGAACTCACCCAGTATATACATATACTACGGCTACGTGAAAAGAGAGCAAGCCCGAAGAGTCGAGTCGAGTCGAGTCGAGTCTAGTCCAGTCCACTCCACTCCACTCCAGTCCAGTCCAGAGTGACAGAGTAAAAGGTTGTAGGTAACCGGAAGAGTGAGGGTGAGGTAACAGCGTTGTAGGAGTCAAAGTGAGCGAGCACGTAGAATCAGTAAGAAGTCATACAGCGATACTTCAATACCAAAGACTGTATAGATATTTTGCTACTAACCCGTATTCCTGGAACTACTAACCTCCTTTACCAGTTTGTATTATTACGTTAATACATTCTTTTCTTATATTCATTCCTGGCGTTTGTTATTTATTGGTACCGGATTTCATCCCGGAATCCACAACAGATAGATAGATGGAAACAAACATAGATAGATAGATACTAGATATACAGAGATAGATAAATATTTATATTAACTTATAGCTAGACAACAGATATGAAGAAACTGATATAGACAGATATTTTTTTCTATATTGTTATACATTATTTATATAGACACAAATAAATTAAGTAAATGCTGTTTATAATAAACAGTATTAACATTTACTGGCCTGGATGTCCGAGACATTTCATAGAAAATATGCATCCTCCGACAGGAATCGAACTTGTATCTTACGTGGAACTCTTATGTAGCCTGGTGTGCTATAACAGTTCAGGCACGAAGGTCACTTCTGGTTAGCAAGGTCAAATTACTATTAATTAAATTAACCCATTAACTGCCATTTTTTAATTTCATGCGCATTTTTGGCCCAGACAGGTGTCTTAGGAGTTTATTCCTTATGTTTAATTTCAGTAGTTACCATTTTCGTTTTTATAGAAACTAGAACATCAAATATATATGTGTGTAAAACATCAAAAAAATACTAATGAATAGAAGTAATACAAAAAATACTTTTCAAAATAGTCATTATTTTTCTACTCGTAAAATGTAAAATTACGACAGAAAGTGTCTTCTTACGGTTAATAATAAAAACTTTAAATGCTAAGTGTTGTAAAATATACCTCTGCAAATGCAATGTATGTAAGTAATTCAATGTAAATACAAGGAATAACACGTAGTGAGTTTAATTTTAACAGATCCCCAAATGGGGCTCATGGCAAGTAATGGGTTAATTAAAATAATTCCTTGTTGGGAAGTGCGAGAGAAGAAGCTGTTCGAGTAGAAGAGGCCGTTACATTTAACTGTTTCGACAGTAAAAGAGTGGTACCGGGATGCCAACCTAGTAGCACGCGTAAATTCATGCAGTCGGCGGACTCGTGATAAGAGCTCGTCAGAGCAGATGCCATGAAAATATTTATAGAAAAGAGAGATGGAAACCACTTTACGTCGGTGAGAAAGTGACTGGAGACGAGACCACATGTCAGAACCGATCACATTGCATATCCGTCTTTGGTTTTTGTCAAGAACCTCGAGATGAACAGCGGTGTTACCAGCCGATATCTGGCAACAGTACCCCATGCATGGACGAATGGTAGATTTGTAGATGTGAAGATTACACTCAGACGGTAAAAATCTTTTGGCATCTACCTATTTAGCTATCTATCTCAGTCTCTTTACACCTATTATCTATTTACCTGATCATATCTATCTCAATAACTCTGTATCTATTATCTATATTAATATCTACATGTGTGTTGTGGATTCCGGGATGAAATCCGGTCTCAAATGAATGACAAACGCAAGAATGAAATATAGCAAATACATGTATTGACGCAATAATACAATTGTTAATACGGTTAGTAGACCCAGAAATGCGGTTAGTAGCAATAATAATATATATACAGTCTGGGAAATTCAGTATCGAAGTATGACTTCCTTATGAGTCTACGTGCTCGCAACTGTGACTCCTACAAAGCGGTTACCTCACACTCTCACTCTCTCTCTCTTTTACTCCCGGGTATTCACCAGCAGCAGTACAAGTACACACTGGGCGAGTCCACTTGTATAAATCTGCACAAATATTTTTACAATTTAAACTGTGATTGAATTTTTTCTTTTATTATTGATATGCAAAATTAATCAGTCAGACTCATTCTATTATTTTCTTGTTCTTTTGTAACCACACTGCGAAACACTAGTGTAAAAGTAATACCGCCAGAAACAACACTATGTAGCCGGCCGTAAAAAGGACGGCCAAAATATCAAGCATTAAAAACTCATACAACGGAATGTCTTGAATCTCTGATCTTAAATGATTGCCTCCATATTTCAGGATCTCATTTACAAGACGGGCTACTCTGACCGATGGGAGATCTTGGGATCGAAATATTTCGCTCATCTTTAAAATGTTTTTCTTGTATTTTGGATTCTCTGTGAATTCCTTGATATTTCTGACCAACTCGTCCACCGTGAAATTATTAAGGTCCATCGAGATACCGAATCCTTTCAGTTGCATGTTCTGACCATTCAACGATTGAACAAAATAAACTGGAAATCCTATGATTGGAACAGCGTTATACAAAGTTTCATATTGACCGCTATTGCCACAATGGGTGATAAAAAATTCGGTGTTTGGGTGACCAAGAAGTTCGTTTTGGGGCGATGGGTGAGAAAAAGAAGAATTTGTATGTTTCCAGACGACATCGTATTTGATCTTACTGAACGCTTCTTCCATTTTCTTAACGTGAATGCCCCAATTGACAAGACTTCCTGGCGATACAACGATGACTCCATGTTTAGAAGCATTAACAAATTCCAAGATTTTTCCTTTTAGAGGTCTCGCCGGCTGGGTCGCTATTCCGCCAATGTATTTGACATTTGTAAATGCTGGTAATGCTTGACGGGGAAAATAATCCAAATCAACAGTGTACAGCTGGGCTTGACGTAGAAGTTCTTCAAAAGAAATATCCGGCCATTCAGGTGCTTATTCTTTAATATCTCTTTCCGGAGACCAAGGTGTTGGAGTTATATAATCCTTTAAATGATTCAACACGTTCTCAGTCTTCACGGGAAAGATGTTATCTTGTTCGTGAAGAGATTAAAATGTGGAATAACTGAAATTGCCCATAGTGTTCTATGAATGTAGATCTGGTTTTCAAAACCCGGGAGAAGAAATGGAATTTCAAGTCTACGCGAAAATGGCCAGACAATGGCTCTCTAAATTCGATTCCATAACAGCTAGTGATGCATTGAATGATTTTAGTCTCTGGAAAAGTTTTTCATTGAGAAGGTAACGATCATATAGCTTTCGGAGATTATTAAATTTATTATTAAGTTATTACTTCTAACTCTAACCAACTTGAATCTCCTTTCCTTTTGCATAAAAACAATATATTCAAACACTTAAGTCTGTTTCCTCCTGTGTGAAGAATAGTGAAAATACATTTTGGCACATGGTTGATGTCCTGTTTGATAATAAAATGATAAGCTCTCCCCTCACAAATAAGAATCACTTCATGGTATACCAGTTTGTTTGTTGTTTTTTTTTTTTTGGTGGTGGGTGGGTTGAGAATGATTCGCAACTCCAAGTCGAGAGCAAAATCTGTACAGTTTCCTTCTTATTTACATCATTAGAAAGAAAGTTCTTCACGTCTCTTGGACACCTCGTTTTCCCTCCTCCAACAATGAGTTTTTCTCCACCATCCCTCTTTCTTCGTTCAAGTTCTTTAACTGGACATTTTTGTTTTTCACATGTCAGTACTAAATATTACAAGATATTTTTGTAATGCTATTTTTAAAATAACTTCTGAGATTTCCTCAAAGGTTTCTGGAATATCTTTCAAACAATGAAACATCGTCAATATTCTTGACAATGTATTGAATCCCTTTTAATTTTGGTTAAAGATTTTGTCTGAAAACCCTATGCTTTAAGTCACAGGGACAAGTGTGTATGCCATGGGATTTTTACTTCTAATTTATTATATATTTTTGCGATAAGACTGAAAGGTGAAATGCATTATTTCTCTGTTTTTTTTATATTATTTCCTCATTGAATGATGATGTAACTGACACTGACTTATTCATTTTTGATAGTCTTTAGTTTCAATCGATTAATTGGATCATTGTGTAAATTACTATTTGTCAGTGGTCATAAATGTTTCGATGACTTCATCTTTTAGCAAGCCAGCAACATTTTTCAATTACAGTGGTAATGTTCATTTTATACACGTTTCTAATTTTGACTTTAGGTTTTCATTATAGGGATGTTCCCTGTAAATGCAATATGTAGAGATTTATTAGTTATGATCATAAGATCAATCACGTTACAGACATCTTCAAAAAAAAATTTTATGAGCTACAAAGCAAGTTCAGATATCCTCTTAAATCCTCTTTCACCATTGCAACTGTCTCAATTGATTCACCCCCACCCCGCCTCATTCAAATATCATTGTATATTCAGTTGTCCAAGGATCCGAGACTTAGATTGCATTTTTACCTTTTTTGCAAAAATATAGTCTGAATGAAAAATAATTTTATATGCTATTTGCAGGTCGGGAACACTAGAATCAAGCAGACGCGGAAATTTAAATATCTGGGCAGCGTTTTGACGGTAAGAGGACTGTAAGTGTCGACACTGAGATCCGCAGACATATTGGGATGGCCAAGGACACATTCGAAAAGATAGAGTACTAAGAGACAGGAAGATTTCTTTGGTAACAGAGAATACTGAGCTGTTACATGACATCTGTCCTACTTTACAGCAGCGAAGGTTGGACGATTTCCTCAAAGATGAAGAAGAGACGCGAGGCGATAGATATGTGGTTCTACAGGAGGATGCTAAGGATATCATAGACCGAGCCTGTGAACAATGATGAGGTCTTAGAGAGATTTCAAACATGGGAGAGGCTTATAATTAACATCAGGAAGAGGGAGTTGAAGTTTCTGGGACACATAACGAGAAAGGAGGACCTAGGGAATCTGATACCCACGAGTCGAATAAACGGAAAAATAGGTTTTAAGTTTCTGTAGGGAAGGTATAATTTTCCGTGGTGGTTAACTCATATTAAAAAAGGATTTAAGAACACGTGAGGTCTTGATATAGGAATTAAACTTCTCTAACAATATTAATAATACATATGAATTAGATAAAAAGCGTGTAACAAAACAAGTGACAATACCAATAGAATAACTAAACTGGTGTCTTTATATCAGAGGTTTCATTTGCAACAATGTAGTGAAAAAACAATTTTAAGTGATTAATAGAGTTGACTACTGTCCGTCCATTCTGGGTGGGCGGTGGGGGGGGGAGTTAGTGAGCTAAGCCTCCAAAATTTTTAAATAAATATTGTTTAAATACGGATTTATTTAATTTGGATAATACTCTATTGTTTTCAAGAAAATAAAATCAATTTATAAGTTAAAAGTTAAGTTCTTGTATCTCCTTTACAAATTATTACTATAATAAAAAGTAATAAATAAATAAATTACGTTTTAAATAGTTACTTCTTTTTAAAGAAGCAAAATCTATATAGCCTCAATGTATTCAAAATTTACAACTACAAAAAACAGTTAACGCAACTATGTTACATTTTGTTTAAAGAAAGAGACTTTAGTTTTGAAATTTGAAAACCGTTATTAAAAACATAATTTATTATAAACATTTACCAAATGGCTATAACGTTTTTTTTTTTAAATATTGGTGTAAAAACAAAAGAAGATGAAAGTGAAGAATAAAATAAAATAAACAACCCAACGATCGGCGGGAAATTCAAATCACACATCCTCTCCCGATTAAAATTAATTTTTATTTAATTTCTTCATATTTCTATTGATTAGGCACCGCACTTTCTGATTTTAACGAATATTCTTTGGAACATTAAAAAAAATGTAGATCAACGATCTTCCGGACGCCATTGATTCCCATGTAGACATCTACGCGGACGACACTACAATTTACTCCTGCCTCAAAAACAAATCTAGTGTCGTTGACAAAACTAACCTGGCCGTTCGTCTCGAAAAGGACCTCCAATCGGTTGTGAACTGGGACAGGAATTGGCTGGTTAACTTTAACGCCTCCAAAACAAAACTGCTCTCTATTAATCACCACAGAGATCCTTCCCTCTCCTCCATTAGAATGTCTGACGCTCAACTTCCCGAGAGCACCTCTCTGTGGCTGTTCGGTCTCACCTTACTGACCTGAGATGGAACAAATGCATTGAGTCAATTGCTTCGTCCACCGCAAGGAAAGTTGGCTCCTTGTGCCGCGCCAGGAAATTTTTCTCCCCGGATTCGATCCTTCAAATCTACAAATCAACCATTCGCCCTTGCATGGAGTATTGCTGCCATATATGGTCTGGAGCCCCTTCTGTTTGCTTCGGGGTTCTTGATAAGATCCAGAGACGGATATGCAATATAATTGGCCCCGATCTGGCGTCTCCTCTGAAGTCGCTCTCTGACAGACGCGCCGTCGCCTCTCTCTGTCTTTTTTTACAAATACGTTCATGGCAATTTCTCCGATGAGCTGGTTTCGCTGGTTCCCAGACTTCGTGAATGCAAACGCCCTACGAGGCTGGCATCCCGCTCTCAACCTTTCACTGTTGAAACTGTTAAATAAAGCCGCCTCTTCTACTCCAATAGGTTCATATCTCGCACCTCTCGCTTGTGGAACCACGTTCCCTGTTCCTGTTTCCCGGATAGCTATGAGGTTGGTGCAAAAAAATAATGTCGTTTTTTCACACATGTTACTATGTGAGAAAACGACATTATTTTTTGTACCAAACTAATACAATCTCCAATTATTCAAATATAATGTCAATCGACATCTACAATTTCCTTGATCTATCCACTATCCTTCTCCCTATCCTTTCCTCTATCATTCCCAACTGCACACGCTCCAAATCCTCTATAAACCCCTTTGCGTGCTAGTGGCTCACCGTCTTGCTAGGGGTGAAATGCTTAAAAAAAAAAGATTAAAAGAAAAAAAACTAATTAACATCATCTTTCAAGCTCCTTCTCCAGAGCCTTTTTCGTATAAATAATCCGGTGTTCAGTGACAACAAAATATTCACTGGGATTTTGAGAGAGAAATGATGTTGCGTATACTTCATATGGTCGGGTAATCGCATGTAAGCCAACCAATAATCGTTCTATGTTCATCTTTAATGGATATTAAGAAATTTACGCAAATATTTTACCGGGGGAAGGAAAGATAGGAGCCGATTGTCAAGCGGCCTGGGTCACAACATGAGAATCGATTACAAAACGTTCATATATAAAAGAGTTTCAACTGATAACGGACAATACAGATCGATTTTTGCTTAAATGTTTTTCTATTCAAGAGTAAAACATCATTTCTGATGGACAATATAAATTTATTTTTGTCTAAATGTTTTTTTCTATTCAAGAGTAAAACATCATTTATAATAGACAATACAAATTTATTTTTGTCTGAAATGTATTTTCTAATCAAGAGTAAAACATCATTTATAACGAACAATACAGATCGATTTTTGCTTAAATGTTTTTCTATTCAAGAGTAAAACATCATTTCTGATGGACAATATAAATTTATTTTTGTCTCAATGTTTTTTTTTCTATTCAAGAGTAAAACATCATTTATAACGAACAATACAGATCGATTTTTGCTTAAATGTTTTTCTATTCAAGAGTAAAACATCATTTCTGATGGACAATATAAATTTATTTTTGTCTAAATGTTTTTTTCTATTCAAGAGTAAAACATCATTTATAATAGACAATACAAATTTATTTTTGTCTGAAATGTATTTTCTAATCAAGAGTAAAACATCATTTATAACGAACAATACAGATCGATTTTTGCTTAAATGTTTTTCTATTCAAGAGTAAAACATCATTTCTGATGGACAATATAAATTTATTTTTGTCTAAATGTTTTTTTCTCTTCAAGAGTAAAACATCATTTATAATAGACAATACAAATTTATTTTTGTCTGAAATGTATTTTCTAATCAAGAGTAAAACATCATTTATAACGAACAATACAGATCGATTTTTGCTTAAATGTTTTTCTATTCAAGAGTAAAACATCATTTCTGATGGACAATATAAATTTATTTTTGTCTCAATGTTTTTTTTTCTATTCAAGAGTAAAACATCATTTATAACGAACAATACAGATCGATTTTTGCTTAAATGTTTTTCTATTCAAGAGTAAAACATCATTTCTGATGGACAATATAAATTTATTTTTGTCTCAATGTTTTTTTTTCTATTCAAGAGTAAAACATCATTTATAATGAACAATACAGATCGATTTTTGCTTAAATGTTTTTCTATTCAAGAGTAAAACATCATTTCTGATGAACAATATAAATTTATTTTTGTCTCAATGTTTTTTTTTCTATTCAAGAGTAAAACATCATTTATAACGAACAATACAGATCGATTTTTGCTTAAATGTTTTTCTATTCAAGAGTAAAACATCATTTCTGATGGACAATATAAATTTATTTTTGTCTCAATGTTTTTTTTCTATTCAAGAGTAAAACATCATTTATAACGAACAATACAGATCGATTTTTGCTTAAATGTTTTTCTATTCAAGAGTAAAACATCATTTCTGATGAACAATATAAATTTATTTTTGTCTCAATGTTTTTTTTCTATTCAAGAGTAAAACATCATTTATAATGGACAATACAAATTTATTTTTGTCTCAATGATTTTTTCTATTCAAGAGTAAATCATCATTTTTAATTTTATGTTCCAAAGTATATTTTGTGACCGTACTAACACCTAAACTATCACTTGAATAAAATGAACAAGGGTATAAAATATAAAGTTGATAAATTTAACATTCTATACGCACACACACACACACATATATATATATATATATATATATATATATATATATATATATATATATATATATGTTTCATAAAACGACAGAAAAGGTACTACGATTAAGGTTTTTATTTAATTTTTCTTGTATTCCAACAAGTGCTTTCTTTTTTGGAAAAAAATGTCTGTAGAAACTGTACAAATGTTCCGTAGTTCTGAGCGCTTTCGGCAATACTTTTAGCTATTATCAAGAACGATTCTATTTTTTCAGTTTAACTGTGGGTGTGCGTTATGTGTATGATTTGAGTGTGTTATAGAGATGTTTTTCTTTATTTTCCGAACACAGTTGGCACATTGTGGCCTTGTTCGTAGTTAATAATGTTAAGTTTTGGCTTTATTTTTATTAGGGCTTCCATTATTTTTCAATGGTTTATATATATATATATATATATATATATATATATATATATATATATATATATATTTCAACATCAAGTGAAGCTATGATTTCATTGTTGGGTTTTTCACTTTTTAGGATTTGGATTACTTCTAATGTTGACTTAACACTATATTTACTAGGAAGATAGGAAATAATAAGTTGGTTAAGTGAAAAATCCAACAATGAAATCATAGCTTCACTTGATGTTTGAAACTTATTTACCAATGTCCTTGTTAGTGAAACTATTGACATAATTATAAGAAATATATACGGTAATTCATCTTTACCACCACTTAAAATTAATCCGAATATATTACGGAAACTACTATTAGCTTGTACTACTGAAGTCCCTTTCTTAAATAATAATAATAATAATAATAATAATAATAATAATAATAATAATATATATATATATATATATATATATATATATATATATATATATATATATGACAATAGGAAAACTGTAGCAGTTGCTGACGCGTTTCCTCCAACGCGTCAGCAACAACTACAGTTTTCCTATTGTCATTTATATTTAAAAGTATTGTCTTTTCTACAGGTTAACTCTGAGAAATTTTCATATATACATACATACACACACACACATACACACACACACACAAATATATATATATATATATATATATATATATGTGTGTGTGTGTGTGTATGTGTGTGTGTATGTATGTATATATGAATATATATATATATATATATATATATATATATATATATATATATATATATATATAACGTGATGATGTCTCCAATGGTTCAGTACTGAGTCTGATATTTAGCAATTTCTACATGTCGAACCTTGAAAATAAGATATTTACAGATTTTTAAAAAAGCATCTATCTACCTAAGATATGTTGAGGATATCCTTATGTTAGCTAAAAATACAGAAGAAATACTTCAACTTCAAAATCGTTTCCAAAATAATTCTGTCCTTAAATTCACGTATGAACTTAATTCTAATAATAAAATTCCCTTGCTAATCCGAAACATATTAATCTCCTATATCGTAATCAAATATATACTAATTATAAACAAGATGAAAATATACTTAAAAACAGTTGTTAAATACTAATATATCTAAAACAGATCCTAGCATAAAATTAAGTTAATCATATAATTCACTAAATCTAGTATATCCAACTCAATTATTCGCAATGATTCTTCCAAACCAGATTGCGATTTGCAAAAAAACAACATAGTTTGCATATTCAAATGCCCTCTGGGAGACTGTATCTCCAACGGATTAAATAATATTTATGTTGGTCATACGACAAACTCGCTTTCACGACGTTTAACTCTACATAGGAATGATAATTTTAACATTTTTAGGCATTTAAAACAACATGCCTGGCCGCATGCACAATTCCGGAAAATCCTTCTTGATAAGACAACTATACTTAAACATGAAAACAATAAACAAAAACTAAAAATTCTTGAAGCTATTTACATGAACAGTTGGAGCCTAACCTGAACAAAATATCTGTAGAAACTGTACAAATGTTCCGTAGTTCTGAACTATGAAAACTATACAAATATACTTAAATGCTTATAATTGATAACAGAAGCTATTGGCTTATATGTACATATGTATGTATAATGTATATATATATATATGTATGTATATGTGTGTGTATGCGTGTATATATATATATATATATATATATATATATATATATATATATATATATATATATATATGCATACCTTTATTTATTTACATCTACCAGCCTTAATATTCGAGAAATCATGTTAGAAAATTATTTATCTATAATTAACTAACTTAAATCTAACAAGATAGATAGATATCACATTTTTTTCTGAAAGGATGACATTCAAAAGAGCAACTATTTGGTTTGGCATAGATCAAAATTGGTCTACCGTAAATTCTCATTTTTCCCAATATTTTCTTTTCAGTGAAAATTTTACTTTTTTGTTGATTTTTGTAAAGTAACTTTAATTATTTTATTGCATCTAATAGACAAAAAGGTTTCGTACACTCCGAATTAATATAATCAACCATTCAATTATTTGATGATTGTCATAAAAAAGCTAATCTCTTACCTTAAGTAAAGTGTGGCAAATTCAAAGTGTTGCTAGCTGGTAAATAAACCTAACCCTTATGACATGTCACAAGAGAGAAAATTCTTTCTTATTTCAGTACCTATACCTATTTGTCCTTGAGTATATTTGTTGTTTTTGCCGGAAATTACCGAGTACAACAAAAATTGCATCAAATATGGTCTTCGTTGTCGTCTTCTTGACGGAAATTACCGAGTACAAGGAAAATTGCATCAAATATGGCTTCATTGTCGTCTTCTTGCCTGAAATTACCAAGTACAACGAAAATTGCATCAAATATGGTCTTCGTTGTCGTCTTTTTGCCGGAAATTACCAAGCACAACGAAAATTGCATCAAATATGGTCTTCGTTGTCGTCTTCTTGACGGAAATTACCGAATACAACGAAAATTGCATCAAATATGGCTTCATTGACGTCTTCTTTCCGGAAATTACCGAGTACAACGAAAATTGCATCAAATATGGCTTCATTGACGTCTTCTTTCCGGAAATTACCGAATACAACGAAAATTGCATCAAATATGGCTTCGTTGTCGTCTTCTTGACGGAAATTACCGAGTACAACGAAAATTGCATCAAATATGGCTTCATTGACGTCTTCTTTCCGGAAATTATCGAATACAACGAAAATTGCATCAAATATGGCTTCATTGACGTCTTCTTTCCGGAAATTACCGAGTACAACGAAAATTGCATCAAATATGGATTCGTTGTCGTCTTCTTGCCGGAAATTACCGAGTACAAGGAAGAGTGCAAAAAATGCTAGGTTTGATACTTTACGGCGCAGTAGTATCTTCCTACGCTTTTCATATTTTTAAAAAGAAGAAAAATAAAAGAAATAGAAAAACGAAGCCATAAACGATCATAAAAATTTGCACAATGCTGCTCCATCGCTATTTCAAGACCATGTGTTCTAACGAACGACACCCCTTAGTCTCACCGCCCTCTGACCTTTACAACCGGGATCTGCTTGAATATCTCGAATATTCAGGCCGCTAGCTGCAAATGAATAAATACACTGTTTAATCAATAAATAATATCTGTACATATATACATCTTTTCTCTCTCTCTCTCTCTCTCTCTCTCTCTCTCTCTCTCTCTCAAACACACACATACACACACACACACACACACACACACACATATATATATATATATATATATATATATATATATATATATATATATATATATATATATCAGGTAATCTCATAAGTTCTGCCTGAACTTTAAATTTTTGTTAAAATGAACGAAATTTAAAGTGTATTTTATAATGTTTAATGGAGCTGAACATTTTTTTTATGTTTAGATGCATTTAAACTGATCAAATTTTATTTCAGAGAACAATAAAATTAAATTTTGTTTGATTAAAACCCTGCTAACATGGAAGTACCCAAGAATCATTTGAGGCACATAATACTTTATGAGTTCAAGAAAGGAAACTGAGCAGCCAAAGCGGCTAGAAACATTCACTCAGTTTATGGAGAGGAATGTGTGAATGAAAGAACTTGCAGAAGATGGTTTGCAAAATTCAGAGGTGGAGATTTCACCCTTGAAGATGAAGATCGAACCGGACGTCCAGTTGAGTTTGATGAAAAGCTTCTTGAAGCCTACCTTGAAGAAAATCCTGCTTTATCATTTGAGGAATTGGCAGTGGTTCTCAGTTCAAACCATACAACTGTTCATCGTCATCTTCAACAACTTGGAAAAGTTCCTAAACTTGGAAAATGGATGCCTCATGAATTGTCTGAAAACAACCTCAAATCCCGAGTTGACATCTGCTCTTCACTCCATTCTCGTCAACTTGTTTCACCTTTTTTGGATAGACTTGTGACTGGCGACGAAAAATGGATCTCTTATCGAAATGTTAAGCGTCGTAGACAGTGGCTTGGTAAAGGGGAAGGACCCCACCCACAGCAGAGAAGGGAACTTCATCGGCAAAAGTTTCTTCTTTCAATCTGGTGGCATCGCCAAGGAATAATACACTTTGAATTCTTACCACCTAATACAACAATTAATGCTCAAATATACTGTCAGCAATTAGAGCGATTGAATCATGCTTCGAGGAAAAAAAGACCTGCTCTAGTGAATCGAAAAGAGGTGATGTTTCATCAGGACAAAGCGCGACCCCACACAGGAAGAATCACGTTACAAAATATCGAAGAACTTGGTTGGGATAAAATTCCTCATCCACCTTATTCTCCCGATCTTGCTCCTTCAGACTACCATTTGTTTCGTAGCTTACAGAATATTTGAAGAAACAGCTTTTGTAACACAGGAAGAGGTTAAAACTGACATTTGTGAGTTCTTCGAATCAAAGCCAAAAGAATTTTACAGTAATGGAATTAGTAAGCTTGTTAATAGATGGAAAGAAGTCATAGATAATCAGGGAAAATACATTGTTGATTGAATCTGTAATTAAATGTAACATTTGGCCAGTTGTTTTCTTTATTCAAAATTCGGAAACAACTTATGGAATGACTTGATAGATAGATAGATAGATTGGAAGAGATGGAGACACACACACACACACACACACACACACACACACACACACACACATATATATATATATATATATTAGGTTGGTGCAAAAATAATGACGGTTTTTGACATATTTTTAACGTCAAAAACCGTCATTATTTTTTCACAAACCTAATATATACATATATATATATATATATATATATATATATATATATATATATATATAGAGAGAGAGAGAGAGAGAGAGAGAAAGATAGAGACATATATATATATATATATATATATATATATATATATATATATATATATATATATATATACATTTTTTAAAGCAATTCACCCCAAGCAAGGCGGGTGTACCGCTAGCACGCAAGGTGTTATAGAGGATTGAGAACAAGAAAAAAGAGGCATGTTCGAGGAAAGGATACAGAGAAGGACGGGAGAAAATACCAAGGTATCAGAAAATGTCGATTGACATTACACTTAAATATTTGAAGATTATAGCTATCAGGGATGCAAGTAAGAGAAATGGAATTCCACAGACGGGAAGTGCTAGAGAAGAAGCTGTTTGAGTAGAAGAGACGGTTACATTTAACTGTTCCGACAATAAAAGGGTGGGACTGAGATGCCAGCCTAGTAGCTAGTTATTATCTTTTATTGTCGGAACAGTTAAATTGATTGATGTAGTCTGAGAACCAGCGAAAGTAGCTCGTCGAAACAGTTGCCGTGAAAGTAGTTGTAGAAAAGACATAAGCAAGCCACGACATGTCTGTGAGATAGTAACTGTAGACTAGATGCCAGATCAGGACCTATCACATTGCATATTCCTTTCTGGATTTTGTCGAGGATCTCAAGACGTTCAGCGGGGGCACCATACCACATATGACAGCAATATTCTGTGCAAGGACGGATGGTTGATTTATAGATTTGAAAGATGGACTCAGACCAAAAACAACCAATATTCTGGCGACGCAGAGAGCCAACTTTCCTTACGGTAGATGAAGCTATTGATTCAATGTATTTATCCCACGTCGTGACAGCGGACAGCGTGGGACCAAGCAGGCGTAACGATGCGCTTTCGAAGAGTTGGCAATCAGCCATTCTGCTTGGAGGCAGGGAGGGTTCTCTGTGGTGGGTAAAGGAAAGCAGTTTCATTTTGGAGGCATTAGAGTTTACAAGCCATTTCCCGCCCCAGTTAACCACAGATTGGAGGTCCTTTTCGAGATCATCAGCCACGTTAGTTTTGTCAACGATACCAGATTTACTATTGAGGCAGGAGTAAATAATAGTGTCATCCACGTAGATGCCTACTTGGGAACTGATGACATCGGGAAGGTCATTGACGAAGATCGCGAACTGTGTAGGACCCAACATAGAGCCTTGGGGGACACCAGCCTTCGTGATAAAGGAACTGGAGGATAACCCGCTTAGGACGACCTTCATTTCACGGTTTAACAGGTATGATTGTATTAAGTCAAATAATCGTTCTGTAATACCGCATCCCCGAAGCTTACGAGAAAGGCCGGCATACCGAACCATATCAGACGTTTTAGAGATGCCTTGAACCAAGGCGCGAGCTTCTCTGTTAGTCTTAAGTGCTTTGTATATAAATTCATTTATGGCCGTAAGCACGTTAGCGGTAGATCGGGCAAATTATGGAAATTAAGGTGCTTAACCTCTTTAACAGATAAAGTTGTACGGCCCAACCCGAAATATCTTACAATGGCGACAATCTTTTCAGCTTTCTCATAGCGTTTTATGATTTCCTCCTGATTTTCCAGCTTAGCATTAGCATTTGCACTGGGAGTTTTCTTCGGAGACATGGGTAAAAAATATATTATAAATGACAACTGAAATGTAATTAAAAGAACGTCTACGGTAGAAAACAGATGTAAACAAGTCTGATTTCAAATCGGTGTTGTAGTGGAAAGCAACCCGTGAATGCCGCCTGTCAGCAGGCATTTGAAATAAAAACATATGTTGAACATAATTTATTAAGTTACTTTTGATAATTTATGATATATATATATATATATATATATATATATATATATATATATATATATATATATATATATATATGTATGTATGTATATGTATAAACCTAAAGAGCCAGGTAAACCTACCTATGTTAGTTCTTTCTTTTTTTATCCCTCATTTTTCCTTGGGCATTGCTTTGTACAATTACAAGCCGAAATACCTAAGATTTTTCCAAACGAGTACCACTATATATATATATATATATATATATATATATATATATATATATATATATATATATATATATATATATATATGCGTGTATTTCGGTAACATCTTTTCATTCAGACAGGTTTCATTAAATAATTTAGACACATTCTGTCTACTTATTTTCGATAAGATCCTTTCATACTCGCGAATGAGCTTTTTTGTACGAGAAAAACACCATGTTATCTCATTTTGTATTTATTCCAAGTACTTTCGACATAGTTTAATGTCATCATCAGGATATCGTTAAATATAGAGTAAGTATTTAGTCTTCGTGGCTGTGAAGGTCAAAAATTGTTGTGGTCATTTTTATATGTGGAGTCACTAACACTGTGTTATCGCTGTTTGACAGACACCGTTTAAGGGGAAATAACTACGTATGCTGTGGAAAAATTCCGGACTTGAGTAGTTTTTAGATAAAAGAAAAATGATTAATGACAAGCGCTAACATTTAAACACTATTCCACACATTTTAAAATGTTTGTGGAGTATTCGTAATTAATTTTATTAAAAGGATCTCATCGAAAACAAGTAGACTTCATATGTCTAAATTATTTAACGAAACCTGTCTGATTATATATATATATATATATATATATATATATATATATATATATATATATATATATTCATCTAGAGGTTCATGGGTTAATGTAATTTTAATAAATTTGTTTGCGATGATGTATTCTCACCATTCATATCATTAACTTCACTAATTTGTTTTTTGTATGAATGATTCATGTAATATAAATTGAACTGCACCACATATTTGATATAAAAAGAACTGATCCGACGTGAAACTTTCGGGATAATAGCTCTATTGAACAATTTAGTTCATGGCTCATCGACTGAAAAAAACTAGTACAACAAAAGAATTCTCCAATTATTATATCAGGAAAAAAAAACGCACTCTCTTTTAAATTTTGAAAAAATTTAACCTTAGCGTTGCGACCGCACGTTCCAAAATTTCTTACAGTTAACAATAACACATTTCTAAAAAAACATATTTCGATTCCCATCTAATCTTTCCTGTCCTGTTATTACGCGGATGTATTAAAAAAACAAAAACCAATCAATTTCCATGCCTGATCATGTCTGTATGAACAGATGAAAGTACAAGCAAAAAAAGATCTTATACAAGTTGAATTTATTAAAATCAGTGATCATAACATTCATCTAGAGGTTCGTGGGTTAATGTAATTTTAATAAATTTGTTTGCGAAGATGTATTCTCGCCATTTATATCATTAACTTCACTAATCTGTTTTTGCATGAATGATTCATGTAATATATATATATATATATATATATATATATATATATATATATATATATATATATATGATATTATTTTTAAATTTGTTTCAAATGATTTTATGTGTTTATTGTTATTTTAGTGTTTTGAAGTTTCTATTATTTTCAACGGCCGACGTAAACTCGAGTAAAACGACGTAAGACGAGTTTCATTTTTCCATATAATATTTCAGAAAACCCCACGTATCTTCGAAAATGACTTAACTAGAAACGACTTAAACCGAGGTATCACTGAATATATAATACATTTTTCCGAACCCATTTCATTTTTTGCATTAATTATACAATATTATACTTCCATATTATAAACTATATACTTGTTATACTGTATATGCACGCATACCATGTGTCTATTGAAAAGTTAATTTTGGAGCTAATTTTTATGGGGTCGCATCATACATGTAATATAAAATTGGCATAAGTACTGCTGGCCATGCATATGCAGTTTACCAAACTATATATCCGTTTACTGTTGTCAAATCAGCTTGAAAATTAGATCTTTCATGGTCGCATAATACGTGAGCAAATACGGTATATTGTTATATATTTTATACTTTCCAGAGTGCGATTTATAAATTGTCGTCTACGCAAAAATGAAAATAACACTGACATCTCATTTCTAACAGATATATAGGATGCGATGGATAAATTGTCGTCTACGCAAAAATGAAAATAACACTGATATCTCATTTTAACAGATATACATGGTGCGATGTATAAATTGTCGTCTACGCAAAAATGAAAATAACACTGACATCTCATTTTTAACAGATATATAGGATGCGATGGATAAATTGTCGTCTGCGCAAAAATGAAAATAACACTGACATCTCATTTTTAACAGATATATAGGATGCGATGGATAAATTGTCGTCTGCGCAAAAATGAAAATAACACTGATATCTCATTTTAACAGATATACATGGTGCGATGTATAAATTGTCGTAGAAATTACGCCAAATTAAAAATAACGCCGACATCTCATTTTTAACAGATATATAGGATGCGATGGATAAATTGTCGTCTACGCAAAAATGAAAATAACACTGATATCTCATTTTAACAGATATACATGGTGCGATGTATAAATTGTCTACGCAAAAATGAAAATAACACTGACATCTCATTTTTAACAGATATATAGGATGCGATGGATAAATTGTCGTCTACGCAAAAATGAAAATAACACTGATATCTCATTTTAACAGATATACATGGTGCGATGGATAAATTGTCGTATAAATTACGCCAAATTGAAAATAACGCCGACATCTCATTTTTTAACAGATATATAGGATGCGATGGATAAATTGTCGTCTACGCAAAAATGAAAATAACACTGATATCTCATTTTAACAGATATACATGGTGCGATGTATAAATTGTCGTCTACGCAAAAATGAAAATAACACCGACATCTCATTTTTAACAGATATATAGGATGCGATGGATAAATTGTCGTCTACGCAAAAATGAAAATAACACTGATATCTTATTTTAACAGATATATTTACCAACACCACACAAAAATATCTTGAAATATAAATAGTAAATTTATTCAATAAATTCGCCAGTGACTTCAACCACGGTCTCCCGACAACTTCAGAATATCCTGCATTTCTTCTGGACGTTCACCTTGTTTAAGTTGGTGAATACTGCTATAATACTTGCCTTCAATTCATCTTTGGTGTTACAATGGATTTCGTCGCACACATAATAATCAAGGGGTTGCAGTCGGAGGAGTTAGGTGGCCAGATTTAAGGGGTTATGTTGTCGCAGAAATTGTCTGAAAGCAATAATTGGGAGTGAAGTCACGAACATGTTGCATGCTTGGCATGGTGCAGAGTCCTTTGGACAGACATAGCGTTTTCCAACAGCCAACTTATTGAACCAGGGCAGCACTATATCCACAAGTCACAGAGGCCCTGTGGGAAGATAACTGGAGACTTAACGTAGCCATCAGTAGGGATCACTCCAGATACCATGAAATTGATGGATATATCATCCAACTCTTTCCAAATCCTCTCCACTGTCGTCAGATTGAAACCCAAACACACTGAAATGTTCGTAGTGGAAATTCAGGCAAGAATTCCAAAGAGAACAGTATTCCGTTTCCCAGTGTAAGGCGGTGTGAATTGCGTCCTGGTGCTTTTTCTCACAGACGGTTCTCAACTGAAACTTCTATACAGTTGAGAAAAAGCTAGTTGTAAACACACAAAAAGAACGATATTTTATATTAAAAAAATTTCTTGTTTTAGCTACGTGGTGCTTACACGGTTCCTCGCCAAGCTACGTGGCATTTACCCTATTCCTCGCCAAGCTACCTGACGCTTACACTTCCCTCCTCACATTTTCACTTTTTCTCACACATACACGCGAAGAAATTACATTTCTTTTAATCTTAAGAAAAAGATACAAAAAATGACATAAAAACTTTAATACTCATCCACGTTGAGAAAAAATTAGTTGTAAAAATATGGAAATGAATATATTTTATAAATTCTTATTTTTAAAAAAAAACACATTTTCTCGTATTTTTCTTTGTCGTGGATTGATTCAAATCCTCAACAGACTCATAAGATAAAAGGTTTAAGCGAATTCTGATTAATCGTCTCTCTATAAAAGCAAAAGAACAATCTTAGCAAGCAGAAGTCAAATAGACAGAAGACATATTTACGTATTGTGTAGAAGATGTATTTTCCATTCGGAAGAGCATTTTAGGTTTCTCTTTAAAATTTATTTAATGAACTTAAAAAATGCTCCCGGCAAACCTATGATGCTCTCACGGTCCACAAGTGTGCCGCAACACACCGGCTTAAAATCACTGCTCGAGAGCAAGTTTTTGTTTTCTGATTTTCTTAATTCGATTAAGAATACAGTGTAACCCGGATATAAGAAAGTTGTCGGGACCGAAGAAGACGTCTCTTATATTCGGGAGAAAATCTCTCTTATATCCGGGTTTCTCTTATATCCGGGTTACACTGTATATTCCTAGTATTTATAATCGGTCTAGGTATCTCAGGCATTCATGAGTCTATCACGCCAATCATCAGGGTCCTGCATCATTAAGGTGACATCATATGTTATTAAACAGTTTTGTCATTTTAGGTGATTGCTATGCGACCAACTCGTCTTGACTAATTTACTAGATGTCCAAAACAGTAGATCCCTAGTAATCTCTTGTTTTACTCCCCCAGCATTCTGTGTAAGATTGTAGAAATATCAGGGATGAGTCCAAAGATCTGATTTCAATGTAGTCTCCAAGAGATGTTAAGTATACCGCTCAGCATCCGAGTGTAGGTTAAATCAAGCTTAGACTCTAGGGTTGTAGTTAAGAGTCGAAGCTTTCTGTATTGAAAGTTGTTATGTCTTCTGCCTGAAAAAAATGTCAGATTACAGAAACTTAACAAATATTCTGACCTTATCACTTGAAGCTTTCAGTTTAGCTTTAATTGAAAGCTAAAAGAGTGAATTTACTGTTGTCAGTAAGCAAAATACTCTGGTGTATTTGAAACAGAAATTATGGAAATTTAATCGATTTTTTTTGTTATTGTCTTTCATTGCAATGTAATTGTCTTAATTCTCTCTATTAAAAACTCTTCCAAAAATAAAATATATTTTTCCGACAATTTATTTGAAGAATACTAACTAATTTAAAGTATAATTAATTTGATTTTAAACAAATATTATTTACTATAATTATAATTACCAAAGAAGTGCATTTTTAAGCAAACAGTAGCAAACCGACTGTAGCCATGATTATGTTTTTGAAGAGGTGATGACAGATTGATTGTTGTTGATTGTTGAGTTTAAAATTACTACAGCCATCGCCCTTCATCAAAATTAAAATATAATTTGCTGAATGTGTATTTAGCTGCTTTGAAGAATAATGTATCTGACTTTTTTTCTACGACAATATTGTTCTGAATATATTTTATTTATAAAAACAATTACTTGATTATAATTTCAAAGTTTATTGAATTATTTATTTTACTATTCAGCGTTGATCTGTTTGAGATAAAACAAAAGAAAAAATGATGATATACATTCCTGCATTTACCTAATAAAATAATTTTACGATCAAAATTTAATTTCTCGAAATTACAGGAAATTAACTAAGTGGGAGCTAACAGTTGTAAAAACGAATTGCAATTTCAAAAATAATTTAATTCATTTATAAATATATCCTGAAAGTTTAATTATAATCTGACAATTATTTTTATTTTGTAAAATTTTCAAATGAATGCGTTATTTTACTGGAAAAAGGCGCAAAAAATAACTATAGTAGTATTTGGTCTATCCGCTGACGTAAACAAAAACGACTTTAACCAAAATTTTGAATGTGGTAGAAAGAATTAATACATTCAATAAGATAATAAAAAAATATTTTAGTTTTGTCTTTTAATAAAAGCATAAACATTGTAACGATAAAAGTTTGTTTAGAGCCTGTTTTTCACAATGCTATACTGTTTTTCAGCGAATTAGTGGAGGTACCTAGTTTTGTTTTAGTCAGAGTACCGGAAACGACCGTAGACTACCGGAGAAAGCAGACCACGTTTGACTGATTGAATTTCAACAACATATGTGACCACTTTTCATAATTTTACAAAGAATGAAAATCAAAGATTGAACAAATATTTGCCTAAATTTTAACACAAAAATCGCCTTTAGTAAAAATCAAGATTTTAATCTGTAACTGATTAATTTCCCAATTAATTTTGAAATGCAAAACCGATGTCGTTAAAATTTACTTAAAATGTACAGCATATCGTGTAAACCCCAGCTCGTTAATATCTATCGTTATTCATAATGTTGATAATAAGTACCTGAATTCTCCTGTTATACTCTACCTTTACAAGGACCAGCTCTGGATGAAAATGATGATATATCGTCAGGAGCTGCACTCTTCACTTTCTTGATAGAGAGCAAAAGTGTCTGCGAGTCCTTGTGGGTGATGAATTATTTTCCCCCCACCCTGCAACTCTTGTCCCACAGTTGAAATGTCACAAGCCTCTCGGTACTCTATCGCTATTTACATGGAAAGCGTTCAAACGAGCTGAAGTCCGTAGTTCCACCATTTCTTATGCTCACGGCTAAGATACGCTCTGCCACGCACATTGCGGTATTAGATTGGTGCAAAAATAATGACGTAATAATGTCGTTTTTTGACGTTAAAAAATACGTCAAAAAACGACATTATTACGTCATTATTTTTGCACCAACCTAATAAAACACCCTCATTCCATTCGTATTTCTTTGGTGAGATGTAAGTTCCACTCAGGTAGCTTCTTTTCACGGGTTCTTCCCTGATCACCACAACCTTAACCTCTTCAAGTCTAAGTTAACCGTTATTTCCCCCACTTATCCTAATAAACTCTGCCTCTTACTCTGTAATCCTCTACCTCGAGTGGATCTTGGGTCTTGGGCATGATAAACCTGATTTAATAAATTTTTCAATCATTTTAGGGTTTCGTATTATGTTATGCAGCTAATTTCTGCATATTTTTTTTAATTATAAAAAATAGAAGAGATATATATTTAATTAGCTTAGCGTTCCATATACTTGAATATATAAGTATTATTTTATTATTAGGTTGGTGCAAAAATACGTCAAAAAACGACATTATTACGTCATTATTTTTGCACCAACCTAATATTTAATATGTTAATATGTAGGCCCAGGGTAATGAACTCTTGGCCTATCTCCGAATCTATGATAAACCCTACCCCGAATCTTTGATCTCCCCACTCTAGTAAATCTCAATTTTCATAAAATTCTATTCATGTAAAGTAAACATTCTATTGCAGCCTAATAATGTACAATGATGGATTATATGAAATATAGTTAAGCAATTCAAGAGGAAAAATTGAAAATATTAGTTTAGTGCAAAAATAATATCGTTTTCTCACATATGTTACTTTTATATATGATTTCTGATCTATTCATTGATATATATAGCCATGTTATATATCATTTTGAAACGCGTTTTTCGCTCTATCGAATTGTGTTATTCGTTACCGTTCTAAATCTCTTCATTCATTTTTTTTTGCAGGCTTTTTCGACAGCATGGACAAAATTCAAATCCGCACGATTTTCTTGTTCCAGTTCAAACTAGGCCGAAAAGCTGCCGAGACAGCTCGTGATATCAATGATGCATTTGGCCCAGGAACCACTAACAAACGTGTGGCACAACGGTGGTTCAAGAAATTTCGCAATGGTGACGAGAGCCTCGAAGATGAAAACGGTCGCGGCCGGCCGATTGCGGTTGAGAACGAACATTTGAAAGCCTTAATTGAAGCCGATCCTCACAAAACCACACGAGAAGTTGCTGGTGAACTCGAGATCGACCACTCAACAGTCGTTCACCATTTAAAGCAAATAGGGAAGTCAAAACAGTTGGATAAATGGGAGCCGCATGAATTGAACGATAATAAAAAAAATCGTCGTTTTGAGGTGTCTTCTACGCTCCTTCTAAGCAACAAAAACGACCCATTTCCCGAGCGGATTGTGACGTGTGATGCGAAGTGGATCCTCTACGAGAACCGGCGACGTTCGGCACAGTTGTTGGATTGCCGGAAAAGCTCCACAACACTTCCCGAAGCCGAAATTGCACCAAAAAAGGCTATAGTGACTGTTTGGTGGTTTGCGGCCGGTCTCATCCATCACAGCTTCTTTATGAATATTTATTCAGAAAACGCAAATCGTCGAGAAGTATTAGGTTGGTGCAAAAATAATGACGTAACAATGTCGTTTTTTGACGTATTTGTTAACGTCCAAAAACGACATTATTACGTCATTATTTTTGCACCAACCTAATACTTCTCGATGATTTTGTTATTCATTTGAAATTCTGCACATGTACACTGGTGTTTGAGTCGATTATCGGATAAAATATTTGCTGAATATTGTCTAATATTATCATAACAACTAATTCGTGTAGAATATAAGACGAGTTGACTTAAATAGTCCACGTGTAAAGATCGGCAAAAGCAAACGATTCCAAGAAATGACCAATTTATAAATGTTGATTTACATTCATACTTTTATATCAACTGATAGGATTGCAGAGCAAACTCACCAGGGCTGATTGCTTTCCAAACCATTTCTTTTCTTTTTTTTCTCTCCGCATCTTTCTCTTTGGTCACAGGGATTAAACCTAATTTTATTGCCAAAATGAAATAAATATTTTTGTGTTAATGTTGACATGTTTAAAAAACGAAAGATGTCTAACAGTATTGAAGAAATTATTAAGTATTTAACACTTCATATATAAGATATTTAACAGTTTTCCTTTCTTTTTCTATTTTTTAGGGATTCATTTTTGTACAAGAATCCGTTTCTTAACCTAACTGAGACATTTATTTTATGCAAATCCGTTTTTTATCAAACAAATTGTATCACATTTTTCTTATTTCTTCTTTCACGTTTCTACAACGAAGTTTTTTTTTCAAAACAAATCCGTTGGTAGGAAAGCAAAATTTTATTTGCCTGACATGCTTTAAATGTCGAAATTTAATTCAGTTCATGCTCGATTTGGCGAACACTGAAATACTCAAATTAACTGAAAATGAAAAAAATTTCTAGAAGTTTTCATATTAGTTTTATTGAACGCTTAAGAATTAAATTTATTATTTCCAACAAGTAAGATATTCTGGTGTATTTCAGACAGAAATTATATAGAATGGAATTTCTAATTTAATTTTGATTTCTTGAAATTTTCTTAAAAGCGGCCATTTTCTTAATTTTAAGAAATTCGTAAAAAAAAATATTTTCTATTTCAAAATTCTTTCAAAAATACATATATATTTCTGACACGTTATTTGAGTAAAATTAGAAAAATTAAAGTTAAATTAATCTCATTTGAAATAAATATTACTTATAGCATAAAAAGCAATATACAACAATTTATTAATGATTGGTCCTGTTCATCCGATTCAAAGTTTTATGGATTGCTGATTGAGGAATTCATGACAGCTACTACGGATGACCCGAATTGACGTAAATTGTCAGAAATCTAAGCGAACGCATCTTTTTTTTTTTGTTTTTAACTACCTATAATTTTTTACAAATGAACATATTTTGAGCAATTATTTAATATTCCGTTGAATTATTTACGTTTCGAAGATGCAAAACTTAAAAAAAATAAAATACTATAAAATTTTCTTCAATTAATTTAATACCAAATGAAATACCATGATTACTCAATTGAAGTATGAACCACACTAATATAAATATATAAAATACTTAGCGAAGTAGTAATTGAAAAAAGTAAAAATTCCTTTAGATTTTAAACTTTCAAAGCTGAATGGAAATTAACATTTTTAAACGGAATAGCAGCGACCTAATAAAAGGATAAAACTTTTAGATCACGTCACATTTTTCATAATAATGGCAATTTCAGTCTACCATACATAAAAATAAGGAACGTATTAAGTAAAAAAAATACAAGATAAAAAAGTATTTTAAACATAGAATAGCGCAACTACGTTTATTAATCTTTTCAATTTTGGATTTGTAAATTTCTTTTCACTTATTATATCACATCCAGGATATAGCCCAAGACAGACTTACGATTTCAAACTATTATAAATTATTATAATTAAAAATTTTAAAGTTAAAAAATTCTAGTAAAAATTCATTAATCATCGTGTGGCACCATTTAACGAGACAGAAAAGGAAAAGAAAGAAAAGAAGAAAAAGAGAGGCTAAGAACCGAATCTTGAGTGTTAAGCAAGAACACACACACAGCTAAGAGATAATGGATAAAAGGATATTGTGATAAGTAACAAATGGCGAAAGAGTGTCATTACAATGACAGGGAAATTCTGAGTAAAAAGAAAGGGAAGGAAGGAAAGAATCAGATATGTTTTGGCATCGGCCGTGTTATCTAAGGGTATGAAAACAAACTATTGGTACGGGAAGACATCTTATTATCAACTACAGACCGACTGGCCAGAGAAAGAGAGAGAAAAATTCAAATGAAAATGTTATTTCGTTAAGTGACAAAAAACAGACAAAAAGACTTAGACAGATATGAAAAATTAAAAAAAAAACACCCACGAGCATCCTTGGCCTGCGATAATAAAATTTTGTTATCAGGAATTGTGCCGAAAGAAAATAAATGTGTTTTTTTTTCTTTCTTCGAGGCGACAGACCGACTGGAACTTTGGAGATGTTCCTTTTTGAGACCATGTCGAGAAGACCACACATTCTGATAATTAGCGATAAAACACCTGACGTAAACCACGTGTAGAACAAGAGTTATGACCGACATTGTCATATTGTCCCGTTCGCGGCTGGAGAAATGATAAACCATTAAGGGGAAGAAAAAGGAAAGAAGAAAGAGATATTTTTTTTTTTAAGCAAGATATTTTTTTTCCTGAAACAAAGCCGCAGATTCATCCACGCCCGACTAAGACATCATTGGTCGAGTGGTGATCACGCGATGCACGAGGGAGGCTGTTGCCGCCCATCTGGAGGATGAGTAAGAGAGGTTGCCACGAAGATGTGGGGAGGGCAGTTCACGCCCCTCTGAAGTATGATGAGAAGGTGGGAGTGAGGAAAGGTTCCCAAAAATGGAAAAAGGTGGAAATTCCTAACCAGAGAGGTGCATATGTATTTAGAATTATCGAGGAAGCCCCCGGCGCCGACAAACCCACCCCGGTTTTGGTCGGCGCCCATATAAACGAAGCCACAACGAGCAGAAATGAGTCGAGTCCCAGCATTTCCCAGAGTCAGTCTCCGGTTGAGGCACGCCTCGCAGATAGCTGACCAAGATTCCCTCACATTTTCCAGACCCACATCTTCAAACCAAGAACAATTATTTTGAAGAGCGACTTAGATCCAGATCACCGAAATAAGTTTTTCTTTTGACTTTCGTCCAAAGACCCACCGAAACACCAATTTCTTAAAGAGCAGACGACTTGAAGTGTTAAAACTTGCCTAGCGGAAAACGACGTGCCACAATCCATAGAACGGGTCGGGAGATAGATGCAGTCCTATGTATCGAACAACTAGACATAAAGTTTGTTACCTTTTTCTTTGATACTTTGAACTTTTGAGTTTTCATTTTATTGCCTTTTATGCGTATTTTTGTGGTATCACCCCCTTTGGACTCGGTTTGCAGTACGGCCCCGATGACTGATTGATTTCCTCTGCCTAGATCAAATCACAACGTGGGTAGGCAGACTGGGAATCAAAGTAGGACGTCACCGTTGGTGCCGTGGTAGACTGGGATACAACGACACGGTTGGCGCTGCGACCAGGGGACGACGTCACAATCGGAAAAATTTTATTTCTTTAGACAATAATGTACTTAACATAACTTATTTACTAAAAAAATTAAAAGCTTTCTTAATTAAATAATGTCTTAGTTTTATTGGATTCATTATTTTTTTATTCAGAGGAGAGTTTCAGAAATAATAGTTCCAATTTGAAAAAAAATAGGGGATTTGGAATCTCCAAGGACACCTACTTTTAACAAATAAAAAAAAATCAGGAAATACAAAGGTTTTGAGCGAAATTTCATGACAATAATTAAGTTGGGGGTAACATATGCAAATAAAAATTATTTCCAAAATTTTCTAAAAGAAATTAAAAAGAAAAACTTTCATTTATTTATCAAGTCCTGAAAATGTCATTGAAATCGGGCAATATGATTGTTAGAAGAATTTCCAAATCAATGTGTTTTCAACGGAAAAAAAGGCACAAAAACGTCAATGTTATAGTGCAGATACCTGCTGTAGTTTAGAATAATTTATATTACAAAGAAATGATACATTAAGATCCAGAACAACACAAAGCGCAACCCAATTTTAAAAATAATAATTGATGAACGTCTTGCACGAACTGAAATAACCACAGCGGTCGCATGCATATATATATATATATATATATATATATATATATATAGTATTTACATTACTCGGACTATTGTCCTCATCTTTGTCGCCATATTTATCACAACGTTTCGGCCGTTGTACGCTCCGGCCTTCTTCAGGTGGTTGGAATTTCGAACTGAACACTTTATTTCGATCACTGGGGTAGACTGTTCTAGTTCCACGTGCCATGTTTGATGGATGTCAGTTATCAGTTATCCCCTGCTAATTTTCCCTCTGAAAGTTCTCCACTGCCTTAACCGGGTATTGAACTCACACTCTTTGGGTCTGTCACTGGATCTAACCGACGCCTTTGCCGTGTGTCCTTGAGGACATCTGGGTATGAATCTCTGGGTATTATAAACCTAATGTTTTCAGCAACCATTTTTACCAGTGTTCATATTGCAAAGTTGCAATATGAGTTTTGGTAAAAACATATAATGATAACAGCACAATTGCAATATGAGCACTGGTAAAAAACTGGTTGCTGAAAACATTAGGTTTATAATACCCAGAAATTCATACCCATTTTCTGTAAGCAATTGTGAAGCATTTCCTTAAAACAAAGGCCGTCAGAAACAAAATCAGGAAACCCGCCGTAAAAAGAACGGCCAAAATATCAAGCATTAAAAACTCATACAAAGGAATGTCTCGAATCTGTGATCTTAAATGATCGCCTCCATATTTCAGGATCTCATTTACAAGACGGGCTACACGGGCCGATGGGAGATCTTGGGATCGAAATAATTCACTCATCTTTGCAATGTTTTTCTTGTATTTTGGATTCTCAATGACTTCCTCGATATTTCTGACCAACTCGTCAACTGTGAAATTATTGTCCATTGAGATTCCGAAACCTTTCATTTGCATGTACTATTTAAAGTTTGATCAAAATAAAAGGGAAATCCAATGATGGGAACAGCGTTGTACAAAGTTTCATAATTACCACTGTTACCACAATGGGTGATAAACAATTGTGTGTTTGGGTGACCAAGAAGATCGGTTTGGGACAGCCATTTTGTGATTAGAACATTTGGGCGGGAATAAGAAGTATTTTAATGTTTCCAGACGACATCATATTTGATCTTACTGAAGGCTTCTTCCATTTTCTTTACGTGAATGCCGTAATAGAGCTTCCTGGCGATACAACGATGACTCCATGTTTAGAAGCATTAACAAATTTCAAGATTTTTCCTTTTGGAGGTCTCACCGGCTGGGTAGCTATTCCTCCAATGTATTTGACATTTGGAAGTGCTGGTAATGCTTGACGGAGAAAGTAATCCGAATCAACAATGTGCAGTTGGTTTTGTCATAGAAGTTCTTCGAAAGAAATATCCGGCCGTTCAGGTGCGTATTCTTTAATGTCTCTTTCCGGAGACCAAGGTGTTGGATTTATATAATCATGTAAATATTTCATCATGTTCTTGATCTTCATCGAGAAAGATGTTATCTCATTCCTGAAGAGATTAAAATGTGGAATAACTGAAATTGCCCATGGTGTTCGGTGAATGGAAAAGTAGTTTTCTAGACCCAGGAAAATGAAAGGAATTTCAAGACTGTACGCGAAAATGGCCAGACAATGGCTCTCTATATGCGAATCAATAATCGCTAGCGATGCATTGAATGATTTAAGTCTTCGAAAAAGTTCTTCATTGAGAAGGTAACGATCGCATAATTTTTGGAGGCTACTGAATCTTTCTTCCAATAGATATTTCTCTGGAAATTTTAATGCTTATCTCAGCTCATCAGTGAATATCTTATATTCTGGAAACTCCTCTGTTATGACGAAATTCACTCCATCTTTTACTGGACCGAATTTTTCATCCAAATTTTCAGTGATGAGTATATAGTTTTTATGGCCATAATTCGTTAGTTTTTCAGCCACTTTAACCATTGGCTTGATATGGCTAAAATAAGGCAATACAAGAAAAGAATGTTGTCCGTACTGGCCAGTCGAACTGATAGGATGGCAACAATTATAACTTGGAAAAGTTGTGTCAATTTCATTGTGAGGAATTGCAATTGTTTCTTATGAAACAGGATGAATCTGAAAAAGAAAGAAATAATTTAAAAAAAAAAAACAAAAACGAATATGAATTTTATTTAATAACAGCAAGAAATCATCCCGTTCATACAAGAAACAATTACATCAGGATTATACGACTTAAGTCATTTCTTCAACATGTATTCCTATTTTGAAGTATTTATTGATAATGAAAGCCAGCGAACTGATAAAATAAGATGCAAATCGGAAGGTTTAATATTACTATCAAAATGACGTATATTTATTTTCCTTTAAAAATTCTCGTTTTACTTGATAAGTCCAGCATTACTATTACATCTTTTAGACCATTTGGAAGATTGGAATTCCCAGAAAGACGAAATAAGATTATTTCTCTTAAAATGACATGTTTTCATTTGAACACGGTCGACATTTATTTCTGCAAATGTTCCTTTTTCTGTTCTATGTATTTTTGTTAATTTCTGTCTACGGGAAAAACACATTTACCAATAATGATTGAAAATATATTAAAAACTATAGCAACAAATTTATAATAGTCGCTTTAGATAGCCCGCCTCCAAAAATCAATCATTTGAAAACTACGGCTAAATCATCTCTTACACTATATTATACATACTTTATATATACGATATACTTGTTATATAGTTTTAGATATATTTTACTACACAGGTATTCGTATATATATATTCGAAATTTTAAGTATTCATTGGTAATGAAAGCTACTAAACTGATGAAATAAATTGCAAAACGGACGGTTTAATATTACTATCAAAATGACATACATTTGTTCCCCTTCAAAATTCCTCGTTTTGGTTGATAAGTAAGATCTCCCATCCTATAAAATCTTATAGACAATTTCAATGATTAGAATTTTTTTTTTTTTTTTTTTTAAGCTTAGCGCCCCGAGCAAGGCATGAATCCACTAGGATGCAGGGGGATTGCAGAAGATTTGTAGCAAGAGCAGATAGGAGTGATAGAAGAAAGGATGAAGGGAAGGACAGTGTGTAATCAAGGTAACTGGAGATGTCGATTGACATTACATTTGAATAGTTGGAGATTATCAGGGAAACAGTAATTGGGAAGGGTGTTCCACAGGCGAGAGGTGCGAGGTATGAAGCTATTGGAGTTGAAGAGACTGCTACATTTTAAAGTTTCTACAGTGTAAGGGTGAGATCGGGATGCCAGCCTCGTAAGGCGCTTGTATTCATGGAGACTGGGGACATAAAAATGAAATAAGATTATTTCTCTTCAAATTACATGTTTTCATTTGAACCCAGTCGACATTTAATTCTTTAGATGATTCCATTTCTGTTCTATCCGTTTTGTAATTTCTGTCAGTCCAAATGCTCACTGAAATTACAATAACCGTTTCAATATCGACAATTACCTGAAGCATTAAGCCACCAAATTGCCGGGATGGAGCCGTAAATTTCAAGCTTTTTAATGTGCGCCACAGTTTGTTTTTTTTTAATGCGATTTAACTTGCCGACTTCTTGGTAAGGGATATATTCAACTTCCAGGTATTAATCTCATTGCCAAAAATTGTTTTCATCCGTCTAGGAATTTCAATTGAAGCTCAAGATTCTTTCACTGATCGCTTCATCATAAGCAACTGGCGTTGAACTTATAACAAACGAATTCTTTTATTCATTCATTTATTCATTCATTGCTCATGGTGTTCGGTTAATGGAAATATAGTTTTCTAGACCCCTAATGAATTAAATGAATTTCAAGTCTGTACGCCAAAAAGGCCAGACAATTGCATTGGAAATGCGAATCAATAACCGCTAGAGATGCATTGAATGATTTCAGTCTTTGAAAAAGTTATTCGTTGAGAAGGTAACGATGACATACTTTATGGAGACTACTGAATGTTTCTTCCAATGTATATTTCTCAGGAAATATTATCGCCTCCATTGCTTCATCAGTAAATATCTTAACCTCTGGAAACTACGAAGTTCACTCCATCTTTTACTGGACCGAATTGCCAATCCATTTTCTCCGTAATGAGGATGTATCTTGTGTGACCATAAATCGTCAGTTCTCCCTTCAGTTTAACCATCGGGTTGATATGGCTAAAATAAGGTAACGACAAGAAAAGAATATTGTCTGCACTGTTCAGTCGATCTGATAGAATGACGAAAATAATGACTTGAAAAAGTCGAGTAAGTTTCATTGTGAGGAATCGCAATGTTCTTTTATGAACAATAGTTAAACAGGATGAATCTGAAGAAAGAAATAATTTTTAAAAAACCGAATAAGAATTTTATTTAATAACAGGAAGAAATCATTCCGTTCATACAAGAAACAATTACAACAAGATAATACGACTTATGTCATTTGTTCAATATGTATTCATATTTTCAAATATTTATTGATAATGAAAGCCAACGAACTGATAAAATAATTTGCAAAACGTATGGTTTAATATTACTATCGAACCGATATATATTTATTTTCCTTCAAAATTCCACGTGTTAATTAATATCAAAGACCTCTAATCGTAGAAAAAATCTTTTAGACCATCTCAAAGATTGGAATTTCTCTTTCTCTTCAAATTACATGTTTTCATTTGAACACAGTCGACATGAAATTCTACAGATATTTCCACTTATTTTATATTCGTTTTTGTAATTTCTGTCAACGAAGAATAAACACTTTTACCTTTAATCCAAATGGGCACTAATATTTCACTGAATCATTACAATTTTGGTTAACGCTTGAAGTTTGAAGACGTCAAATTGTAACCTTTCGTCTGGCTGAGCTGTAAATTTCAAGCTTTACAATGGGTCCCACATTTTTTTTTTTAACTTCGATGCAACTTTACGATTTCGGGGTACAGGAAATATTCAAATTCCAGGTCTTTATCTCATTGCCAAAAATTGGTTTCATTCGTCTATGAATTTCAATTGGCGATCAAAATTCTGTCACTGATCGCTTCATCATACGCAATTAACGTTGAACTTATGACAAAAGAATTCTATTATTCATTCATTCATTCATTTATCGCATCTTTTTGCTGCTGTGGTCACCACTTCCGCTATTTCTGTTGTAATTGTAGCTCATGATGATATTCAAGCCAAATCACTAAAATGGCTTGCTGTTTCCTTTTGCATCGGGGATATTGTGATTACCCCGTCTCTCCTCTCAGATATTACTCCACCCCTGAAAAAGCCATTGACCTCGAAGGCAGCGCAGCTATACTCAGGCTGCCGACTGGCGAATGAGGATATATAAGCACATGAGTTTACCAACATATTTATATAAAATAGGCAATTTCATAAAAGTCAAGAATTATTTAAAAAAGAGCGTAGAAATGGCATTTTGGTACTATTTGTTTGCATCATAAATAATTTGGTTTCTTTTCACCAATTTTGTTCTTGAAAAATAAAGTACAATTACATTTATTCGGTTTGACCACAATTTGCATTGACATCATGTCGTTTATTAAACAATTCTTCAATGACTTCTGTGCCAAGTTCCACAGATTTTGAAGTGAATACATTTTGACAGAATTCTTGAATTTCGTTTCTATTAAAGTTCTTCCCATCAAGCATTTTGCAACGATTGAAAAATATCTTAATCTTTGATTGTTGCAAGAATATTTTGGCTGAGGTAGAAAAGTTTCCTTGTGTTATTCTTGCTATAGTTTGCATGACTCATCGATTCAAATTAAACTCTTACTACCTTTATTTCTAACAATATAAATACGGTTATCGGAATGGTGCATGTTAAGGCAAGTTATTAATTTTCTTCATTTTCTTTATTTCAGTTATAGTCTGGTTGATAATATTGCATCTTTAAATAACAGCTGGTATTTCTCGCGGATTGAGAGCCTTTATTTGATTATTAACATTGAGTTCAGTTTATTGCCACGTTCTTAATCCTGTGTTCCCGAATAATTTTAACTCTTCTACCTGACCTCCTGAGTCAAATTATATATCAAATAACTGATATGTTTCACCGAAAGACATTAATCCTCCTCTTCTCCCTCTAGTTATGGGTAAATAGCAGGACAGACTATATTCTAAAGCCTTGGATGGCAACTGGTCTAGAAGAAGGACAACTTTAAATTCAAAAGTTGCGGAGTGTCGTTTGGGGACCTTGTGGTACATAGTGCACCAGGTCTCTGTATCCGGCCCTTCAAAAGCGTGGGTGGTTCTGCACAGTGCCTTCATCACTATAATCAAATCATATCTGCTGGCGTCAGGGCTGTCAGCTCCTAGGAACTGAGCTGCTTGACCCTCATATGTCAAATACGACGATAGACTTCACCAATGTTCCACCGTAGATATAAAAATAGTTATAAGTGTTTACCCACCTTTCAACCAGTGGCTGGGAATTAAGTCATTTTTCTCTATCATCGATAAAGCGATGGTCAGCGCTCAAAGTCTGTGGAAATCCTTTACTAAATTTTTTGCTGTTCGCCACATGATTTTCGATTCCTAAATATCTGCAGGCGATTCCTAAATATCTGGTAATTGCTTATTGTCTTCGAGGCTTTACTGCTTTTCTTGGATAATTTCGATTAAAAACAATTTGATTAATTAATGCTGGAATAATAATTATTTTTTTAATTATTTCACCCCAAACAACACAATAATGCCAGTATGACTCAAGGGGGTCTACAGAGAGTGGAAGAGAATAAAAGGCTTTTTTGAGGAGAAAGGCCAATAAAAAATTATCTGTTTCAGTAAAACAAAGGATGTCGAATGATGTTGCATTTAAATTAATGAAGATCGTAGGCAGCAAAGAAGGAAGATTACAACAGAAAGTTCTGCAGGCGAGAAATGAAAAAAAAAATATCTATGGATTATAAATTACGGTTACATCTAGTTATTTCAATAGTAAAATGATCAGGGTTTGTAGCCAATCTAGTAGTACACTTAAATTCACGCTGTCGAGTTACCAAGGAGGCACAGTCATTTGAACAACTACCATGAAAATATGTATTGAAAAGACAGGTGGGTATCACATCACGGCGTTGGGAAAGTGACTGAAATCAGGGCCAACAACATTACAGAACCTTCTTTGGATTTTGTCGAGAATATATAATCTGAGCACCAGACCATATATAGCAGCAATATTCAATGCACGGGCGAATAGTAGATTTATAAACGTACAAGATGGATTCTAACGATAAAAGCTATCTGGTACGACACCAACTTTCATAGCAGCAGACCTACCCTGAGAGAGAGAGAGAGAGAGAGAGAGAGAGAGAGATAGAAATAGATAGAGAGAGAGAGAGAGAATGCATGCAAAGAAATAAAAAGGAAACAGTTAAAATATAACTTATGCTTATATCTAGTCATTTCAATAGTAAAACGAATGGACCTAAAAGCCACTCTAGTAGTACGCTTAAATTATTATTAGCACCGAGTTCAGTTCATTGTCACCTTCTTAATCATCTGTGGAAATACTTTTCTAAATGCTTTATTGTTTGCTATATGATTATGATTCCTAGTTATCTTCAGGTCTCTTCCTTTTTGTCTTAGTGGCTTTAATGCCTTGCTTGGAGTAATTTTGATTTAAAACGAATTAATTTAATAATGTCGAAATTAATTATCATTTTTTTTAATCATTTCAAGCTGTCGAGTTACCAAAGAGGTAATCTCATTTGAACAACTGTCATGGAAATATTTATAGAAAAGTCAGAGGGAAACCATATCAAGGCATTGAGAAAGTGACTGAAGTCAGGACCAAATTTTGTCGAGAATATATGCAGCTACTTACCGGTTAAGTATTTCTTTAAATATATTTTTAAAAATTGGATTCTATTCTCTTTATTTCAGTTATAGTCCAGTTAATGATGTATTATAAGTAACAATTTGTATTGCTCTTGAATGACGTAACCTACATCCGATTACTAGAATTGGATTCGGTTCGCCATATTGATTTTATATTTCTGCAGAAGTCCTTTCTAAATTATCTTAGTTATCCATTTTGTTCACAATTATTTTGAGGTCCTTTAACAAAATTATTGTTTACTTTATTGAATGAAGTGGAAAAAAAATTGAAAGAAATCTTAATAAACAATACATATATAACTTCAAATAAAAATAATACATATAATACAATTTTCCAGATACCTGTTTTTTATGCATTATTTATACTATATTATACATCCGTACTATATACTCTTTAATTGTTACACCGTATATACTCGCGTATTATAAGACTTTTGAAGACCAAATTTGAAGCTAATTTTAAGGGGGTCTCTCCATACACGTGATTTAAAATTAGCGTATGTACTGCAAGCCATGGCTACGCCGTTGACCAAAATATATATCGATTTACTTTAATAATTTTAATACGTGGGTATATCTGTTATATTGTTGTATATCTTACACTGTCTAAATTACGTAAAAATGAAAATAAAACTGACATCTCATTTTAACAGATATATTTACAAATACTAAAGAATATCTTGAAATACTAAAGAGTAAATTCGTTCAAAAACTCGACATTGGCTTCAACCATCTCCTGCAACTCTTCTGGACAGTCTCCTTGTTTAAATTGGTGTAAAACTGCCATAATTCTTTTATACTTCTGCAGAATTTTGTTCTAAATTCTTCTAGTTATCCATTTCGTTCACACGGGTATTGAGATACTTTAAGAAATTATTGTTTACTTTATTGAATAAAGTGTTTTATTTTTCTCATGGCTGTTAACCAAATGTAGCATCCAGTTAGATTTGATATCTAAATATTTCTTAAACAATAATTGCTGTATTATAGATCAACTCAATTCAGATTTACCACTTACCACCATTACTTCTAATAATATAAAAATCGGTAGCGTTTATTATTCAAGTAAAGCATCCAATTCATTGAGTTCTTTAAATATTTTGGTAGACTATCCTTGTAGTTTCGCTAGGTCAAATCAATTTAACCTTATTATTTTTACTTCCAGCAATAAAAATACGATCATTTGTATAGGGAATGTTAAGATAATTTATTTATTTTCTTAGCCTGTAACCCATTTTCTTTTTTTTCAGTTATAGTCTGGTTGATAATACAGTGTAACCCGGATATAAGAGAGTTGTCGGGACCGGAGAAAACGTCTCATATATTCTGGTTTCTCTTATATCCGGGTTTGGTCTATTTTATATACATTAACACAGGCTCTAATTTGGGACCAGATAAATTATCTCTTATATCCGGGTTACACTGTATTAAATTTATAATCTGGTATTTCTCATGGATTTAGAACTTTAATCCGATTATCTGCAGATAACCTTTCTATATTTTTCTTTATGAGGAATTATACTATTCTTACAATATTAAGAATACATTTTAATTAGATAAAAAGCGGGTAACAAAACAAGTAAAAATGCAAATAGAATAATAACTAAATTAGTATCTTTATCTCGGGGATTTCTTTTGCAATGATGTAGTGAAAGACCGTGTTCTGATTGATTGAAAAAAAAAAAAAAAAAAAGAAATTCGCGTAAAAACACCAAGGTTTTTTTATTACGTAAAATGAATTTGAGAAAAGTGAAGAAATAGTTTACCACTGTCCGTACTTTCTGGTTAGGGGAGTTTTAGGGGTCTAAGCCACACTCCAATCTTTTTAATTAAATAACTTATTTAAATAAGTATTTATTTAATTTCAAGCATGTGAACATTAAGTTCTTGTAGCTTCATTTCAAATTATACCCCGTATAAATTATTTTTTTTACTGTTCATTAGAAAATTATTTAAGAAAAATAGATTTGTTTTGTTCATAATAATTGATATTTGATACTATAAATGATTTTCACTGTTGATTAGAAAAATATTTAAGAAATTTGTATAGATTTGTATTGTTCATAATAATTGATATTTGATACTATAAATGATTTTCACTTTTGAAAAGAACAATTATTTAAGGAAAAAATAGATTTGTATGGTTCATTATAAATGAATTTACTGTTGATTAGAAAAATAATCTCAAGACATGTATGAAATTCTTCTGCAAGCAGTTGTTGATCACTGCTATGAGATTGGATTGAATCCAGACCCCAAAACTGCCATTGTTGATTCTGAACAGGCAGTAATCCTTGCCATCAACTGCGTTTTTGGACCACACATACTTACTCAGGGCTGCTTTTATCACTTGATTAGTAATGAAAAATAAAAATCTATTTGTGCTGAAATATTTTTCTAATCAACAGTAAAAATCATTTATGATGAACAATACAAATCTATTTTTTCTTAAATATTAGGTTGGTGCAAAAATAATGTCGTTTTCTGACGTATTTTTTAACGTCAAAAACGACATTATTTTTGCACCAACCTAATTAGGTTGGTGCAAAAATAATGACGTAATAATGTCGTTTTTTTGACCTATTTTTACCGTCAAAAAATGACATTATTACGTCATTATTTTTTAACCAACCTAATAATTTAATAGTGACCTCACTTGTAAGTAAACCGATGGCTTCGTTTGAAAAATCATTGAGATTCTTGTTAATAAATTGTGATGGTATTTCTTCTGTAATTGCTGATTTAAAAATTTAAATTGAATTTATTGAATATATTGATTTAAAAAAAAAAAAAAAAAAAAATGCATTATTCCTGGTGAAAAAATTTGATTATTACAAAGATAGCAATAAAAAATAAGGAAACGGCAACCTTTTAAGAAATATTGCCAATCTTATTTGGGTCCCGAATTAACTGCTGACTGCGATGAAAGAGAATTCAGGGATGCAGCAACACTCATTCCCCTAATATTAGGTTGGTGCAAAAATAATGTCGATTTCTCACATATGTTACTATGTGAGAAAACGACATTCTTTTTGCACCACCCTAATAATTCGTCACATCCGACCAGGATCTGATACTTAGAGCGATTGCTGCTCGGCGTATGTGCGATGACAAGCCCATTGGTATAAATATCATCAGATAAACTACAGTGAACCTTTGTTGACAGGGTACACTGGAATATTCATGCGTAATCATTTGAAAGGCTGTGGAGGTGTTTAAAGGAGGATGCTATCTGATTTTTTTTTTTTAATTATTTGTCGGTGCAAAAATAATGTCGTTTTCTCACATAGTAACATATGTGAGAAAACGACATTATTTTTTGCACCAACCTAATATCAATTTTTTAATGTTCAAAGAATATTTGTTGCAAATCAGAAAGTGTATAGAAATAAGAAGAAATTAAATGAAAATAGATTTAGACGGGAGACGATGGGTGATTTGAATTTCCCTCTGATAGTAGGGCCTCTTTTTTTCCCCCCCAATTTCATATTATTTTTTAGCTTTATTTCACACCAATATTTTAAAAAATGTTATAGACATTTGTTAGATTATTGAAAGAAACAACGGGATATAACGATTTGTTTAAAAAAAAAAAACAACAACAAATGTGTTTATTGTTTTTTAGTTTATTTCTTTATTTCTTTGTTTTGTGACTTTTGCCCAGTAAATAAATAAATAAATGCTACTGATGTTGTCGCAAAAGCACAAGTTTCAGCGAATTCAATTCACTAAAGGTTTTTTACGTTTCGGTTTTGCTTTTCAAACACAAAAAAAAAACATATTTGAAATTTTAAAATTTTATTACCGGTTTTCAAATTTCAAAAACTCAAGTGTCGATGTCTTGCTTCTAAATACCCCCCGCCCAAATAATAATGTATCCTTTCTCAAATATTTATTTTTAAAGAAACTTACAAGAAATGGCACATTTTACAATAAACTTGAATCCAGATAATTTAGTTCAACTAACATTATGATTAGATTTTTGTTGGACGTTTGAACATGTCCCTTTTTCTTTTTTTCTTTTGCAAAAAGGGGCTACTTCTCGTTTAGTTTTACTTTCTTTAAACAAAAATAATGGAATACAGTTATATTGTTATTTGTTGCGCTTTTGAATTAATAAAGCCTTTTCAAGAAAAAAATTACAAAGAAATGAAGCTATAATATTGGCTTCTTTAAAAAGAAAGAAAACTTAATTTATTTACTACTTTATTAATAATTTGAAAAGAAAATACAAGAACTTAACTTAGATAAATCGATTTACCTGAAAACAATACAATAGTAATTAAATACTTATTTAAAAAAAAAAAATATTTATTTAAACATATTGGAAGAGAGGCCTAGCCCCCAAATCCTCATTCAGGAACGGCCCTAAAATCAATTTTTAATCGACTAGTTACCAAATTTTCTTACCTTTTCAAAATGACCGAATTTTCTGGGCACCGTGGTATGTAGTAGTATACATAGGCTTGTGTACTGGTAGAGGAAGAAAGAGCAGTGCTTGTCACAAACAACACGAAGACAGTTTATTGTCCTGTCTGTGTGAGAGTGACGAGAAGATAAAATGTTATTTTTTGATCGAGGAGGTTCTTCAAGTAAGGGCAGTTTGGAGTTGAGCAGGTATTAACCTTATTGGTTAAAAATAAAATAACAAAAGGGATTCATTAATTATCTATAATTAGTTCGAATGATGTAGTATTGTCTTATTAATTTATTTGTTTTAAAATTATTCCAATCTAACAAAGAAATTCAGCAGAAAAATAGCTGAAAAGTACAATGATTGCGTTCTGGATAAAGGGAGTGAAGTGTAATAAAAATATTTGCTAATATTTTTTTAAAGATGACACAAGACTACAGTTTAATTTAGGGGTGTAAGTGTAGTGGCATTGACGGAATAAATCAACGCACACATTTTTACTTTACGAATGTGCAAGAAAATAAAAAAGCAAACAAGAGAAAGAATACAAGAAAATAACTTTTCTTAACAAGTACAATATTTATATCTATAAATGACAACAGTTTACAATAACAATAGTAATGTGAGTTACTTCCCTTTGACTGGGGTACTGTTTTTACTAACAATACATTTTTTTTTATCGGAGCTAACAAAAGCTGAATTATCCTGTAGTTCAAAATGTTCACTGAAAGAAAATCTTATAAAGCTGAAAATATGCTGATAAACTTTCAGCTTTAAAGAAGTTGGAGAAGTGAATGTTCTGTTTGTTTTTGTTGCTCGTAGTTGAATGTATTGTTCGTAATTGTTTGTACTTAAGTTTAAGACTCAATCAATAACGTAAATTGAATGTTTTCTTGTAGAAATTGGTGAGTGAGATGTTTCATTGAAATTGTAGCTTGAATTTCAGTGAAGTTATTTCATGTTAAAGAACTTGAGGTTCTAACTTTGTACTTCGCTGCAGTAATGATTCAAGCGTCGTGAAGTCGTCTAGCAAATTCTAGTCGTCGTAAATTCTCACTGACTGGGTTTGCTCGTACCTTCAATTTATATCTTTTTTAGTCACGTGACAGGCTCCGACGTCATTATTTTTTCGTCAGGTCAAAAACTAGGTTGACGTTGTTCGGACGTAGTGGTGAGCAGGTAAATTGTTTTTTTAACATCTGTTAACCACTCAGAAAGCGCCTTACAAAACTCAGTCTGGAGCCTGATATGTTTTGTGTTGCTTATTGAGAACAATGCACGCAAAGATATACGAGATAATTTTACTATTTATTGTCCAATGAGAAGTTCAGGTTTTAAGAAACATTTATGAAGATGTGATCCGCTTTCTGCACGAAAATCGACATTTGTGAAAAAGTGGTAGCGGACAGCTAAAATACTCCACCCCCAAATTGAAAGTTTGAAAAGAAAAAAAAATTTTCAATATGTATGATACTTCGCAAATTTTGTAGGCCAATGAACATGTCTGCCTGCTCTAGTTGTAGTTTTTGTCAGAAGAATTTCAGGTAGAATATCCTTCTGCTGGGCGGAAGAATTTTGATCAAACGAGGTCGAAGAATGCTTATCGGCATCAATGAAAGCAGGTTTCAACCTGTCAATGCTGACAGTGTTTGTCTTATTATTGATTAAGATGGTAAAATATTTCGTTGCACGGGAAATAACTTGGAAAGGACCGGGGTATGTCGGTGTGAGGGGGTTTTTAACTGCATCTCTGCGTAGAAATACAAACTCACAGTTTTCCAAAGTTTTCGGTACGAAAATTGCTCTATTTGATGTTCGCGTTGCAGTATACACGAGGTTGGACATGCGTTCTTTCAAGTCCTGAATGAAGTATGTAGATGGTCTTGTCGAAACATCTTTTTCCATCATTTGACCGGGAAGTGTAAGTGGGCTCCCAAAAACAAGCTCAGCTGTGGTGCATTTTAAATCTTCCTTGACAACACTACGCAGTGCTAGCATTACTAGTGGTAATCTCTCAATCCACGATCGTGTGTCTTCGCTAGCTGTAAGTGCTGCCTTTAGTTGCCTGTGAAACCTTTCTACCAAACCGTTTGCGCACGGGTGGTAAGCTGTAGTTGTTATATGTTTAGTACCCAACAGGTTAGTAAATTCAGCGAAGAGGGTAGACTGGAATTGGGATCCACGATCTGTAGTAATGACAGAGGGGCATCCAAATGTGGCTATCCACTCACGTAAGATCGTTTGTGCAATAACACTGGCGGTGATTGATCGCAGGGATACCACCACTGGCCAACGTGTGAAACGGTCCACTATTGTCAACAAGTATTCGTATCCGTCTACTTCCATTAAGGGACCGACGAGGTCGACGTGTATATGTTTAAATCGACCATCCGGTGCAGAAAAGTGACCAGGAGGAGATCTGGTGTGTTGTTGAACTTTCGATTTCTGGCATTTAATACATGTCTGCGTCCAGTGTTTTATGTCTGCAGGCATGTTTGGCCAGACAAATCGTTCAGAAATAAGTTTCGTTGACGCTTTACGGCCGGGATTAGACATAGAATGAAAATAGTCGAAAATTTGTCTGCGCATAATAGGGGGCACGTAGGGTCTAGGATGTTTAGTGCTAACGTCACAAAACAAGTATGCCGCACTGAAAGGAATTGGTCGTTGCTCAATGAGCAGTGACGTGTCGCTTTTCACTTTTTCTCGGGTGGCATCCCTCTGCTGTTCTCTGGCTAAACATTCAAAATCTAATGGCTGTAACTTGACGGAATTCACAGTAGCTCTAGAAAGGGTGTCAGCAACGATGTTGTCGTTCCCGTTAATGTGACGAATATCGGACGTAAACTGTGCGATGTAGTCCAGCTGTCTTATGTCACGAGGGTTATATATTTATCTGTTTTAGAGTGCAAGGCATACACTAAAGGTTTGTGGTCAGTGAAAATTATAAAATTCCTGCCCTCCAACAGATGTCGGAAATGACGACCGGATAGATATATAGCAAGTAGTTCACGTGAAAAAGCACTATATTTGCGTTGTGCTGAATTTAATTTCATGGAAAAGAATGAAAGTGGTTTCTTCACGTTATCACTCTCCTGGTGTAATACGGCTCCTACACTATCAGCAGATGCGTCAGTAGTAAGAGTAAGTGTCGCTTCTTCACTATCCGAAACGTAAGATAGTTTGGTGTAATTATCCAGGGCTTCCTTGGCATTATTAAATGCTGAAAGTGCATCGTCAGTTAGACTAATCTTGCTGTTCTTCTTTCTTTGATTTTGTAACAGGTTTGTCAACGGAATCAGCACTTGCGAACAATGAGGTATGAATTGCCTGTAATAGTTTACTAAACCGAGAAATCTACGTAGCTGTCGAAATGTAGTTGGTTGTGGGAAGTTTTGAATAGCTTCGACCTTTTGAGAGACGGGTGTAATGCCTTTCCCATCTATTTCATGACCAAGAAAGATCAGCTTCGGTACAGCAAATTCACACTTAGTAGGATTAATTTTAAGTCCGAAGTGCTTCAATCGCCGGAAAACCTGTTCCACGTGATCGGTGTGTTCTTCGATGTTCCTACTCGCAATCAGAACATCGTCAATATATAGGCGAATGTGAAATGCAGGCCACGCAGTACTTCGTCTATAAGTCGCTGGAAGGACTGCGCTGCATTTCTTAGACCGAAGGGCATTCTAGTAAACTCGAATAAACCGAACGGTGTAGTCACAGCAGTTTTGTGGATGTCGTCTTTTGCCACAGGGATTTGATGAAAAGCCTTTCTCAAGTCCAACTTCGTAAAAATTGACGCTCCTTGTAACGTTATTGCAAAATCTTGTAGATGCGGGATCGGATATTTGTCCGGGACTGTTTGAGCATTAAGTCGCCGAAAATCACCGCATGGTCTCCAAGCTCCAGCTTCCGATTTCGACACCATATGCAAAGGAGAAGCGTATGGGCTGGATGATGGACGGATTATCCCTAAGTCCAACAGATGCTGAAACTCAATCTTCGCATTTTTATATCTATCGGGATGTAAACGCCGCGGAGGTGAATGCACGGGAAGACCAGTCGTCTGTATCCTGTGTTCCGCATTGTGTAAGATTGGTTCCATATAGTTGAACGGTGTCAGAATTTCTGGGTATTTCCGTAATAAATGTTGAAGACCGTTGGTAGTAGTTAGGGCTGTACTGATACATGCCGTTGTCAATTTTGAAGTAATTCCCTTAATTGAAATATCGGTATATGTATCTTCTAAGGATCGGGAAGACATGTTCACGTTGAGTTTAAAATAGGCTAGGAAATCAGCTCCTAGAATTGGTGACTTCACTTGCGCGATGGTAAATACCCAAGTAAACGATCTACGTAATCCCAGGTTTAATGTAAGTGATTTTTCACCATAGGTTTCTATTCGAGAACCGTTGGCAGCTTGGAGGTTGCATGACGTAGCTTTGGTCGCCATGTTTGTTGTAGGCGGAATCACACTAACCTGTGCGCCCGTGTCAACCAAGAATAGGTAACCAGAATTGGCGTCCTTAACATAAAAAAAGACGGTTTATATTTTTTTCCCCGGTAGCGAACGCCGTCTTCACTTGCTGCCGGGAACGTCGTTTCCCACTTGCTGTGTCGATCTTCTGCCAAATAAATTCGCGCTAAACCTGCAAGGTTTACGGCATTTATGTGCCTGCTGGCCAAAGTTAGCATGATGCCAACATACGTTGTCCTGATAGTTTTCCCTATTTCGTAACAACGATCTGTGTCTACGTCGTCGTGATTCAGGAGGAGTTCGATTAGTGAAGTTGCATTTTTGTTGTTGCATAGACTTCTGAATATCCTGTACCTGAATTGACAGTTGTGCTAACCTGTCACTATGTTTACGCATGTCGTCTGCGTCAACCACTGATGCTACTGGCTGTCTCTGAGTCGCAGCATACACAGGACTAGCTGGATGGTTATCAGCTATTTTATCACCTATTTCAGCTAGTTTTTGTAGTTCAATTTCGTCTGGGAGGGAAGCCAAAATTTGGATGGTGTTCACGTGAAGCTTGTCCAACCAAAGCTGTCTTAACACTGTGTCAGACATTGTGTTGCTTCCTAATAGTACCCGCATTTTACGCAGTAGTTGTGACGGTTTACTTTGTCCCAAGCTCAAGTTATTAAAGAGGTCACGCAGCCTTTGTTCCTCAGATTGACCAGTTCTATGGAGTATAGCTTCTTTTAGGGTATCATAAGGTTTATTAGATGGCATCTCATCCAGGAGATCCGAAACCTCAATCGCTACCTCCGCCGGTAGCTTCTCTACAACGTAGGCATATCGGGAAGTTTGGGAAGTTATCCTCTTGAATATAGCAGTTAACTGTGCGAACCAAACTTGAACATTGACATTGTTGTAAGCTGGCAAATTAACAGTTATTGCGGCTTCTGTGTGTGCATCAGTTTGCTCAGCCATAATGTTAATATCTCTTCGACGCGGAATTAGGATACCAGTTGGTGATGTGGTGATTCAAATTTTTTAAACGACAGTACAAAAATCAAAGTTGCCAAAGTGAAATTTGAGTACGTCTGCTATAAAATATCGCTCAATAATTTTCCATGCACACTCGTATTCGAGGTCACCATTTATGTAGTGGTATTGACGGAATAAATCAACCCACACATTTTTTACTTTACGAATGTGCAAGAAAATAAAAAAGCAAACAAGAGAAAGAATACAAGAAAATAACTTTTCTTAACAAGTACAATATTTATATCTATAAATGACAACAGTTTACAATAACAATAGTAATGTGAGTTACTTCCCTTTGACTGGGGTAATGTTTTTACTAACAATACATTTTTTTTATCGGAGCTCACAAAAGCTGAATTATCCTGTAGTTCAAAATGTTCACTGAAAGAAAATCTTATAAAGCTGAAAATATGCTGATAAACTTTCAGCTTTAAAGAAGTTGGAGAAGTGAATGTTCTGTTTGTTTTTGTTGCTCGTAGTTGAATGTATTGTTCATAATTGTTTGTACTTAAGTTTAAGACTCAATAACGTAAATTGAATGTTTTCTTGTAGAAATTGGTGAGTGAGATGTTTCATTGAAATTGTAGCTTGAATTTCAGTGAAGTTATTTCATGTTAAAGAACTTGAGGTTCTAACTTTGTACTTCGCTGCAGTAATGATTCAAGCGTCGTGAAGTCGTCTAGCAAATTCTAGTCGTCGTAAATTCTCACTGACTGGGTTCGCTCGTACCTTCAATTTATATCTTTTTTAGTCACGTGATAGGCTCCGACGGCATTGTTTTTTCGTCAGGTCAAAAACTAGGTTGACGTTGTTCGGACGTAGTGGTGAGCAGGTAAATTGTTTTTTTAACATCTGTTAACCACTCAGAAAGCGCCTTACAAAACTCAGTCTGGAGCCTGATATGTTTTGTGTTGCTTATTGAGAACAATGCACGTAAAGATATACGAGATAATTTTAATATTTATTGTCCAATGAGAAGTTCAGGTTTTAGGAAACATTTATGAAGATGTGATCCGCTTTCTGCACAAAAATCGACATTTGTGAAAAAGTGGTAGCGAACAGCTAAATAAGTAATTTTCTATAATATTGTTTTACTTGAAATTAAGATATTTTCTCATTGATTTGCTATGTCCAGCTTTAGGGAAATTATTATTTACATAATGTTTTAAATCATAAATTGGATTTTACGATGGAATGATCATAACCCGACAAAATGATACCAAGTTTATTGAAATTGGATTATCCAAAGAAATATTATTAACCTTAAGGTTTCTCCAACATTAAATCCAGATTTCCTTTTTTAGGGCTAATGTAGTTAAAAACTGATGAAAAGCAAATAAAAATACCTGCTAGTAATACGATTTTTTTGTTTAAGAGAACCCAAAGAGACAAAAAATATCAAACAAGTTGTGTTTGGCGATGTACCTAATTTTCTATGCGATTGTTGCACTTGAAATTAAGGTATTTTCGCATTGATTTGATTTTTCCGCTTTTATCGAAATCCTTATTTGCATGAGTTTTGAAATGATGATGGGATTTTGGGATAGAATCATCATAACCCTACACAATTATATGAAATTTATTCAAATTTCACAATCCAAAGAAAAGTTAATAGTTTTAAGGTTCCCCCTCTCAGCAATTGCAGATGACCTATTTTTCGCGTTTAGGTGTCGGTGGGGGGAACAAATGAGTTTTTCTAGTGTAGTGGGAATAAATTTACTGCGAATTAACATTTGATTCCAGTACCACAGTACCCTGGGCTACAAGAAAATACTAATGATGTTTATGTTTTAGTGTTGTGCGGGAGGTGATGATGTTCCCTTGTAGCCCATAGCCTAAAAGTGATAGTAATCAAATTTCATAGGGTGTATCTCCCACCCCACTACAAGTTATCGGAATGGTCTCTAAGGAATTCATTAAACAAATGAAAAGAAACGAAGAAAAAATAAATAGATTTTACATTTGGGATCATTTCCCAACCTCTTAATAATACGAGGCCTTAAAAATTATAAACCTCACTTAAAGTAAAAATAATCATCAAGAAGAAGATGGTCGGATCAGTCCAGCTGTGGCCATGTGTGAACGGAGGAAAGGGAAAGGAAAAAACAAGGTAATCAAGAGGATCCTTACCCATGTGCATACACGCATATATGATGGACTCTCCCGTTGTATGAGGGTCAAGCAGCTCAGTTCCTGGGAACCGACAGCCCAGACATCAGCACATATGATTTGATTATAGTGGTGAAGGCTTTCTGAAGAACCAAACACACTTTTTGAAGAGCCCAATACAGATACCTGATGCACTAAGTGCCATAATGCATCCAAATAAACACACCCATCCAAGGCTACAGAACCCAGTCTGTCCTGCTATTTACCCATAGTTGGAGGTAGAAAAAGAGGATTAATAATTTTCCCAATGATATTAGCACGTACGTGAATGTAATGGATTGAGGTGGAATTATAACTTGGCTCACCGATTTTCGTATATATATATATATATATATATATATATATATATATATATATATATATATATATATATTTACATTGCGCTCTCTGGATTTTATCCTCCTTGGGTTTACTCATACGGATTATCTAGTTTTTCATAAACTATATATATTATATATAAAGAAATAATCATGCATACATTCAATCAACAATATTAATGCGATTAATGGCGAATTCACTTCGCTAATAGAACATAATGTATGCATTAAAATACTGTTAATCCATTGAATGATGTGATCCTCATTTATAAAACTGTTGTCAGATGTTTCTAGTGTATATTTTTTAAGTTAAGCAAGTACTTTCGAAGATCCATGTCTTCATCGTCAGGCTGTAATTTTTTTCCTTTAAAGTTAAGACTTGAAGTCGAAATAATTGTTTGTATTTATTTATTTTGTAAAAGTGCAAAATTGTAGCAGAAGGCCAAAAAAGGGGAGGAGTAACGACTGGTCTTCAATATCTTATACCTAGATAATCTGATTCACGACCCATTCATACATTACAATTTACCCATTCACCATAAAAACTCGTCCGTCACCAATCAATCCTCCATGCACCATAATACCACATCCACTCTAGGGAGACCTACAATAATAATCAAATAATAATGAAATAATTGTTTGTAGACCGAAAGATGTTTTTTTTTTTAAGAATGTGCTATTTACTGACACTTGTACAATCTCGGAACGTGTGAGTCGCAACGCTAAAGTTCAAAATTTCAAGTGAGAATTTTTATATGAATTTTGTAATATGGTAAATCCATGAATTCTTTTTTACAAGTGTTTTTCAGTTAACATGACATGAACTAAGTATATACTTCAATTTCTATATTGATATGTCTTATATTTTTTTTTTCTCAGGACAAATATCCATTAAGTCGTTTTAAAAAGCATGGAAAGTTCCGCTGGAAGTATGGTGAAAAAATTAAAATATAGATTAAAAAATGTAAAAATTAAGTTAAATAAATCAAAGAGACTTAAAATAAAATTAAAGAAAAGAAAAATATTATTACTATTGTTTTTGCGTTATGTTTCCTGCTTAGTATCTTGTAGAGCCGGGACCAAACTATGGTCCTTAGGCCCTACGGGAAAATTGTTATTGAATGGATAACATTTTTCTTAGTATCTGTATTTCTGAGATGAGGTATTATGTACACTATTTACATTATTCGGACTATTGTCCTCAAGCTTGTTCTCATATTTATTGCCATATTTATCACATTTCGGCCGTTGTACGCTTCGGTCTTCTTCAGGTGGTTGGAATGTCGAAATGAACCCTTTATTTCACTCGCTGGGGTAGAGAGTTCTAGTTCCACGTGCCATGTCTAATGGATGTCAGTTATCAGTTATCTCCTGTTAATTCACCTCTGAAAGTTCTCCACTGCCTTAACCAGGTATTGAACTCACAACTCTTTGGGTCCTGTCACTAAATCTAACCAACGTCTTTATCCACTGTGCCATGTGTCCTTAAGGACATCTGTGTATGAATTTCTGGGACTTAATGTCTTCAACAGCCATTTTTACCAGTCTTTATATTGCAATTTTTTGCTGATATCATTGCATTTTTTTTACCAAGAACAAAGATTTCTTCGTACCTTCGTAGGCAGTTGTCGCAGCGTTACACAAGCTACCTCATATATACGGTCTCCCTAAGATTCACAAAGACGGTATTCCGCTCAGGGCGATTGTGAGTTGCCAAGGCTCTGTTTGCCACACTCTGAGTCGCTTCCTTGTAGATATAATTGGCCCATTGATCGGAAAGTCATTTTCATATGTCCGAAACCCCGCCCGCTTCGTGGAAATAATCAAAGATGCTCCCATCCTATCCAAACAGATGGAGAGCTTGTACGTGGTGAGTTTGTTCAACAAGGTACCCACGGAGGAGGCACTCTCAGTAGTCAAAGACAGATTGGCCTCTGACTCATCCCTAGGAGAACGGACCAGTCTTCCAATAGATAATCTGATGGGGATGTTGACATTCTGTACAACACACTTCGGGATGGGATCACACATATATCGACAGGATGAGGGCTTAGCAGTGGACTCGCCATTATCACCAGCAATGGCGAATATATACATGGAATACTTTGAGGAAATGGCATTAGAATCTATATCTCTAAAACCAACTCTATGGTTAAGATACTTGCCTTCACACTCTGGCCACACTAGGAAGATGTCCAGGTTCTATTGGGCTATATGAACTCAATAAAACCTTCGATACAGTTCACGATGCAGAAAGAAAGTAACAACACACTCTCATTCCGGATGTTCGAATATCTCAAACAAAGCATGGCTTCAAGACATGCGTATACCGCCATTCACCGGACAGTACCACAATTTCAACTCCCACCATCCATACAGTGTAAAGAAAGGGATCGTCTGCTACTTACAACACCGATCAAAAGTCATGTGGCGACCCAGAAACATTAGATAAAGAATTGGTCAGTATAAGTAGTACCCTACAACGTAACAACTACCCCGAGTACATGGCAGCAGCACCAAAATCCTGGGATAGGCGGGTACAAGAGGAGGACAATGCCACTCAGAAAACAGTCTACCTGCTTTATGTGAAGGGGTTATCAGAAAAAATACAAAGGATCTGCGGTCAATATAACATCAGGACAACCTTCAAAATCTGGACGACACTTCGCAGATATCTCTCCAAAGTAAGACCCCCCCACCCCACATGGAGGAGAACATGACTAAAGACTGTGTGTACACTATCCCGTGCAGCTGCGGAAAGAAATATAAAGGGAAGGCGGGCCGACCCCTTACGGTAAGCTTTCAAGAACACCAAAAAGCTGAAACACGAGAGGAAGTGGAAAAATCAGGCGTGGCTGACCACATATGGAGAGAGAAGGGAGATCACCGTCACCTGTGGGATCAGGTTGAGATCAAGACAAAGAACACCATTGGAAAATGCATAAACTTAAGGAATCAGCACATATTCTAGGCCACACAAATCTCCTGAGCTGACCAAGCATAGAAATGAATACAATATGGGAAACAATAATGAGTGTCAGAGAAACGCAATAACAACGAAAATAGCAATATGAGCTCTGGTTAAAAAAATGGAATGATAACAGCAAAAATTGCAATATGAGCACTGGTAAAAATGGTTGCTGAAGACATTAAGTTTATAAGTCCCAGAAATTCATACACATGGCGCAGTGGATAAAGGCGTTAGTTAGATCCAGTGAGAGGATCCAAAGAACTGTGCGTTCAATACTTGGTTAAGGCAGTGGGGAACTTGGAGAGGTGAATTAGCAGGAGATAACTGATAACTAACATCCATTAGACATGACATCTACCCCAGCGAACGAAATAAAGGGTTTAGTTTGACATTCCAGTTACCTGAAGAAGGCCGGAGCGTACAACGGACGAAACGTTGAGATAAATATGGCGACAAAGATGAGGAAAATAGCTGAATAATATAAATAGTGTAATTTTCTTAGTACATGGTATGTTCCTAGTAGGGTGATCTTCTAGCCAACTGTTAGAAAAATTGTCCATTCCTTTTCTCACGAGGCCCAGAGTTCCGATTATTATTGGTACAGTCTCAATTTCCATTCCCAAAATCCTGTTAATCTCGATCTCTAGGTCTTGTATTTGGACAATTTCTCAATAATTTTCACGGGGGTGTTTCTCTCAGATAATACTGCTATGTCAATAATCATGCACTTTCTGAATTTCTTGTCTTTTATGATATCAGGTCTCTTGGCTTTTATTCCCTTGTCAGTTTGAATTGGCACGTCCCAGAGAATAGTTACATCGTTATTTTGTGTAACTGTGTCTGGTTGGTGTTCATACCATCTCTTAGTGATTTCGATTTTGTGCTTCTTTTATATCTTCCACTACACATATGTCGCTACCTTGTTATGTCTGTGGTTATATTCATTTTTTGCTGGTTCCGGACATTTTGAGATAATATGATCGACAGTTTCATCATATTTTCCGCAGATCCTGAATTTCGGGTTAGTTCCATCCTTGATTATGTGACAGTGATAGGATCTGGTTACGAGCCGTTGGTCCTGACCTGCAATAATTAGGCCTTCTTTTTCAATGTTCCACTCGAAGCTCCTCAGCCACTGATATGTTTTCTGTTGGTTTCCATCTACTTCATTTTAGGTATTTGCCACGCAACGCCTTGTCATCCCTTTTTTTTTTAAAAACTTCATTTGGCCAAGTTGTTTTGCTTTCTGTTTTACTCTTTTGGCGTAGATGGTATCGACTTCGTTTCGGTTTCATCCTCCAGAAGCTCTTGGTACGTAGAGCCTATCAACATCTGATTTCAGTTGGTGTACGCTCTTTTGGGTAAGCATTTTTCTGGCCTTCCATTTATTAATGTAGAAGCTGTATGTTACTACGGGTATAGCTTAAGTGTTGATAGCTTTCATTTTATTGGCATTTTATTGGCACCATTATGTTCGCTTTCTAGTATCAAACGCACACTCCTATAATATTCTGTTCGGATCTTTTTCTTCATAATTGAATGTTGTATTCCGTCCCCTTCATTAATTGATAAGTATTTATATGTACCATCTTCATCTAGTTCCTTAATCTTGTTGATATCAAGGTCTAGATTTGTATTTTTCGCTAGTTTACCGCCTTTGAAGGGGGCCTTGGCACATTTGTCGATTCTGAACTCCATCCAAATGTCAGCGCTGAAGATTTTTACAATGGTGTCTAGTTTTTGTTTTTTTTTTTCAGCTGGTTGTCATCCTTCACAAAAATTTTAAGATTGAACGCCTTTCTGTCGTCGATCCATGCTATCGATATGTTTCTTTTCCTTGTTTTCACCTCTTCCAATATTGTTTTATTGATAATTAGTTGGTCTTTGAACCCTTAGCTTCTGTTTTTACATCCTTTATGTTCCGATGGGTGGAAATCGTTTTTTATAAATAAGGAAGATGTATATCCTCTCGGTTATGATACAAGTGAGGATCTTGTACATTGTTTGTAGGCCGGTGATGGGCCTATAGTTCTTCGTGTTCTGTGTCTCTTCTGTTTTCTGTGCATTTTTCTGGGTTTTTGATTATACCATTGTAGGTCCGTCCGAGGTCTTGGTGGGTGCTAGATAGGGTTTTTGTCCCAAAATTGATTACTCGGTCTATTCCTGGTGCTTTCTAGTTTTAGATCTTGCAGATGGCAGCTGTTGTTTCAGTAATATTGATATCCGTCCATTTTTTGGCACTCTGTATGTGTGTGTTGTTGCTTGATCCATGTTGCTCTTTCATTGTGCATCTAGCATTTTCCCCACATCTTACACCAGAACTCCTCGACTTCCTGCATATTAGTTGGGTCATTTATCGGTATGTTATTTATTTCCAGTTCTCGATATAGCCTCTTCTTTAAAGATCTTGTTTTGACAAAAGACTCTGTTTCTTTTTTCATAAAGCCTGATTCTCTGTGCCTTTCCTTGAAGTTGTTGTTTCAGCTTCCTTTTAACTTTTACTACGTCAGTCTTATGTCAAGGCTCCATTTCACTTGTTTCTATTTTCTCTCTTTCATTTTGGATCCCTTGTCTACATCAATTACAAGTGACAATTGTCCTCGTAGTTTATTTATTTCGGTTTTTCTTTTTTTCTTTCTAGACTGCATTTTCTTTTTAGTTTACATTCAGTTTTTACTTTTAAACTTATTGTTTCCGTGATCCATGCCGAGGTCGCGTATATATGATGATTAATTTCTGTCAGGTTCATCAGTCTTTTAATTTCGTTCCTTATTTTTCTAATTGATTGGTTAGCAAAGTTAATCGATTCCTTCATTGACGGTTCCTTCTTACTTTTGGTATTGTCGGCCTTTCCTCGAAAAAATATTTCCTTTAGAATCTCTCATTTATATCGGATGTTTTTGTCATCTCTGTTTGTCTCTCATATTCGTCATTATCTTTCTATATTTGCTTGCGTACGTCCCAGAGATAATTACAACTAGTTCCTATTTGTTCCTCTGCATTTGTCTCCTCTGGGCTGTTGGCATTTAGCCCCACGATGTTAGCGTTTGATATATTTTTGATATTTTCCCGGATGCTTTCGAGTTCTATGTTAGATATTCTTTTTTCTTGATGATGTCACGCCTGGCATTGGCTAGTTTTTTGACATAGATGTTTAGTCTGTTTGTGGGGTGTTTTTCTCGCCTGATATTGTAGGGGGCTTTAGTCGTTGTTGTCGGATTTATCGTAGCGGTGTAAAAGGCTATCATTACTTCAATATGCTCTTCCTTAGACCCTTTATTTATTGTTCTTTCTCTGGAATTTTCTTCTAATGAATATAGATGCTCTATTTGAGGACTTTAGTCGGTGTGGTTCTCCTTTAGTTCTCGTTGGGTAGAGTTTGTTCCAGTTGCAGACTTTTTTAGCCCAGTGTGCTTCCTCACTGGGTATCAAGGTACTTGTTGACCCGCGTGACAGCCGATGTGGTTTAGCAATATTTTTCGTTCTGTCACCATTATAGCTAGTCTGTATTTAACTATACATAGGGTCTGGTTCTATTATTCTGCCGTTTACACATTTCTTTCCGCCCCCACCAGGGACCTAAGGTTAGAAATGGCATCATGACACTTTACATTGACAAAAAAAAATACATAAATAAAGCCCTTCGTAAAGTGTGGGCTGTACTTTTCAGAACAATTTTTTGTATCTCTTTGAGGCATGGACTTCCAGGAGTCCCTTCAATTAGTCTACTGGAATCTTTTCCAACCAATCCTAGGGCTCCAACTACAACAGGGATTGTTGATGTTCCCATCTGCCACATTTCTGAGATTTCTATTTCAAGGTCCTTGTATTTTTACAGCTTTTTGAATTTATTATTATTATTATTATTATTATTTCCATTGATTTCTCTTGTACACACATTTCTTTTCAGGTCAAAACCCGAGACCTAATGTCAAAAATGATCAATTGTTTTGTAAAAAAAAAAAAATATTAAGAAAATTATTATTATTACCGTTTTGAATATACGCTCTTTTAGCGCTAGAGGGCGTCGTCAGTGATGTTCTGGAGATGGATCATTGGGCAGTTTCGGGTCTTTCAAACATCATACTGACCTCACCAAATCGACCGCTTCAGAGCTGATCAGACTGAAACGCCCTCTAAAAAAATGCTCGTAGACACTGACTTCTATAAATATACCCAGTTATCACACATTTGATTAGAGATTGACCAACAGCCAATCACAACGGTGCGAATTCTATTTAAGCTGTTTACGGGTAAATTTTTTTTTCCTTTTTTTTTCTCGTGGACTACCCTTCATCGGATACTTAGAAGGTAATTATGTTTTCCGTTTTTACCCATTTCCCATCACGTTTCATTTCACCAGTTAATAATTACTATTTACAGAGATAAGACAATACGGCCATTTACCGATTACGGCATATCTAGTTAGTTAAAAGTTGTGGCATATCTTTACACTATTTACATTTAATATACAATGATGTATAAAAAAAAAAAAAAAATTACACTTTTACATGAATTTAGGCTTTCCCCAATTTGCTTGACCATACACTTGTCCGTTTTAGCCATAGCCATTTAGCTGTCCTTTCTGCAGTCTCGGTAATGGTTTGGATGGCTTTTCGTTTTATTGTACCCACTATCCCTATGTCTGTTAAGGCGCTGACCAGTGATCTTGCCACAAAACCCCTTGTGCCTACTTCGATTGGTTTGCAGCTTGCCTTCCATCCATTATTCCTACAACTTTCCACTAATTCATCGTATTTTAGTTTTTGCCTTTCACTGGCTTCTTCTGCGTTATCCTCATAACAGACTGTTAGTTCCCACATGATGACTTTCTTTAGTTTATTAGAAAAAAGGACTAGGTCACTATTACTATCATCATCATCAGCAGCAGCGGCAGGTTTAACTGATGATCTCTCGAGTTAAAAACAGAAGAAAATGCGTTTGAAATACAAACGACCCAAGCCACTGTAATAGTAATGGTAACATTAGCTTTTTCCTTATAAGGAAACGTTCGGCATTTCTTGACCGAGCAGCCACAATTACTGCTGGTTGAAATTTATGATGTCTTTCTATTAAAACATCTCTTCAAAAAATAATTCAGTAGCTGTTATCGCTCTTGCACGTATTGATTGAGCTTTCCCTACTAATCTTTTCTACACAAATAGTCCTAGATTTTCTGAAAGCAACGGAGCAGCAGAAGCAGCACTAAAAATTATAAAGAACATACTGAGGAAAGCAAGGGTCCCATATATGTCCCTCCTAGCACATGTAAATACCCCAATTTACTGTGGGTACTCCAGCGAACTAGGGGAGGAGGAGATTAAGAGCCAATATCCCAATCCATCCGAAGCTACAGGCGCCCAAGTGGCCTGACTTCAAACTTCATTCGAAATAGGGATGAACAAAAGAAGGCTCAACAACAGCACACATACAACCAGAAACACAGAGCAAGAGAAGTGAAAACCACTTGAATCTGAATCCAGAGTATGGATTAGAAGCACAAAACAAAGCCAGGAAGGGACGATAGTTTGAAACGCCCTCACTCCATCATCCTACATCGTGGAAACAAATGACAGCAGAGGATACATCCGTCTCATCTGCCGACACATTATACCAAACCCCACTCTGAGCAGAAAAATAAAAACAGAAAACCCTGAATGCATCCAACCCTCAATGGCCAAAACTGAATAAATGATTCATCAACCAACCAGTTTCCCGGGACACGTGACACTGAGACACGTGACACCGAGGTCTGGACGAGTATCAGGTCCACCCACAAGACTGGACATTTAAAATGAACAACAGTTATAACCTAAGAAGAGATGTTATGGTATCTATCTATCTATCTATCTATCTAATCTGGACGGAGTGATTCCCCTTTGAACGGGATCTGAAGAAGGTATTCGCCACTTTGATATTAATCTAAACACACGTGTTTTCATTCATTTACGAACACAACATAAAATTAACATTTCAGATTATTGTATTTGATTATTTATTACGACTATTTCGTAATATATTTTTCTCTATTAGTTTTTTTTTCTGTTTTAAAGATCGTTTGTCTTACATTTGCTTTCTGTTTTTGCTTATCTAAAGTTAAATTCATCAACATTTTCTACTGTATTGATTGTCTTAGTGCTACTTATAGTAATATTGATACAAATACAACTACTTCGAATAATAATAATAAGAAGAAGAAATTTATATATATATATATATATATATACAGAAAGCAAAAATAGAACAATAAGTATTGTAAATATATTAAACATTAGTCTAAAACAATTTATAATAGTTGCTTTTTATCATCCGGCTCCAAAAGTCAATCATTTGAAAAAATCCAGATAAATCATCATTCATACTATATTATACATCCGTAAAATCATCCAATAGAAGTTTATGTCAAAAAAATTGATTTTCCTTTTAAATCATTCATCAAAAGTTTAAATCAATTTACTTTGATGGTTACAATCTATTCCCAATCTGATTGTTTGTCTCTTTTGTGTTCACTGATGCTATCCAAAGAATATTTAACATGACAATGATTTCATAGCAATATTTATCCACTCATTGGCAGCACAAATATAAATAAAATAATGCCATTCCACCTTTCTAAAATAATTTTTAAATTTTGGAAATTCCCCTAAAAATGTTTCTTTAAAATTCCAGTTGTGAAATTGATTGTTTTGATTATATAAAATATGTTTGACGTATATTTCATGCTAATTAATATAACAGCGAAAGGACTAACATTATAACTATTAATAAGTTAAGATATATAACTTCCAAGTCATGATGGTTAAACTTAGTTACAACTTGGTCGTTGGTCTCTCTTGTACTCTAAAGAATTTTTATCTTCTCATTGATAGCAAAGATATATTTAAAAAATGCCATATCCGACAGTTGTAAAATAATTCTTAAATTTTGTAAATTCTATTGAGATTATTTATTTTTTAAATTGATTTTGTTGATTATATAAAATATTTTGTATACAGATTGTAGGGGCCGGAAAAGCATCCGATTAGAATTCTGTTCCACAAAGCAACAGGTCTTGGGAAGAAGGTATCCGACTGGAACTTACTCCTTACTCAAAGAAGACGATAGATGGACATCACATTGAAATCCAGTAGATTTTTTATTTCTTTCTGATTTTCTGTTTCTCATATTCAAATATGCATTTTCAATTTTTCTTTGTCTGTAAAGATTTTGTTTTGTTATCTTTTACCAGATCATTGTTTTTATTTTTTTTTACCAGAGCATTGTTTTTTTTATTGTTTTTTTTTTACCAGAGCATTGTTTTTATTTTATTTTTTTACCAGAGCATTGTTTTTATTTTTATTTTTTTACCAGTGCATTGTTTTTATTTTTTTTACCAGAGCATTGTTTTTTTTACCAGAGCATTGTTTTTATTTTTATTTTTTGACCAGAGCATTGTTTGTTTGTTTTTACCAGAGCATTGTTTTTTTATTGTTTTTTTTTTTACCAGAGCATTGTTTTTATTTTTTTTATTTTTTACCAGAGCATTGTTTTTATTTTATTTTTTACTAGAGCATTGTTTTTATTTTATTTTTTTACCAGAGAATTGTTTTTATTTATTTTTTTTTATGAAAATAAGAGATTATTTTACACTGTGATTTAATATCATATCGGAAACTTTCAGGATTTCTAACAATGGTTTTAGATTCCAATAATTATTAGCATTGATGAAATATGTAATATCTTACCTTCAGAAATTAGTTGAATGAGTACATTATAAATAAGACCAGTGACACCGTCACCGACATAGATAATTTGTTTTTACTACTACTAAATATCATATCTCCAGCAATGAGGCAAAAACACTTGAAGCAGCACTTTTTATATAAGAATACACCCGTGACGTCATTGCACAGAGATAAAGCGTTTTTAAATCTTGCTACAAGACATAATATCCTATATTTTTTTTGTGCGTGTAATTTGCATAAAAAATGTTGTGTCTAGGGACTTGCACTAATTTGCGATACCTAAAGATTAAAATGAATTTTAAAAAAAAAATGAAAATGCATTCTTAAAGCTTTCATTTTAGCTTTAATCGAAAGATAAAGGATTAAATTTACTATTTCCGGTAAGCAAAATTTGTCAGTTATGTGCCATGCGTGATACACGCTTAAGCGATCATGTATCTTTCGGTGACTGACGAAGCAGATTTTTTCCGCGTTAGACCAGTTGACATCCAAGGCTATAGATACTAGTCTGTTCTGAGGGGCAGAAGAAGAGAAGGATTCATACCTTTCCTAAGGGTATTAACACGTAAGTGAATGTATTGAATCTAACTGGAATTCGAACTCGGCTCTCCAGTTTCTTCAGCCGAGACGCTATCCATTACTCCACAGTTTATTTCCAACAGAAAATATATTGATTGGAATTTTTTTTTTTCTTTTATTAGATAGAATTTTATAACTTGTCTTCTCCGCTACCAAAACCATTTTTCATTAGAATACAGCCGTATTATCAGCGTAAGTATCATTCTTAAATTTAGAAAGTTGTCTCTGATTATTATTTTACATTAATCGAAGAATTTACTATGGATAAGCAAAAAGATTTTTTTTATTTATTTACTATTTTATTTTATTTTTTTATATATCCCCTGCCAGCTTCAATGATGGAGAAAGCATTACCTCGCATCATCGCCAGTGAGACATGCTGCAAGAGCCACTCCGTTTCGCAAGGTTCGTTCCTTAATCTAGCCGCCATACCGTCCTCCCTCCAAAGGAAGGCCATCAAACGAGAGCCAATAACCACAGAACTCTCCACTATCACTGGAGTAAAAATAAGTCTGTCCACAAGAGAAAAATAGAAAAATTTTTAACTATTTATTTTATCCTCGCGTCCCGAGCGGCAGACCCAGGTTCAACTGCGGACGTGATCAAATTACGGTCGAAAATGTATCGGCATCTCAGATCAACTACTTCCCCACCCCTTTAAAAAGGAAAATGGTAATGCCATCCGGCCGCTTTCCGTCACCACAGTCGAGTTCTACGGATTCGATTTGGGAAAGGAACCTCTTCTGATGATCTTGTTTATTGCTGAATGCCTTGGAAAGCGGCCTGCACTACAACGACAGGAGAGAGGACACAAACCAAACGAAAAGATCCACATCTGTATCTGTGACGCTCACATAATTTGAGCCCAAGAAGGATCGCGACTCCGACCCGAGTGTAATCATCATCTAGAAGGGTAGATGAAGAAGGCACTACGTTGAGCCAGACGCCACTACTCGGTTGTGAAGCAGATAGTAGACAGTCGAGGCGGTGCTGATATAAAGTGAGCCTCAAATTAGTAAAATTGGCCTTGCATTTTATTTCATCCTAGATTTTCTATTTTGATGTGTCTAGTAGGATAGAAAGTAATTGTTGGGGCCTGACGCTGCCAGCTTGTTCAAAAGAACTACCCGGAAAAAACATTTAGACGATTCATCGAGTATATCATCATTTAATTCAGGACTGGAAGTAAGCGAAGAAAGATATCCTGGAAGGGGCAAGTTTGCTGCTGATCGAAGGCCCAGGCCTCCGAAACTCAAAGTTCATTCATTCATTTGTTCATTTATTCTGCTATCGCATTTTTGCGCCGATGTGGTCACGACTTCCCTTATTTCTGTTGTAATTGTGGCTCAGAATGACATTCAAGCCAAAACAGTGCAATGACTTTCCGGTTCCTTTTGCACCGGGGATATTGTGGCTACCCCGTCCCTCCTCTCAGATGTTACTCCACCCACTGATAAAGTTACTGACCTCTCAAGCGCAGCACCTATGCGCAGGCTGCCGACTGGCATATGGCTGTATATAAACACATTGGTATACCAATATGTCCATGTAGAATAGACAATTTCATAAAAGTCAATTTTAAAATATAGAAATGGTATTTTTGTAACATTAATTTGAATCATAAATAATTTTCTTTCTTTTCACCAATTTTGGTCTGTAAAAAAAAATCACAGAAAAATTTTATTCATTTGTATTGACCACTATTTGCAATGACATCTTGTCACTTATCAAAACTTTGTTTAATATCTTATGTATGAAATACAGCAGTTTTGGATGTGAATAAATTTTCACAGAATTCTTAAATTTCGTTTTCATTAAAGTTATCCTCATCAATAATTTATCTTCGGTCGAAAAATACACTTTTTGCTTGTAGAATATGATTGGAGGCGTGGAATTTTTTATTATTTTTGCAACGATTGAAAAGTATATGAACCCATAGACTCCTTCAAGAATTTGGGAAAAGTTCTTACTATAGTTTTGCATGTCTAATTAATTTGAATTAAACTCTTACTATCTTTATATCTTATCATAATTCAGTCATTGGAATGCTGTATTTTAAGGCAAGATATTTATTTTTTAACTTGGAATCCATTTTCTTTATTTCCGTTATAGTCTGGTTTATAAAAAAAAGTTATCAGTGTAACCCGGATGTAAGAGACCCGGATATATGAGAAACCCTGATATAAGAGAAACTCGGATATAAGAGCAACCCGGATATAACGACATATTTTATCTGGTTCCAAATTAGAGCCATACTTACCTAAACAAAATAGACCAAACCCGGATATAAGACATATTTTATCTGGTTCCAAATTAGAGCCATACTTACCTAAACAAAATAGACCAAACCCGGATATAAGAGAAACCCCGGATATAAGAGACTTATTCTCCGGTCCCGACAACTCTCTTATACCCGGGTTACGCTGTATTTATCAAATTTACATTTTTTATTATCGTTCATTTGATGTAATTGTTATTTTAGGTGTTAGTGCGGTCAGAAAAAAGGCTATATATTTTATTTTATCGTATGTAAAATGACTTCATAAAGTCCGAGTATTATATATTGAAATAATGATTTATATTTTTTATTTTCTATCTGTAACCTATTTTCAAAATTAACAAAATTTCCGATTTTTGTATTTGATTATTTATATCCAACTATTTTGTAATATATTTTTCTCTATTAGTTTTTTTTTTTTCTGTCTTAAAAATTGTTTCTCTTACATTTACTTTCTGCTTTTGCATATTTAAAGTTAGATTTGTTAATTTTTCTACTGTTATCTATTTCATCAATTGTTTTACTGCTACAAATACTACTACAACTACGATGACTGCTAATAACAATAATAATAATAATAAAAGGTATTTAACAGAAACAGAACAACAAAGTTTTTTTATCAATGATGATTGTAAATATATTAAAATTTAGTGTCAGTTTATATTGGTTGCTTTTCATCTTTTGTTTCCAAAATTCACTCATTTGAAAATATTCCAGATAAATCATCCTTTATGCTATACACATCCGGAAAATCATCCAATGGAAGTTTATGTTAAAAGAACTAATTTTCCTTTTTAAATCTTTCATCACAAGTTCAAATCAATTTATTTGATGCTTAAACTTATTTACAATCTGGGTGTTGCTCTCTTGTTTTCACTGATGCTATCCAAAGAATATTTACCATGATATTTTAGGTGTTAATACGGTCCAAAAAGGTGGTATAAATTATTTTATTGCATGTTATAATTTAATGATTTCATAAACTCCGAGTATTTAGGCATAAATACCGATTTATTTTTATATTTCTATCTGCAACCTTTTTCAAAAAAAAAAAAACGAAAAAAAAAAAACAACATTTAGATACTTGTATTTGATTATTTGTATATAAGCATCTCGTAATATATATTTTTCTGTTAGTTTTTTTTTTTTTTTTTTGGTCTATCTTAAAAATCGTTTGTCTTACATTTGCTTTCTGTTTTTGCTTGTCTAAAGTCAGATTTATCAACTTTTTTTCTACTCCCATTTATTTCATTAACTGTCTTAGTGCTACTAATACCCCTATTGATACAACAACAACTACTAATAATAATAACAATAATAATAATAAGGATAAGGATAATAATAAATGTTTTTTAAACAGAAAGCAAAAACAGAACAAATCAAGCTTTGTATCAATAAGTATTGTGAATATATTAAACTCTAGCGACAAATAATTTATGTATAATTGTCGCTTTTATCGCCCCCTCCAAAATTCAATCATTTGAAAAAAATCCTGAGAAATCATCTTTTATACTATATTATACATCCGTAATGTCAGCCAACGGAAGGTTACGTCAAAAGAACTAGTTTCCCTTTTCATCAAAATTTTAAATCAATTTAATTGATGGTTAACCTTAGTTACAATCTGGCCGTTAGTCACACTCGATTTCTCTGATGCTATTCAAAGAATATGATATTGTTTTTATAGCAATACAGATCTTCGAATCGGTACCAAAAATATATTTAAAAAATGCTATTTCCGCCTTTCTAAAATAATTCTTAAATTTTGGAAATTCCGGTAAGAATGTTCTTTAAAAATTCCAGTTTTTAAATTGTTTGTTTTTTGTTTATCTTCAAAATCATTTGTCTTACTTTTACTTTCTGTTGTTGCTTATCTAAAGGCAGATTTATCAACTTTTTTTCTATTAACTGTCTTATAGTGCTACTTATATTAATATTGATACAACTACTACTACTAGGAATAATAATAATAATAATAATAATAATAATAATAATAATAATAATAATAATAATAATAATAATAATAATAATAATAATAATAAAATAAATGATTTTACGGATGTATAATATAGCATAAAGAATGATTTATCTGGAATATTTTCAAACGATTGAATTTTGGAGTTGGACGATAAAAATCGACTATTATAAATTGTTTGACTCTAATCTTTAATATATTTACAATACTTATTCATAAAAAACTTGATTTGTTCTGTTTTTGCATTCTGTTCAAAAAATATTTTTTTTTTTTATTATTATTATTATTATTATTATTATTATTATTATTATTATTATTATTATTATTATTATTATTATTATTATTATTATTATTATTATTATTATTATTATTATTATTATTATTATTATTATTATTATTATTATTATTATTATTATTATTATTATTATTATTATTATTATTATTATTATTATTATTATTATTATTATTATTATTACAGCGTAACCCGGGTATAAGAGAGTTGTCTTATTATTATTATTATTATTATTATTATTATTATTATTATTATTATTATAATAATAATAATAATAATAATAATAATAATAATAATAATAATAATAATAATAATAATAATAATAATAATAATAATAATAATAATAATAATAAAAAAAAAAAATATTTTTTGAACAGAATGCAAAAACAGAACAAATCAAGTTTTTTATGAATAAGTATTGTAAATATATTAAAGATTAGAGTCAAACAATTTATAATAGTCGATTTTTATCGTCCAACTCCAAAATTCAATCGTTTGAAAATATTCCAGATAAATCATTCTTTATGCTATATTATACATCCGTAAAATCATCCAACGGAAGCTTATGTCAAAAGAACTAATTTCCCTTTTAAATCAATCATCAAAAGTTCAAATCAATTTACTTGATGGTTAAACTTATTTACAATCTGGTTGTTGGTGCCTCTTGTTTTCACTGATGCTATCTAAAGAATATTTACCATGATATTTTTATAGCAATATTTTTATTCTCATTAGTAACAAAAATATATTTTTAAAAAATGCCATTTCAGCATTTTTAAAATAACTACCAAAATTTGTAAATACCGTTAAAAATATTTCATTAAAATTCAAGTTTTTAAATTGATTATTTTAAGCTTAAATTCTGATTAATATTTTTATTTTTTTTATATGCAGCTTTATTCAAAATTAAGAAAATTTTCGAATTTTGCTTTCCACTGCTTCTTTTTCTATTGATATGTCCATTGAACATTAGATTCCCTACGTCTTCTTTCTTTCGTATGCGTTGCGAAAATATCAGCAGTATTTTTCTTATCTGCAGTTCCGACTTCATTTTTTCCTAGCATTCACTGTCTCCTATCCATAGTACCCAGAATGTTAAACCTCCGCGAGTATTTAATTCTGAAATCCCTAGAATTTAATTCACTCCTCAGTTTGCTTCTTCTAACATTTTACGTTTGTCCTTTCTTCTTGCTTTCCCTATCTTCGGTGTCGACCTAAGACTAACAGAAGAATATTGTTGTCTTAGAAACGTAGGTAATCAATGTTATACCAATCGATAATGAATTATTGTGTGCTTTTTAGTCAATGCACATCAAGCAAGGCGATGACGCCACTAAGATGCCATGAGCTGCTGGTTGTGAAAGAGAGTAAGTTTAGAAAGATCTTGAAACCCAGTCCTAAGCAAAAAATAAAAACTTAAATCTGTATTTCTGTTCAAATGACCTTTGAACCTGACGATCGGCGAACCTATCTACTATATTTTACTGCCATTATGCTCCTTTTGAATAAAGGGTTTAATGTATTAGAGGAGAAAATACGTCCTTGACGTAATTTTCTATCTATTTATGTGCATTTAATTAATACTTTCTTTATCCATTTGTAATTTGCTATTTCCCTAGGCAGGTTGTCGATTGTTTCACATATTGGCCGTGTAGATCAAGCTTTTCTTACAATTATCACTTCTTGGTATATTATAACACGATGAGATGCGGTGCGATTTTCGCTTCTAGCGTCTTATATGCACGTGTTTATCGATGCTAGGAAATCATCCATGTAAACAATCACAGACTATCATCACTGTCTTGTCCGTATATTGCTTAATATGTTGTACAGTAATTGGCATCTTTGATAATGGCTTATGTAAGCCGAAAGCTTAGATTGGATTAAAAAATATGGATCCATATTGTGATTTTCTTTCTTCGTTTAATGATAATGTTATTAAGCTTATCAGACGTTATGAAAAGAATTTACATAAAATAAATCGACAACACTTGTCTATATTATTTAATGAAACATGTGTATATATATATATATATATATATATATATATATATATATATATATATATATATATATATATATATATATATGTCATTATTATTATTACTATAATAATAATAATTCGTCTCCCGTGTCTTTCTTTCTGACCCCTAAACAGTCCATAACAATATATATATATATATATATATATATATATATATATATATATATATATATATTATTATTATTATTATTATTATTATTATTATTATTTTTAATAATAATCACGGATATTTTTTTCTGTGTGTTACAATCAAATTGTGCAAGAAATACACTGTAAAAATCACTTTTATTCCCCAAGTACTTTCCATATCTTTCTAAGATCATCATGAGGGGTGCAACTAGTAAGTTAAAAACTATGTGTAGCTGTCCATTAATTTTTTTTTCTTTGTGCGTTTATATGTAACGGCTGACACTTTTGTTTTAGCGTTCATCAGCACGTCAAAAAATTATCCACTATAGAGTTTTTTTTTCCTTTATGTTGGAATTTTATGGTCAAGCCCGCATTAAAGCGTGAAGTCTGTTCTTTTTATTAGCATTTTACAACTTTATTACAATATTCGTAGCTGATTCTATTCAGTGTCGGCTTCAAGTTTTTAATGTAGATTGTTTTCAGGATCTGTTGTTTTAATTTTTATTCTCTTAGCGTTGGATAGTTGTGTTATCAATCAGTAATTTTCAATATTGTGAATATGGACAAGAATGTTAGTATAAATGTCTCGTAATGGACGAATGGTCAGAAATGTGTAGAGTGAGACGTCTTGATAATGTAGTTGTCGTATATCCAACATATATATATTTGTTTTTCTTTGGGAGATAAATTCTACTAAGGGTCATTTGAATTGATATATAATGTTGGTTCTACGTAATACATTAGTTGGTGGGTAGGAGTTATTCCGAATAATTAAATTGATTGTATTGTAATTTGTACAATATATGATTAATTTTATGTTTTTATCAGGATCCATAGTAAATATATTAGTACGAATCAAGTCTTGTTATGATTTTATCATCCTGATTCTAGTTACCATGCATCTGGTTGCAATATAAGAGTTTGATATATATATATATATATATATATATATATATATATATATATATATATATAGGGTCCTTTGAGGAAGTACCATGTTATATTTGACGTGTGTTAAGGTTTTTGATAAATCATCTTATTTGTCCATCTATAATGTGGTTTGAGAAGTCATTATTAATGAGAGTCTGCCTAATATTTTTTAGTTCAGTGTAGAAAATCTTATTTGTGGAGCAATTAATTTGTGTTCAGTTAATTAAATTCTTTATACACGTCCTGGGTATGACGGTAAACTACATCCGCGTCCTGGGTATGACGGTAAACTACATCCAGGTCCTGGGTATGACGGTAAACTACACCCGCGTCCTGGGTATGACGGTAAACTACATCCGCGTCCTGGGTATGGCGATAAACTGCATCCAACAGCAAGGTCTCAGATAATGTTTTCAAAAAATAATGTTGCCAGCTCTAAGTTTTTGAAACAATAATGTTGCCAGCACTAAGTTTTTGAAACAATAATGTTTCCAGCTCTAAGTTTGTTTTTTTTTTATAGAAAAGGAATAATGTTGCCAGCTATACGTTTTTTATTTTATACAAAATAGGCATTTAAAATTCATATAAACTGGATTTGGCATTAAATAACCCACAGTGGTTGATATGCCATAAAACCCAAACAAACAAACAATAAATTCTTTATAAGTGATATTTTGTTGTAACTATAACATTTACTCTTATATTTGAGAGTGCAAGAGATTCTACTGGTTGTTTTTATATATGGGAAGGTAGTAAATGTATTATTTGTCTCTATAAAAATGTCAAGGAAAGGGATTTTGTTATCTTTGTTAAGTTCGTAGGTGAACCTGAGGACAGAGTTTTTGAAAGTTTTTTGGAGTTCAATTATTTTTTCTATGTTTTTAACTAAAATAAGAATATCATCTACATATCTTAGGCAGATGGAGGTTTTCTTGGTGGTGCTAAAAATATTATTTTCTAGGTTGGCCATGTGGAAGTTGCTTAAGGTTGCATCCAGAACTGAACCCATAGAAACGCCCTTACTTTCCACATATACGTTATTTCTGTCATCATAGAATGGGACCTGGGTAGTACAGGTTGGTTAAAACTAATTTTCTTAATGTTTTAGGTTTAATTTTTAATGGGGGTGAGATGAATTATCTCTATCTATAAAAGCCAGGATGACTCTGTGTGTGTGTGTGTGTGTGTGTGTGTAACGGATTGGCACCAAAATTTACATGCACATGCTCCAAGTTAGATAGAAAGCCAAGACCGACTTTTCATTTCCCAACTCCAATCGATAGTGGAAATAATCGGTTTTTTCATGCTTCTACGGCAGTTTTCATGTAGTTTGTGGCCATTTTTTACTGGCCAAAGTGAGAGCCTATAGTTGGATGCCACGAATAGGCAGGAAGATACTATTGGCCAGTGTGAGAGCCAACAGCTGATTGACACGAATGTTAACTAGCATGCTAGCATGCAAAAAAAATCGATAGCTGCATTCGTCACGAGTGGGAAAAATTTAAATCTGGATGGCACTTTACTCCAATTGGTTCATTCGCTTGCTTAAACTCAACGTTGATTTTGATATCGCAGAACTGGGTTAGGTGTGAAAAAGTATTTGTTGTTAATATTCTTTTTTCATTCGGTTTTTCCAGTTACGAGTCCTTTTTTTTTAAAGCTGATCGTTTTGTGTTCATTTTGTTTAGTTCTCTTTTCGTAACAGATTTAGTATAGAGCTTAGAAAAAATTTGCAGTTTGAGATAGGCAAGAAGTAAAGCATGCAGCAACATCAGTACGGCAAAGGTCACTACTTTAAAGGCAAGGAAGGGCAAAAATATTTTAAGTCCAGTGATAGCGATTGCTGTATGAGTCGTACGATTTTTGAATCAAGCACGGGCAACGCCGGGCCTAGCTGCTAGTTTTAAATAAAATAAGAAAAACAATGTTTTGCGGCAATTTGTAACATCGACTTGAGATATTTCTTGTTAAAAAGTTGAAGAATTTTAATTTTTTTTTTTATGGATAAAAAATAGTCAAATTTGACATCGTGTTTATTTGAGTCTTAGTTTGAGCCAAACAACTTTTAGGGTTTGGCCGAAAAAAAATAAGAGAATGACGTCAAAATCGCGACAAATTTTCATCCTTTTATAGTCAACTACGCTTAGTTTTATTTGTATCGTATATAAATATAAGTAGAAAAAAGGAAAAGTTTGTAATATAGCGAAGAATAGAGGTCTACAATCAGTGTGAAATATGAGGGTTGATTGAAAAATTCAAAGGCTGACCATGATACCCTAATCTAATGTGACCAAATTAGGCTTATTTTTCAACATAATCCCTCTTGTGATCCACAAACCTCTTTCATCGGAGTTGTAGCGCTTTGATCCCATTCCAGATCATCCTGTTGGTAAAAAAAAATATCAACAGAAACTATGACTTGATCATCGCTGCGATCCTGGTTAGAAGGTTTTTTGTATTGTGAAACAGATGGTAGTCTGATGGGGCAAAATCAGAAGAATAGGGAGAGCAATCAGCCAGGTCAAACAACATTAAAACGCAGTACAGCCACTGAAACAAAGTACATGCGTGCAGGAACAGTGTCCCAATAAAAAAAAATGCTGGAATTTTTAAGTCCTTTGGACATGATCGACTTTCGCAACTACCTCATAAAGTTAAGACCTTACTACCATTGAACATTTTGAAGACTGTCAAAAAACAGAATGCTTTTTGAATATTCCTGAATATTTTGAAGTCTATCAAGAAATACAATGCTTTTTGCATCTCCACTGAACATTTTGAAGACTATCAAGAAACACAATGCTTTTGCTGCATCTCAACTGAACATTTTGAAGACTATCAAGAAACACAATGAATTTTGCATCTCCATTGAACATTTTGAAGAATATCAAGAATCACAATACTCTTTGTATCTCCCTTTGAACATTTTTAAGACTATCAAGAAAAACAATGCTTTTTGCATCTCCCTTGAACATTTTGAAAACTATCAGGAAACACAATGCTTTTTGCATCTCCATTGAACATTTTGAAGACTATCAAGAATCACAATGCTTTTTACATCTCCATTGAACATTTTGAAGAATGTCATGAAACACAATGATTTTTACTCCATCTCTAGTGAACATTTTGATGACTATCAAGAAACACAATGCTTTTTTGCATCTCCATTTTACATTTTGGAGACTATGAAGAATCACAATGCTCTTTGCATCTCCATTGAACATTTCAAGACTCTCAGGTAACACGATCCTTTTTGCATCTACGTTGAACATCTTGAAGTCGATCAAGAAACACAATTTTTTTTGCATCTCACTTGAACATTTTGTGGACAATCAAAAATCGATACTTCTTTGCATCTGTCTTTAACATTTTGAAGACTATCAAGAATCTCATGCTTTTTGCGTCTCAATTGAACATTTTAAGACTGTCAGGTAACACGATCGTTTTTACATCTCCATTGAACATTTTGAAGTCTATCAAGGAATACATTTTTTTACATCTGTCTTCAACTTTTTAAAGACTATCAAGAAATACGATGCTTTTTGCTGTATCACCATCGAACATTTTGTAGACTATCAAGAAACACATTGCTTTTTTGCATCTCTATTGAACATTTTGTAGACTATCAAGAAACACGTTGCTTTTTTGCATCTCTATTGAACATTTTGTAGACTATCAAGAAACACATTGCTTTTTTGCATCTCTATTGAACATTTTGTAGACTATCAAGAAACACGTTGCTTTTTTGCATCTCTATTGAACATTTTGTAGACTATCAAGAAACACATTGCTTTTTTGCATCTCTATTGAACATTTTGTAGACTATCAAGAAACACGTTGCTTTTTTGCATCTCTATTGAACATTTTGTAGACTATCAAGAAACACATTGCTTTTTTGCATCTCTATTGAACATTTTGTAGACTATCAAGAAACACGTTGCTTTTTTGCATCCTTATTGAACATTTTGTAGACTATTAAGAAACACATTGCTTTTTTGCATCTCTATTGAACATTTTGTTTGTAAAGATTTGTTTGCTTTTATATAGAGAAGGTTAATCAGACTTCTTTTTTAATAAAATGTTATTTTAAAGCTTTAATCTTATTAGTCTGTTACGAATTTGGATTAACCGACATGAGAGAAAAAAGGCGAGTATTTCTTTTTATATATATAAAAATATAAAAGATCTTTATTTTCGTATGTTTACAACTAATTTTTCTGACATGAAAATATCCACCTGACATTCATTTTTCAAGATAATAAATGAAAATTTATTCCCCGATGTCTGCAGTGACAGCGGTTTAAGAAGATGGTTGAAGTTTTAAAATCTTGTCATTGATCAAAACGGAATACACTATGAAATAAAAGATTAAATTGAGAAATCGTTTTCAGAATAAAAATTAAAGGCTTCAGCTTCACAAGTGGTGGCCCAGAACATTTTTTTTTTGTTTACTTTTATTTCTTTTAGATGTAGCTGCCATGAAACGATTATTAATTTTAAGGAGAAAAAGGCCAATACAATTATCACAGTCCATTCATTTAAAGCAATGCAACCAAGGTATGTGAAAAAACACAAAAATATTTATTTAATAATCACAATAAAATTAAATTAAATCTGGACGATGAGAATGGTGCCCAGAAAAAAAAATGGTTTTCAAAGAAACAAATCTGGTGAGTTTGCTCTGGGATCCTATCATCGAAATGAACGTCAATAAATGTGAGAGTCCTTGGTATCGTTTTCGTTTGTCCATCTTATAGGATATAGGACATTAAAAATAGGCTATTAAATAACTTATAGAACATGTAATAAACACAAATCTTCATTGGAAGAGAAAACAAAAAAGTTACCCTAATTTAAGTTTTGAAACTTTTGTCATTGAACAAAACGGAATAAAGTATGAAGTAAAAAATTAAAATTTAAAATCAACTGGAGAATAAAATTAAAAACTTGACCTTCATAATTTGTGTTCCCAGAGCATATGCATCTTTTTTTTTAAATCTCAAGAACCAGAAACAACGCAAAAATATTCATTTGATAATTGCAATAAAACTAAGTTCACTCTGAACGTCGAGAATATTGTGCAGAAAAGAAGTGATTTTAAAAGTAATCTGCTCTGGTGAGTTTGCTCTGGGATCCTATCAGGTGATATAATCGAAATCAAACGTCGATAAATAGGACAGTCCTTGTCATCTTCTTCGTTTGTCCATCTTTAGACGTGGTCTATTTAAATCAATTTAAGACCGCTCGTCTCATGTTACACACAAATTAGTTGCTATGATAATATTTGATTATGTTCAATCAAAATTTTATCCGATAATGAATGAAGAAAATACACTCAGACACTAACGCGCATATGTGGAGTTCCAAATGAAAAAAAAAAAATCACGATGGATTTGTGTTTCTAGGGATTTATTAGTCTACTTCAATGAGAAACACGAGTCCTGAATAAATATTCACAAAGGTGTTAAAGCTGAATCAAATTAAATGAAAAGCAAGTAAGCATGTAACACTACAAGTCTATTTGAAATCTTTCGTTCGCCTGAAAAGACTGTAACGTTTAAACCTATTGGTGTAGCTTGATGTCAATGCCGTAGATATGACAATGGTGTGTCATTCATTTTACATGTGGTTTGTCATTGCCTTTATGAAGTGTTTACAAAGGCGAGAGTGATGGAGATCGAATCTGTGAAAGAGCATATAAAACATCAATGAATGAGAAAATCTATCATAATAATGTAAAACTTTTCAAATATTGGAAAAGATTACAATAAAACATCAATTTTATATAAGCCCCGCCATTTTGGAGATAATGAATAAATACTCTCTATCCCACTCTTTATCTCTTTCTCTGTATCTTTCTGTCCTTTTCTCTCTCTCATTCACTCTCTTTTTTCTTCTTTCACTTTCTCTCTTGTTTCTTTCTTTAACTCTAACTCTCTTCCCCCTCTCTTTATTTCTCTGTTACATTTCTCATTCCCCTCTCTCTCTCTCTCTCTCTCTCTCTCTCTCTGTAATATATTCCTTCAGGTTGAAGACAACCACGTCTCTTCACAATTTCCGATCTTTTACTTCACTCAGTTATTTTTTGTTTTATAACAATTATTTATTTTTCTTCATGGTACTTTTGGTACAGCATTTCTGCCCTATCGGGACTGGAGCCACACAGTCTTTCCATTCTAGCCTTGATAGAGTTCAAAATCGGTTACGCGGTCTTGGAGGGGAACACTTATTCTCCGCCCATTTCCCATCACCTCGACAACGCAAGCACATCTATCTATCTATCACTATTTCCATGGCAAATGTTCAGATAATGCTACCAGTTCAGACAGATATTTACAGCTAGGAGACGTCATTCTACGTCCATTGAATTGAATCATCCACATTTCCACCATACTTTAAATGTAAGGAGAATCTCCCACTCAGACAAGAACTGCTATTTTGATTCCCGCAGGGGCTTTTTCCTCTTAAACTCATGTTCTTAAAAAGATTCCCCTCTCCAAGTTCACCACTGCCTTAACTTGGAGAGGTGAATTAACAGGAGAAAACTGATAACTGACATCCATTAAAAATGGCACGTAGAACTCGAACACTACCCCAGTGAGCGAAATAAAGAGTTCATTTAGACATTCCAACTATCTGAAGAAGGCCGGAGCTTACAACGGCCGAAACGTTGTAATTATAAATATGGCGACAAAGATGAGGACAATAGTCCGAATAATGTAAATAGTATCTAAATCCGTGTATTTGTTTTGTGCATGGTAATCACGAACAAAAATTATATACAATTTATTATTTGTTATCCATAATGTTGTATGTGTTAAAATTATTCAACTTTTTACAAACAAGAAAATTGATGTTAAAATTTGCCACAAAATATTGTTGACTCATTTAAGACGGAATGATCTTTTATGACTTGTCTCTAATTTATATTAAGTTATATTGTATTTATTTTCATTTTTTTCTTTTTGAATTGTCCATCTTTATTGCATACGATCGGTTACTGTACATAACTAGCTTCCAATAAAATGTGTATTTTATATATATATATATATATATATATATACTATGAAAATGTAGTAGAACTGGGGTGCGTATAAAAGATTCTTTGCGTATATTCAAGGATGGGGAACAAGACCGTTGCACCGACAATGTCCGTTAATAAAATAATACTTATATATTTAAGTATATGGGATTCTAAGTTAATTAAATATATATCTCTCTTATTTTTTTAAAATAAAAGAAAAAAATTATACAGCAATTAGTTGCTTTGCTTAACACAGTATGAACCCTAAATTGAAAGATTTATTTATTGTTTAAGTAAGGTTTATCATGTACAATTCCCATGATCCACTCGTGACATATATATACATATATATATATATATATATATATATATATATATATATATATATATATATATATACTTACAAATTAAAAGGCACAGTTTATGGCGATGAGTGGGGAAGACAACGGATAACTCTAGACTTGAACAGGTTAGGGTTGAAATGATCAGGGAAGCATCCGTGGAAAAAAGCTACTCGAGTGGAACTTACATCTCACCAATGGTATACAAATGGAATGAAGGTGTTTCATTACAATCTGCTTAGCATGGCGAGTCTTATTAGTGAAGTTTTGAACAGGTGAAACTACGGACTTCAGCTCGTCTGAATGCTTTCCATGGAAACAGAGATTATTTAACGAGAGGTATGTGTATTTCGACTGTGGGACAGGAGTTGCAGGGTGGGAAATAATTCATCGCCCACAAGGACTCGGAAACACTTTTGGACTTTATCAAGACTGAAAAGTGAAGACTATACCGCTCCTGACGATATATAGCAACAGTACTCAATTTTCGTCCATAGCTGGTCCTTATAAGTGTAGAGGATAACAGGAGGATTCAGATACTTATCAATATTTTGAATATCGATAGATATTACGAGCTGAGGTTTACACGATATGCTGCACATTCCCAGTAAATTTAACTGACTTCGGTTTTTCATTTCAAAATTTATTGGGAAATTATTCAGAATAAAATTTTCATTGTTTATAAAGTCGATTTTTGTGTTAAAATTTTGGCAGTTATTTGGTCAAGTTTTGATTTTTGGTTCTTTGTAAAATTAGAAACGCGAGCGTAGGTGTTGTTTAAAATCAATTAATCAAACGTTATCTGTTTTCTCCGGTGGTCTCTTGTTTGCGGCACAAAACTAGATAACCCCACTAATTCGCTGAAAAACAGTATAATATGATGAAAAAAAGGACCCAAACTTAATAAAAACAAAGTTGTATCGTCAAACCATTTTTATTATTTACAGGAAAAAAAACAAAGTATTTTTTTTATTTTATTGAATTTTTAATTGCTTCTACCACGATCAAAATTTTGGTTAAAATTCTTTATTTTTTTTCGTCTCCGGTGTACCAAATATTACTATGGATATTTTAGTACCTTTCTTCCGGTAAAACAACTCATTGATTTGTAAATTCCTGGAAAATTCAAATAATTGTCGGATTTTAATGAAACTTTTAGGACTTATTCTCAAATAAATTATATTATTTTTGAAGTTATTATTTTCAGATAATCCTCCATTAAATATTTTTACATCTGTTAGGCTGCATTTTCCCAATTTCATGAAATTTCGAGAATTTAAATTTTTAGAGGGAAATTTCTTGTATTAATTAAAAGAAGTACGTATCATACATTTTCTTTTCAAGCAGTTGCATAATTCGGGAAAGTCTTCCCTGAATTGTAAAATAAAAAAAATGCAATAAAACTATGACATTATTTAATGAGAAAAACATTGAATTGCTTTTATAAATAAAATGTTTTAAGGGCAGTATTGTCAAAGAAATAAAAAATCAGATTAATTATTCTTTAAATCAGATAATATTCTTCAAATAAACCTTCAGAAAAGTCTATTTTATTTTTGATAAAGAGCGATAACTATAGTAAATTTAAAGTCAATAATCAAAAACAATCAGTCATCACTTCGTCAAAGACGTAAACATGGCTACTGTCGAAAAAGTGTGTTGGATGTCTATGTGGTATCCATCCTCTTATGTGTCAGTGAATGTTAGACTATTTCAGCGATGATGAGGAGAAAACCGGAAGTAACTGAAATGCGATAAATAGTTTTCCACTTTACCACCCCTTTCCCTTAGACGAAATTTTGCGAACCTCTCGCTACTCTATGGATGCTTCCATGAAAAATTTACCGACAATCTACATTCTTGTTTTCCCAAACCCTAACTGTCGTCTTCCTTTAGTAAGGAGTAAGTTCCAGTCGGATAGCTTCTTGCCAAGAGTTGTTGCTTTGTGGAACAGAATTCCAGTCGGATGATTTCCGGCCACTAAAATCTTAACCTCTTCAAGTAGAGCCTTAACCGTTATCCTTTACACATCACCACATAAGATGCATCGATTATTCTTGTCCCTCATACAACAACTGCCTTCAGTAACTGTCTACTTAGAGGTACCCTTGGATTGAATATAGGGTGAATATTAGCAGAAAAAGAAAAGTAATTCAACCAGCCACCTATTTATTGTCGGTTGCAAGTCTTAGGGGATATAATATCATAATATATTAATAGTTATAATGTTACTCTTTTGATATTAATCATCAAATACATGTCAAAAATATTTTATATAATCAGAGCAATCAATTTAAAAAAAAAACTGGAATTTTAAAGAAATTCTCGTAATATAATTTATAAATTTCAGAATTATTTTTGAATAGGCGGAAAATGGCTTTTTTTTTAAAAATATATCCTTATTTAATTTAATCGTTTTTCTGTTAAAAATTTTAATCATTATTATAATTATAATTATAATTATTATTATTAGTAGTAGTAGTAGTAGCAGTATTAGTAGTAGCAGTATCGATAGTAGTATTCGTAGTATTAAGACAGTTGATAATTATAAATATTATTATTATTAGTAGTAGTAGTAGTAGCAGTATTAGCAGTAGTAGTAGTATCGATAGTAGTGTTCGTAGTATTAAGACAGTTGATAATTATAAATATTATTATTATTAGTAGTAGTAGTAGTAGCAGTATTAGTAGTAGTATTAGTAGTATCGATAGTAGTATTCGTAGTATTAAGACAGTTGATGAAATAAATAAAAGTAGAAAAAAGTAGATAAATCTAACTTTGGATAAGCAAAAACAGAAAATAATTGTAAGAAAAACGCACTTTAAGATAGACAAAAAAAAAAAAAAAAAAAAAGCACGTGAAGAGGCCCTGCGGAACAACCACATGAGGTGTGCTGAGATATTATCGGAGCATACCAAACGGCTGCCACCACTAGTGGTCGGGGATCATGTACGGATTCAAAACCAAGTTGGACCGTGTATGCACGCAAATGGGATAAAACTTGGGTAGTCATCGAAGTTTGACAGTTCGACCAATACGTGATAAGCGTTGACGGATCGAGAAGAGTGACACTCCGGGATAGAAAATTCTTGCGGAAGTATATCCCAGCGCAACTCCCACCCTCAAAGTTCAAAGCAACTCCCTCCCTCAATGAACCATTGATTGAAAAAAGACGTTTTCAAAGGATTCATTTATTAATCGGCGTTTATTTCCGTTTTTCTTTCGGGTTTTCTTTTATTTTATATACAATTTTTAAGACATTTGGCAACATGAATCGTTTTTGGTTGATTTTGTTTTTTCGAAATATGAAGCCAAAATTTATCTTCCAATGACTAATTTATTAACCGGAAACATGCGTTGATACAGAAACCATTTTTAGTCATTTGACAGTCGGCTTTTATTTCCCTTTTATTACCACCTGTCTTTTCTTTCTCTATCTAAAGATATTTCATCCGTATTTGCTTATAATTTCTGTTATTTATCAAGTTTAATTGATATCAGTCGATACCCTTATCTACAATCCTACAGCATTTCACCCTTCCTGGCAGATCTTCTATTATCACAGTGTGGGATATCTAAGAACAAAAGGGATGGAAATAAAGCGAAGAATAGTCTAAATTAAATTTTTTTGTCACAACAACGAACACTTGTTGCCATTTTTGGAATGTTAACGATTATTCGTTGTCACTTTGATAATCCTCTTTGTAGTAGAGACTTTGTAATCGCAGATATAACTATAGTAACGCCGTTGAACAATGCTGGTGTCAGACATCTTTGAATATCACTCGCACTAATAGTACTTGCTCGATAATAGTCACTCGAATAGTAACCACCGAACAGTGATCCGAATATTAATCCGTATAATGATCCGTATAGTAATCACTGAGACGCCATGCTAATCCCCATATATACATTTTCTTTTACCATCACCTGATCTAGTTATTCAAAACGGGATCACTTGTTTTTGCTTTCTGGTGATCTGTGTTCAAACTCCAGTGTCAGCAGCGTCACTTTATTCCTATATATCTTTTCCTCTTTGAGTTGATTTCCTGGAGTCTAAACTTCTTATGCTCCGGTTCAATAGTTAGAAATTCTGTTGGCATTCTTTTTCATTTGCCATAAACCCTTGATTCAACAATTTCTGATGGTGTGTGTACGTTAAACGTCTCATACAGAATTTCCATTGGTACCATTTTTCGAGGATCTTTTGATCAGTGAATCAACGTTTTAACTGATTAAGGTGACCCTTATGTTCCCACCTTTGTCTCTCTACCATGTATGTCATTTTGCGAATCCATTTTTTTATAACGCCATCTTCCCAGAATTCCTTCGGATACATCTTTAAAAATACCATATCTCAAGATTTGTATTGTTATTTCTTGATGTACTCACCTTGTATTCTGGCAATAATTTATTGAAAACAGACTTAATCTTCCTGTCGAACATCAACTCTGCAGGCGACATTTCAGACACGGTGATCAGAATTCGAACCTGTATCCTATACGGAACCGTCATTTAGCCTGACGTACCTTAACCGATCGAGCCACGGAGGATCGTTCGATTAGCAAGGTCGAATTTACTGCTTATAAACTCAACTTTTATCTTATGCCTGTACTTTTTTTGTTCTCTCTCCTTAATTATGTTTTCGACAACCTTAACCTACATGGTAGGCTGATATTCTCACAGTACACTTAGCTAACCTTAAAGATACAGGTAAGCTCCTTTAACCTGCACGTCATCTTCCAATTGTGACCACCTCTTTGAACGGTATCTAAACGGTAATTGCTTTTTCCCACTACTTTGCGCCTTTATGGCTCTGTTGCCATGCTTGCTGTAAAAGGAATAACCAAAAAAAAGTGGTCGAAAAGAAAAAAAAAAATTATTTGCACTTTTATATTGTCCTCATTTTTGTTGTCATGACAACTTTTCGACCGTTGTGGTTCCCGGCTTTCCTCACGTACATCTCTGGAAATTCTGAACCTAACTCTTTAGTTAATCTACGGAGTTAGACTGATGATGTCTAGGTATATTTCGTCTAGTTCTTATTTTTATTTAACCCAATTCACTTTAGTGATCTTGGAGATTTTAAACATCACATGGCTGAATTTTTATAGAACTTTAAACAGGTTTCAATCACACCAATAGCAAACGGTATACGAATTCAAAAAGGAATCTTTAAATAACGGAAATGGTAAGAATTATTCTTTCGTTGGAATTGAAGCTTTAAGTCGTCGGTTATGTTAGTGACGGTTTAGCCGGTGTAGATTGAATGATTTTTCTCTCGATAATTCACTTTGTTCCGGATAACCGATATCTGTCAATATTGCGCTTCTGAAAACCGTAATTCAGGGAAAAAAACGAAGCAAACTTCATGTGGCTTACGGCCACATCACGTTGAAACACTGGTTCTCGTACGATCATCGAAGTTAAGCAACTTCGAGCCTGGTCAGTACCTGAGGGATACCTACCTTATCACTATAATCTTCGAGTCGAGAATCAACCTTTATCTTACATATCCACATAATATGTCACTTTTGCACCCCTCATACGAATTTACAACATTCCTATTCAGTAAATCTCTACCTTGAGTGGCACTTAAGCCTTGTATTGAGTGAAATATAATCAAAGAAAAAAACTGATTATTAATTTTTTCAGATCATTGAAACATTTTTACAGTGAAAACAGTTTATTAATTGTGAAGAAGCTAAACTTGATCCTGAATGTTTCTTTACATAGGAACCAGTGACATTTTACGCCCTAGGGATTAGGGGTTGGTAAATAGATGGGGTTATGCTATCGACAATGAAAAGAGGTGACATTTCTTTTGTTAAAGAAACGTTATCTTTACATCAATTAATCTCAAAGTGGCTACAGAGCATTTACTTAAATATTTGTATCTATAAAAAGAATGTATAAACATAAAAATGTGGGGTCTCTTCAGGCGATGGTAAGTGACAGGGGATTAAATGATCTTTAAGAAAATTTCCAAAGCAAAGACTTAATATTTTTTCTAAAGATAAATAGTGGGATAAGGAAAAACAAGCTCAGAATTCAAAAATAGACTTGTGGGTTTCCTAGATCATGCAATCAAGTGTCCGCCCAAAGCAAAATATAAAATTAAGCTCAGAGGTTGGAGGTTGGGGAGTTATTTTTCATGACACGATAAAAATCTAAATATTTCTACTAAATCTGTCCTTCTTCAGTTTTGTGTGTGTGTGTATATATATATATACATACATACATATATATATATATATATATATATATATATATATATATATATATATATATTCGTCATGGTATATTAGGCAAGAGGTTTTAATGGTGATCTACATAATAATTAAAAATTTACGATCTAAATACTTTCAATGCAATTGGTTGAAACATCAGGAAATAAAAAAAATCAAGAAAGCAAAAAAAAAAAAGAAAAAATATGATTACTCAGCATTAAGTTCATATACTCACACAGAGGAACAGAGACATAAAAACAGACAAAGATACACACAGACACACTCGAATATATTATTTCAGCCGTCTTCTATACTCGTTGATGGGCGTGTTTAAAATAGATGCTATACAGACTGCTTAAAATCGGTAGGAAAAGTGTGTATCCTATCATATGCAGTTGGTCAAAGTATAAAGCTCTGTGAAGACCTGCATTCATGCAAAACGTTGTCATAGTTTTATTTTTTATTTCTTTAAAATTAGGTAATGCAAGCACAGGTATTACTTAACTTTTCATCCATATCATTTTTCAACAATCATTTCTGCTTTGATCACAACGACGAAAGAATACTGAATACAAATTAAACATGCACATGAATATACAACACTTGAAATTATGTTAATAATAAAGCAACTGCAGTATATCTGTTCAGAGATACAGCATTTTGTAGGTTGACTTGCAAGAGAGAGGATCCACTGACAAAGGTAACTTTTTTGTTTTTTTTTAATTATCAGTAATTAATTAAATAGCGAAGTTCTAATCCTCGAATGTTCCCCCTAACTGAGATGAGTTCAGGGTGAAGTTAATCAATTCTGTGAAGAAAAAAAGAAAAAGAAAAAAAAGTCAGCATCATTATATAACTTAAAAAATTGAATCTTTTCAAACACAAGAAAGAAAATTTCGGAATTAAAAGAAGCATTAGACAAGTAGACAAATAGTTTCTGACATAAATTTAGTACTTTCAAGTTTATTATGCAAATTAAATCTATCTATCTATCTATCTATCTATCTATCTATCCTATTCAGTTCGTTGTCTATCTTTCTATTGCACTCTGTTTCGTTTATACAAACTCACACACACATATATGTCTGTGTAGATATGTGTGTGTGTGTGTTTAGGCAGCATACCTTCCTTTAAGGATGCTTGGTTGAATAATCTGGATATATTATACTTATTTATTTTATTTTAATCATCTCAATTTCTGAATGACTTCTTAACATTGATATTAAATACATTAAGAAAGGCGCCGTAATTTGTTTTTTTTTATTTCTTATATTTTCCCAAGTACTTTCAATCTCATTGAGATCATCTTCACTGGTGAATTGCTAATATATATACATGATATCAAAAAATGAATTTTCTATGAAGCTGAAAAAATTCTTAAACAGTATATTATTTTTGTGGCAAAACAGAAAAGAAAACTGTAGCAAGAAAAGAAATATAATATTGTTAAAGTTTCCTTACAATAAAAATGTTAATTAGCCTATTAATGAATATATCGTCAAACACTTCCCCAGTTCCAGCAATCTGTGAAATGTATTACAGAGAAATACAGTCAAAGGTTATTTTCTTTTTCTCTACTTTAAACATTCTATATAATTTGAATGATATAACAGAGGAATCACCAGTATATCACAAAGTCACACTATACTCACCTGGTGCGTTAAATACAATATTGAAAAATGAATGTGAATTAGCGAAAAGCGCTGAGAACAATGAACATTCCGACCTATTCCTCTTCATTAATCCATTAAGGAAGACACCGTAGTTTCTTTCGTTTTTTTTTTTTTTTTTTTTTTTCATTTCTTTTACTTCCCCAAGTACGTTCAGTATCATCCGAGATCATCTTCAGTGGTCATTTGCTAATATATATATACAACATATCAAAAGATAATTTTTCGATGAAGCTGAAAATATTCTTAAACAGTATCAAAAGTATTAGTTTGGGCGAAAATGTTCCTTTCACACGAAACATAAGAGAAAACTGTAGCAAGAAAAGAAATATATTATTGTTCAAGTTGCTTTACAATAAAAATGTTAATCAACCGAATAATGAATATATCTTCAAAACACTTCCCCAGTTCCAGCAATCTGTAAAAGGTGGGAAGACAGTCAAGGCTATATTTTTTTTCTGTACCTTAAACATTTCAAATATCATGAAATATAATAAGAGAGGGATCACCAGCATATCACAAAATCAAACTAAACTCACTTGGGGCATTTTGTGGGATCAGCCGGTGTTAAATACAATATTGAAAAATAAATGTGAATATCAAAAAGCGCTGAGGACAATGAACATTCCAACCTAACCCTCATCATTTACAACATAAATATTTTAAAGGCACCAATAAACCAGAATTAAATGACAAAAATGATACATTGTGCGTTATATACAAAGAAATATGCTTATATATGTAAAGGTGTATTTAGGCAGTAAGGATTATTTTAAACATGTTTTTTTTTTAACCAAAACCGACAAGGTCTGTCTGCCCAACTTTTTATTAAGTTTTTCCAATGTGTTGCTAATTTGTTTTCTGACAATTAAATTTGATAAATATTCGAAAGTTTGTTTTTTGATCTTTAATCCGATTAATTTCGACTGTCACTAAAGTCGTTATCAATTATTGCGTGTTTAATCTGTTTAATCAAAACGTGTTTGGCTAATACCGGCGGTTGCGTAATTTGCTGGAACTAATTTCAACTTACTTAAATGTAACGCCATTTAAAACAACCAAATTGAATATTTACTTGAGTTTTTTATGCACCCCATCAATTTACGATGGCCTATGAAGAAAAAAAAATTCTCTATTTAAGGTTGGCCGCTTCCCTAATATTACAAAGGCTTCGAGAATATTTAGTCTTTATTTGCCTCAAGTTCTATATAATAATTTAGTGTTATTTATTGATATCATTTGTTATGATTTATATTTTGTTATGATTTTGTTAAGATTATCATATTTTATGATGAACAAACTATTTAACATATTCAAAATGCCCACCTCCATGTTCAGTACGAGGCTGAATGTTGCCAGCAACACTTCTAGTGATGGCAGCAGCTACTCAATTGCTCCTTAGTGGATAGGAGATGCACCTCAGCTCGGAATTAACAATTCCCGATCACGTAAGCCACAGTTTGGCGGCGTGACAACGTGTAGAAAGTAAATCTCGTTTCAATTTCTAACTGTCGGCCACAATTCAGTTTGCTCCATTTGTAAATATTTGTATTGATTAACAGTACCATCAAAGAATATAGGCCCTATTATTCCCATGAATGTATTGATGGCCCAACCGTCACTCCTGTTAAGTTATCATATTTTACCGCGATAACATGTGACCTAACATCTCTCCAGTGCACACAATTATGTCCACTGATTTGCCCGTTCAATTTAAAGATCGCTTCATCCGACCACCATGTCTTATCAAGAAAAGTCTCATCTTCATTGACTTTATTCAGGAAAAATTTGCAAAACTCTAACCGTCTATCTGCGTCTCGGCATTTCAGTTGTAAAATGATGAGACCATGTCAGTAATCTGGTACTTCTTAGATTCATAAAGTTTAGGTACCATAGAAAGAAGTTCATCATCCTTAATCCTTAATACATCAACAGACAACCTAGGGAAGCGAAAAGCCATATTGCTTATCTGGAAGGAAACCACGTGATGTGAGATGCTTAATCAATTCTATAATACTTTGCCATGTTAACATAGAACATATGGCGACATCAAGCAAGCAGTGGGTTAGAGAGTTCCACAAGGAAGAAGTGCTAGAGAAGAAATTGTTATCGTAGAACTTACGGTAGCAGTGCGTCAAGTTTATTTTGCATGTTGATTATGTTTAGGTGATTTTTTTCTTAGCTTCATATATTATGCGTAAGTGAATATGACAATTGGAACTCGGCTCTCCGATTAATAATCCTGAGTTATTAACCATTCACCATCCGCACATCCAAGCTTACAGCACCTGGTATCGATGCATTAAGTTTAGCATGGTCAGATAATGACTTGTGACCTTCGCTATGTTATCAGCATTTGCTTTTTTCTACCTATATATATATACATATATACATTGCAAATTAAAATAATCACGACTGACCATTAAAGGCTATAATATTTCCACGAAATTTGAGGTAATTCTGTGGTCGTATTTTTCATCTAGATCCGTGAATTATTTATTTATTTTCTACATGAGTGATCTCACGGAACCAGTGTTTCAACGTGATATGACGGTAAGCCATTACATAATGTGTTAGTGTTTTTTTTTGTTTTGTTTTTTTTATTGATTGATTCGTTTTCTAGAGCTTATCAATCTTTTGCCTGTTATTTAAAGCCAGAAAATAATTTTAGTCAGAATTATTGAAGTAAGAATTTATTTGGGTAGTAATAATGATTTAGAGCTACGTGTTTTACTAATTAAGATTGAAACTCGTCTATCCGATTAATAATTCCGAGCTATTATCAATTACACCACCAGCACATCCAAGATTACAGCACCTGGGTTGAGGTTAGCAGGGCCGGCGCGTACTATTCTTGAATCTGCGACCGGAACGAGCATGCGTGATTGGGGGCTCAAGATATTGCTTTGTGACCTTCGTTTTGTTATCAGCATTTGCTACTTTCTACCTACATATATACATATATACATTACAAATTAAACCAATCCCAACTGACTATTAAAGGCTATAATATTTCCACGGATTTTGAGGTAATTCTATGGTCCTATTTATCATCTAGATCCGTGAATTATTTATTTTTTACAGATTAAGTGACACAGCACAACCTGGTGTCTTTGTGCGAGGAGTGACTTTTCATATCTTTGAAGAAATTATTCAGTTAAGAAAACCGTGACCAGAGCAGACATTTTTGAAGCTTTGTTGAAAATAATAATAGAAATTAAGTTTGATTTTCCAAAGCTAAATGGTATCATAAATGATGGTGCCCCAGCAATGGCAGAACAAAAAAAAAAGGGCACCGTTGCACTACTTCGAAACCATATGGAAAACCTTGAGATCACACATTGAATTATCCCTCAAGAGATAATGTGTGTCACAACTGACTATTAAAGGCTATAATATTTCCACGGATTTTGAGGTAATTCTGTGGTCCTATTTTTCATTTAGATCCATGAAGTGTTTATCTATCTCTCTTTTTCTTACATTAGGTTAAAATATTAGTCTTCTATACCCAACCAGTCGTCTACCTTTCTCTTTGGTTTGAAAATAATTTGATACTAAGCGGCATGAGAAGAAAAGAACTTTGTCTCAAAAACTAAAACTCGGGATCTTGACAAGCTCCATCTACTCACTTGATAAAAATATTAAATACAATACTATGGCGGAATTTCGGAAAAATATGAAGATTAAGATGTAATAGAATAGTGGGCGGGGCTTATAATAGATTGGTTGGGGGTAAGGTGCGAGAACAATAGAAAAGTAATCAAGAAAACAGTAGATAACGATTGACATTGCATTTAAATTTTTTCGTTTATATTTAGCCAACTGTAAATTGATGAGACCTCATTGCCAGTCTAGTACTGAGCTTCAATTCATAGAGCCTAGGTATCGTAGCGAAGTGTTCATTCGAACAATAACCATGAAAATATTTATGGATGCACAGGGAAGCTACATTACGGTGGCGGGTAAGGGACTGAAGTCAAGATGCCAGGTCAGGACCAATAATATTGCAGATTCTTCTTTGGATTTTTATCAAGAATCACTAAATATAAAGCAGCAGCACCGGACATTTATGGCAGCAATATTCAAAGTCCGTATTACAAGTTTGTTGCAAACCCTGCAATGCCTTTAGAGATTCTTGATCCGTACCTAGACCACTTAGAAATAACAAGTGCGGGTGGTGTAATGGAATTTTTAACAGGAGATTTGAGGTCGAATTCCCCGTCGGCTTGTTATATTCCCTTACGCGCAAAATAGATTTGGGAAAGCTACGAGTCCGCCTCTTCTCCACCACTAACTATGGGTTAATTAGTAATGCCTCTATGACAAAAATATTATTATCTCAAAAAAAACAAAAACAATTATTCTTAAAAACTAAGAAAATTTTCTGGCTTTAAATAACCTGTAAATGGCGTGATAAGCCGTAGAAAACGAAGCAATGAAAATCAATCAATGAAATCTTCATATCTATCGACTTGGGTTATTCTTATCTTTCTCTTTGAATTTCCACATGTCTATCCGCCTTTCTGTTTCAAAACTTTATCAACGTCTCCTTTAATCATATCTACTTGTCTCATATTTTCTGGCTTTAAATAACCTGTAAATGGCTTGATAAACCGTAGAAATCGAATCAGTCAATTCATAGAACTTGGTTTTATTGAATCGATGCCTTCATTTTGTCAACGATTACTTGTTTATAGGAATATATGATGAAAATATAGCATCATCAACAAATTATCGAAGTTTTGCTTTTATGTACATTAAAAAGGAAATTCTTTCCTTTGCAGGTTCATCGTATTTTACTGTTTTTCAAAGAAAGTTTCAAGGCTTCATAATGAAAGTGGCACAAGTTTTTCAAGTCATTATTTTTGCCATTCTATCTGATCGACTCATCAACGCTGACAACATTCTTTTCTTGTCCCTGCCTTACTATAGCCATATCAACTCGATGGTGAAAGTCGCTGGAGAACTGACCAATAATGGACACAGTAGTTACATCACTATAGTTGAGAGCTTTCGGGGCAAATTTGGTCCAGTAAAAAATGGAGTCAACTTCGTCATAACAAAAGACTTTCCAGAGTTTACGATATTTAATGAAATAATACTAAACGTGTTACGTTTTCCAGAAAAGTACAATTTGAAAGAATCATTCAGTGCCTTCCATAAGCTCTGTGATCGTTATCTTTTAGACGAAGAACTTTTTCGGAGGCTCAAATCGATCAATGTGTCTCTCGCGGTTGTTGACTCGAATTTCGATAGCAACTTTCTGGTCCTTTTTGCCTACAGGCTTCAGATTCCGTTTATTCTCCTGGGGGCACATAACCAGATCAACATTCACAGAACACCATGGACAATTTCATTTTTTCCGCACGAATCTCTCCAGCAGGTAAAGTTATCGTCATTTTCGATGAAGCTCAGGAACGCGTTCATGCATTTCCAGGATTACATCAATCCAGCAGCCGGTTCTATGGTAAAAAATGTAAAGGTCTACGCACCTGAACGACCGGACATTACTTTTGATGAACTTATCAGACAAACTAAACTGTATATTGTTGATTCCGATCACTTCCTCCATTTTGCATTACCAGCGCTTCCAAATGTCAAATACATCGGCGGACTTTCTGTTGGTCCGGCAAAACCTCTGAAAGAAAAAATCTTGGAATTTGTTACTGCTTCGAAATATGGAGTTATCGTTGTATCTCCAGGGAGTATTGTCAATTGGGACATTCACGTAAAGAAAATGGCAGAAGCGTTCAGTAAGATCAAATACGATGTCGTCTGGAAACAATCAAATTCTTCTTACTCCCATCGCAATGTTCTACTAACAAAATGGCTGCCCCAGAACGACCTTCTTGGCCACCCAAACACCAAATTATTTATCACACATTGTGGAAACGGCGGTCAGTATGAAAGCTTGTACCACGCCGTTCCAATGATTGGACTTCCAGTATATTATGATCAAATTGTTAATAATAAAAACATCCATTTAAAAGAATTCGGAATCTCGATGGATCTTAAGAATTTTACAGTGGACGAGTTGGTCAGAAATATCGAGGAAGTCATTGAGAATCCAAAATACAAGAAAAACATTGCAAAGATGAGCGAAATATTTCGATCCCAAGATCTCCCATCGGCTCGAGTAGCCCGCCTTGTAAATGAGATCCTGAAATATGGAGGCGATCACTTAAGATCAGAGATTCAAGACATTCTTTTGTATGAGTTTTTAATGCTTGATATTTTGGCCGTTCTTTTTACGGCTGTTTTCATAATTTTGTTTCTGACAATATTTCTTTTGAGGAAATGTTTCACAATTGTTTGCAGAAGAAAGAAAACGAAAACAGAATGAGTATGGTAATTCAGTCTTTGAATTTCGACGCTAAATATTAGGTTGGTGCAAAAATAATGACGTAATAATGTCGTTTTTTGACGTATTTTTCAACTTCAAAAAACGACATTATTACGTCATTATTTTTGCACCAACCTAATGCATCAAACATCCTTTAAAGTTATGTTTATAAAATCAAGTATTGCGGAGATATTTCGTCTTCCCCTTCTTTGTACCCTGCCCCTTCTGGGGTGTGGGCGATCATGACTCCACACTTCCCCATCCATCGTAGTCCTTAGAAACATTTTTTTTTCTTTTTGCCAAGCCTCCCGTTTCTCATTCCACCATCCATTCACACAAGCTCGTCGGCTAGAGCACCAGTTGTCTTCCCCTATATCTCTCTTGCCCTCAATGTGTCATGTAGGAGATAAATGTTTATAGTCACCCCTTCCTCATTGTGCCTCCTAGATACTTCAACTGTCTATTTTGAATTCTGATTATAAGTTTCCTTTTTGTTACCATTTTAAAAAAAAATCATTATTGCTTACTCGACCCGTCCATAAAATTGTATTTAATCATTTCACCCCATGCAAGACATTAAAGCTACTAAGACGCCGGGGGGGTGTACTCAGTGTCAGAGAATATGAGAAAAATATACTATTAAGGAGGAAATAATAGAGCAACAATCCTATAACTATTATTACAATTATTACAAAGTTTTATATTTACAATATCCTAAAAACTAATATAATTAGAATTAATAGAAAATTTTATATTTACAACAATCAGAAGATAACGATTGACATTGCATATATATTTTTGAAGGTCAAAGTTGACAGGGAATCAAGAAGTCGGAAGAGAGTTCCTCATGTGAGAACTGCGAGAAAAGAAACTGTTAGTATAGAACTTTACATCTAGCAATTCAATTGTGAATTGATGAAAATTTGCCGCCAATTTAGTACTTCACTTGAATTCATAAAGTCTAGGTACCATAGCGATGTGCTCACTCTAACAATTAGCATGAAAGTATTTATAGAAAAGGCAAAGGGAAGCTACAATATGGCGGTGGAAAAATGACTGAAGCCGAGACGCCAGGGCAAAACCAATAATATTGCTGATTCTTCTTTGGATTTTATCAAACATCTCTAAATATGTAACAGGAACAACAGACCAGATGTGACAACAATATTCACATCAGGGAATAGAATAGAAATAAACATCTAAGATAGATTCCGGCGGGAAAAATTGTCTAGTTCGACTTTCCTCCTGGGAAATACACTTTCCATTTCATATGAGTGGAAAGAGGTAGTCCGGGAAGGTGAAATGAGTCACTCTTCTGGAGGTTAGCATCAGCCATACTGATGAAAGATAAAAAGGGTTCCTCTTTCACACTATCTTTTTTAGAACCACTTTTCTGTTGCTTCCCGTTTCATCTTCATCTTTGGGGAGATTGTCTGGCATTCACTGACATGAAAGGGATCTATCTATCTATCTATCTATCTATCTATCTATCTATCTATCTATCTATCTATCTATGTGTATAAAATAGGATACAAAATCAAGACAATGTTTGGAGAATATACCAAACGGACAAATGTTTCAGTAAAAATTATTCTTCTTTATCAGATGAAAAAGAAAGAAAGATATGTACGAGCATGTATTTGTGTGTATGCTTAAATAATAAATAATTTTTTTATATCAAAATTTTGGTCAAATTTGTTACAGTAACCAACTAATGCCTTTAAAGTTATGTTTTGTAAAATACCACTTTTGTATTCATATAATCTTTTATTTAAATTTCTCCGATGTATTTGTTGTGGCAATCATTACTGGTAGTGGATGAGTAGGCTATTATATATTTTTTGATTCGTTGGGTCTTTCAGGAGCGCAGTTTTCTATATTAATTATATTTTATGAGCCTTTTGTTCACATTGAATTTGAAATTACCAGCAAATCACAAAGTTACACAACACTCACCTGGTGCGTTTTGTGAGTTCTACTGGTGTTAAATACAATACTGAAATGTAAATGAGAATTACCAAAAAGGCGTTGGGGATAATGAACATTCCGACCTATTCCTCTTCATTAATCCATTAAGGAAGACACCGTAGTTTCTTTCTTTTTTTTTTTTTTTTTTCCATTTCTTTTATTTCCCCAAGTACGTTCAGTATCATCCGAGATCATCTTCAGTGGTCATTTGCTAATATATATACAACATATCAAAAGATGAATTTTCGATGAAGCTGAAAATATTCTTAAACAGTATCAAAAGTATTAGTTTGGGCGAAAATGTTCCTTTCACACGAAACATAAGAGAAAACTGTAGCAAGAAAAGAAATATATTATTGTCCAAGTAGCTTTACAATAAAAATGTTAATTAACCGAATAATGAATATATCTTCAAAACACTTCCCCAGTTCCAGTAAAAGGTGGGAAGACAGTCAAGGCTATATTTTTTTTTCTGTATCTTAAACATTTTATATATCATGAAATATAATAAGAGAGGGATCACCAGCATATCACAAAATCACACTAAACTCACTTGGGGCATTTTGTGGGATCAGCTGGTGTTAAATACAATACTGAAAAATGAATGTGAGTTAGCAAAAAGCGCTGAGGACAATGAACATTCCAGCCTACTCCTCATCATTTACAACATAAATATTTTAAAGGCGCAAATAAACTAGAATTAAATGAAAAAATGATACTAAGGTATATTTAGGCAGCAAGGATTATTTTAAACATTTTTTAACCAACAGAGACTGTCTGCCCAACATTTTATTAAATTTTTCCAAAATGTTGCTAAGTTGTTTTCTGACAGAATTAAATTTGATAAATTTACCAAAGTTTGTTTTTTGATCTTTAATCCGAGTAATTTCGACTGTCACTAAAGTCGTTATCAATTATTGCGTGTTTAATCTGTTTAATCAAAACGTGTTTGTCTAATACTAGCGGTTGCGTAATTTGCTGGAACTAATTTCAACTTACTTAAATGTAACGCCATTTAAAACAGCCAAATTGAATATTTACTTGAGTTTTTTATGCACACTATCAATTTACGATGGCCTATAAAGAAAAATGAGTGGCAGATTGGTGGCTTGTGTGTAGGATTATTACAATGATTTCCAGAGTTTTTAGATTTTCTTTGCATTCAGTCCTGTATAATAATTTGGCGTTATTTATTAATATGATTTTTTATGATTAAAAACTATTTAACAGGTTCAAAATGCTCTCCTTCTTGTTCAATACAACACTGAATGCTATCAGCGACACTTCTACAAACCATTTGACACAATTCTACATTAATTTCAGAAATATCTTTTGTGCTTTAATTCAGGAATTGTTTTCGGTTTGAATCTGTAAAAACGATCTTAAAAACAGATCTTAAGGAAAAAGTCGTGTGGTGTTATTTCTGGTGATCTTACAGCCACTCAATTGTTCCAAGGTGGATAGGACATCCACCTTAGCTCCGAATTAAGTTTTAACCATTTCCGATCGCGTAACTCCCAGTTGGACGGCGCGACATCCTTTTGAAAGTAAATCTCGTTCCGATTTCTAACTGTCAGCCAGAATTTAGTTTGCTCCATTTGAAAATATTTATATTGATTAACAGTACCATCAAAAAATATAGGCCCTATTATTTCCATGAATGTATTGATGGCTCAAACCCTCATTCCTTGTAAGTTAACATCTTTTACCGAGATAATATGTGAGATAACATCGCTCCAGTGCACACAATTATGCCAACTGATTTGCCTGTTCAATTTAAAGATTGCTTCATCCGACCACCATGTCTTATCAAGAAAAGTTTTTTGACTTTTTTCAGGAAAATTTTGCAAAGGTTTTATCGTATATCTACGTTTCGGCATTTCAATTGTAAAATGATGAGACCATGTCAGCAATCTGGTACTTCCTCTTAGGTTCATAAAGTTTAGGTACCATAAAGAAAAGTTCATCAGATCAATTACCATGAAAATATTTATAGAAAATTCTGAGGGAAGCTACGTTACGGCGGTAGGAAAGAGGCTGAAACCTGGATATGAAGTCAAGACTAATAACGTTGCATATGATTCTTCTTTAGTTTTTATCAATAATCTCTAAATATATAGCAGAAGGACCTGACCAGTCCAGACATGGCAGCAATATTCTGAACAAGGACGAATGCTAGACTTATGAATATGTAAGATAGAAGCCTACGAGAATCGTTTTCTAGCACGACGCAGTGAAACAACTTTCCTAGTAGCACACTTAGCAATTGATTCTATATACTCTTTTCATTTCATGCCAGTGTTAAAAGTTAGTCCAAAACGCGCAATGATTCATTTTTCTGGAGGTGATCATCAGCCATACTGATAGAAGCCCAATTTTTATGACAAAGAGATAAGAGATCAGTTTCATTTTGGAGACATTTCTTGCCCCAGTTGACAACAATTTGTCAATCATTTTTGCCAATTTGATCATATCGAACCGATCAAACTTACAATTAAGACAAAATTAAATAGTTATGTCATTAGCATATATACCGAATTGAAAACCGATGACATCAGAAAGGTCATTGATGAAAATTAGGAACAAGGTAGGTCTAAAGATAAAGTCCTGGAGAACACATGCATTAATGCAAAAAAAGTTCTAGAAGATGGCCGTTCAAGACAAATTTCATTTTGCGGTTTGATAAGACAGTGTCAGTTCAAAAATTCGCCCAGAATTTCGGCTTATGAAGAACATTAGTATGCCAAATCCCACAGGTGTGAAGTGCATGAAAAGAGTCCTTTGCGATTTCAAAGCAACAGCCAAAGCTTCTCATCTAAAGTTTATTTCACCCATAATCATTAATACATCAACAGCCGATCTAGGGAAGCGAAAGCCATATTGCTTATCTGGAAGAAGACCACGTGAGATGAGATGCTTAACTAATTCATAGTTAATTAGAACCTCTAACACATTGCCATGTTAACATAAAACTTATGGCGACATCAAGCAAGGAACAGGCTAGAGAGTTCCACAAGCGAGAGGTGCGGGAGAAGAAACTGTTATCCTATAACTTACTGTGGCAATTCATAAAATTTATTTCGTATGTTGATTTTTTTGTTGATTTAATTTCTTGCGTTGATTGTTTTAAACACATAAATGCGGTATATATGTTTCAATTCTGTATTCTTTTTTTAAAATGCAAACACAGGTATTATATTACTTTTCAAGATAAATTTTCAGTTATATTCGCTTCGATGACTATGACAAAAGAATGTTGAAGGCCATTTAAACGGACATCCACACGAATATAGGACACTTGAAATTCTGTCTGTCAATAAGAAAGTAACTTTATCTGTTCAGCGATGCAACACTTTGTGGGTTGACTTGCAAGAGAGAGGATCCACTTATTGGCTTCACCTATTCGATTCTGACCTGCCATCTGGAATTCAATCACTTTCTCACCAACCTGACCTGGCTTTCTTTTCTATACATATTTTCATAGTTGTTCTGATGAGCTTTTTTCCCTGGTACCCCGATTGCATGAATTTAAGCGTGCCACGAGATGGGCAACTAGGCCCCATCGTTTTACGGTTGTACGAGCTAGATACCAGCCTCTTCTATTCTAACAGTCTCTTTTCATGCACTTCACACCTGTGGAACTGTTTTTCGATTTCTTTTCTCCCTATAGCCACCAATCGCTATCTTCTCTCTTACAGAATCCTGCAATTTTGTTGCCCTTATCCTCACTTCTCCCTACTAAACTAACGTCTTCACATTCTCTTTCACTCATTGCAACTGCCTGCGTCCCAGTGGCTTTATCTCCTTACTTGGGATGAAGTGATTTTAAAAAAAGAAGAAAGAGAATAGCGGTATAGTATGTGATTCGGTTGAAGTGGTTGAGTGTATGTTTTTAAAATCAAATTTTGTTATTTCAGAAAATAGATTTTACGTTTCGTCGCATTTTAACAATTATTTTATTGCTAGACTTGATAAATCAAAGTTTTTTTTTACCTTTGTTTATGATAAACTTTGAACTCAAAGATAGAAAACCTCTAGATCGAGAGCCATTACACTATTCTCTAAAAATTGTTTAAACTCAGACAAATAATGCAATCAACAAAATGCGAAAATCAACAGCAGAAACTTTTGTAAGGCCGCAGTTGAATTGTTCGATTTTACAATATTCAACAGATATTGGGTTAATGCAGATGTTTTTTTTTTATATATTGAAACCAATGAGTAACCTCTTCATAAGACTGGAGTGTAGTAGCATTATTTTCTTTTCGTTTATTTATACGTATATATGTCTATAGATATTAAGTATATAAGTTATTTTGGATGTCTTTTCGTTTGATTCAACTGGCGTTATTAAATATGAATGTTCCATTAGAAAAAATTTTACCAGAAAATTTGACAAAATTTAAAGAATGATCTGTAATGCAATAGATCCTGTTCTGGCATCTCGAATTCAGACGTGATTTTCTCCTTTTCTATACGTATTTTCATGGCAATGCATCTGATGTGACTCAACTGCATGGATTTAAGTCTGCTACTATATTGGCCATCACCGTTTTGCTGCTAGATTCAACTGTCTCTTCTATTCTAACAGTTTTTTTCTCGCACTTCCCGCCTGTGGAACTCTCTCTAGATCGAGTGTCATTACACCACTCTCTAAAAATTGTTTAATAATAGGGTAAATAATGCAATCAAGAATGAACATAATGCAATCAAGAATGAACATAATGCAAAACCAACAACAGAAACTTTTGTAAGTCCGCAGTTAATTTGTTCGATTTTGCAATATTTAACACTTATTGGGTTCATGCAGATGTTTTTGCACCCAGTGAGGAACCTCTTCATATGACCGGAGAGTTGTAGAGGTTTATCTCTTGTTCCCTGTTTAGGATTGTGTTTCCTGTTCTTTCTAAATTTATTTCATTCTCTTTCACTTCCAGTAACTCCTTGCGTCTTAGTGACATTATTGCCTTGCCTGGTTTAAAATTTGTTTAAAAATTATTTGTATATGTAATTAATATCTTCTCTTTATGCGTATTATATTTGAAAATATATATTAGATTTGCATATTTGTATTCAAAATATATATATTTATATTTGTATTTAAAATATATTTATATTTGTATTATGTACCTCAAACATTTTTCTAAAACAAAGCATAGCATGAAAAAGACCTCAAACTTGATAAAAATTAATTAATTTTTTTGGCAAGATGATATTATTAAGAGGAATGGCCAAATTATTTTTCTATTATTTTGTTAAATTTTTAAAGGACTTCGAAATTTTGGTTAAAAACCTTCTTTTCTTTTTGCCTTGTTGGGCCAAAGATTAGTATTAGAAATTTAGCGTCTTTTATTTAGCTGTAAAAACAGATTGTTTGGAAATTATTGCAGGAATCAAATCATTGTCGAATTTTAATGAAACATTCAGGACTTATTTAGAAATGGATGAAATTATTTTTTTTAAATATTTCCTTTTAGAAAATCTTGGTAAAAATTATTTTTTACATGTCACTCCCACTTAAATAATTTTATAAAATTTCGAGAAATTAAAATGCCATCTTCTTAGGTATTTATATTAATTAAAGGCAGGACTCAGTGGAAAATATAAATCATCAATTTGCTTTTGGCAAACAGAAACACCCTTTACAGAAATTTACTCTGAATCGTGAAATAAAAAATGCAATAAACTAGGATATTATTTAATTAAAATTTTTAAAAGATTTCTTTTATATTTAAGATATATTAAAGACGCTAATGTCTTAAGAAAAAAAAATTTCCATGAATAATGTATTTTTACAAGAATTGTTTTCATTTTTTTAATTTCAACTAGAAGCATTTATTAAATTTTAAATTTTTTTTAAATTCTGTATTAATTTCAGCGGTTTTGATTATATTATTATTATACAGTGCAAATTCAATTTTGCGAATTTAATTCGTTACCGAAGGCCGTTCGTAATCTAAAATGTTCGTAAACCGAAACTATTTTTCCAATAGGAATTATTGTAGATAAAAAATCACCGTACAATAAAACTGGAAAAGAAAAGCACGCCACAACACACAAATGTATACAACACGGCGGATAACTCAGAAATGATTCCGTTCGAGTTAACTCAGTTCCACAATGTTGTTCGAGAACCGAAATATTTTTCGACAATCGAACCATTTTTTTTTTTTTTTTTTTTTTTTTTCGAATTTTCTGTTCGTGGTTTGATGGAAAAACTTAAACTAAATCATCAAATACCACTATTTTAAAAATAATTTTGAATTCTTTTTATTAGTGCATAAACGTACCAGTTATGGTGGTGGGTAAATGATTGAAGCCGAGATGCCAGGTCAGGACCAGCAATATTGCAGATTATTCTTTTAATTTTTATCAAGAATCACTAAATATAAAGCAGCAGCACCGGACCATTTATGGCAGCAATATTCAAAGTCCGTATCACAAGTTTGTTGCAAACCTGCTATGCATTTAGAGATACTTGATCCGGACCTAGACCACTTAGGAATACCAAGTGTTGCAAACTTGGAGGTGCGGGTGGTGTAATTTAATGCATAGTCTCCTAAAATTGGGAATCGAGAACCAAGTTCGAATTCCCCCTGTGCGCTTTATATCCACTTACGCTTAAAATATACTTGGAAAAAGTATGGATCCACCTCTTCTCCACCATAAGCTATAGTAAGACTTCTATCACTAAACTAATATTTCATTACAAAAAAATTATTAAAACCTAAAAATATATTCTGGCGTTAAATAACCTGCAAAATTTCTGATTAGCCGTAGAAAAAATCAGTCAATTAATAGAACTTGTTTTACCCAATCGATGCCTTTTATTTATCAAACATTACTTATATATATAGGAATATATGATGAAAATATAACATCATCAAATTATTATTATTATGCCGGGATGTAGTTGAGTTGGTAGCCCGGACCATATATTGGTTGACGGTACGAGACAATTACATCGGCCCTGATGGTTAAGTTAAAATGTACGAGTCTTGACTGAGGATTACGGTCCTGTACTGTGTGCCGCCCATAATAACGACCGTAAAAACCTAGCAAAAACTTTACATAATACCACCTCGTTTTGCGACGGTTATAAGTAACATGATTTTTTAATCATGATTACAAAATTAAAGTCAGGTAAAAAGCAGCGATCAGTTTTTAGCGCTAGAAGTGTCCACCCAAATTCACAGACGTACGAAACCATTTTATATCAATGTTAGTATCGGTGAGATTAAGACGTGAATCTTTTTTAATCATTTCGCCCCATGCAAGGCAGTAAAGCAACTACGATCCAAGGGGTTACTGAGTGGGAAAGAATAAAAAAGAAAAACATTATTAAGGCGCGAGAACAATAGACAAATAATCAAGAAGAGAGTAGATAACAATTGACATTGCATTTTTATTTCTATATCTAGCCATTTGAACTGTAATTTGATGAGACCTCATTGAGAGTCTAGTACTGCGCTTAAATTCATTACAGCCTCGGTATCATAGTCAAGTGTTCATCCTAACAATAACCATGAAAATATTTATTACAAAATCACAAGGACGCTACATTATGGTTGTGGTAAATAACTGAAGCCGAGATGTCAGGTCAAGACCAGTAATATTGCAGATTCTTCTTTGGATTTTTATCAAGAATCAGCAGCAGCAGCACCGGACCATCTATGGCAGCAATGTTCAAAGTCCGTATCACAAGTTTGTTGCAAATCCTGCTATGCATTCAGGGATTCTTGATCCGTATCTAGACCACTTAGGAATACCCAGTGCTGCAAGCATGCAAATGCGCGTGGTGTAATTTAATGCATAATCTTCCAAAATTGTCAATCGAAGAACTAAGTTCGAATTCCCCTTGGGCACTTTATATTCTCATACGCTTAAAATATACTTGGAAAAGTATGCATCCACCTCTTCTCCCCCATAAGCTATGGGTTAATTAGTACAACTTCTATCACTAAACTAATATTCATTACAAAAAAAAAAATTATTAAAATCTAAAAATATTTTCTGGCTTTAAATAACCTGCAAACGGTTTGATAAACCGTAGGAAAAAAAAGCAATCCATTAATAGAACTTGTTTTATCCAATCGATGCCTTTTATTTATCAATCATTACTTATATATAGGAATATATGATGAAAATATAATATCATCAACAAATGATCGAAGTTTTTCTTTTTATGTACATGTAAAAAGAATTTCATTCTTTTTCAGGTTCGTCGTTTTTTACTATTTTTCAAAGAACGTTACAAGGCCCCACAATGAAAGTTCCGCTTTCTCAGTATCCTTTTTTAAAACAACATTTCTATTGCCTCCAGTTTCTTCTTCATCTGTGGGGATATTTTCCAGCATTCACTGCCATGAAAGTCATTTATCTATCTAGTTTGCTAGATTGCTAAAACATTTGTATTAGGTTGGTGCAAAAATAATGACGTAATAATGTTTTTTGACGTATTTTTTAACGTCAAAAACGACATTATTACGTCATTATTTTTGCACCAACCTAAGATAGCATAGTATACAGAATGCAGACAATGTTTGAAGAATATGACAAAAGGAAATCCGTTTCATTGAATCTAGATTACACGTCTCGCCGTTCTTCGGCTTCATCAGATAAAAAAAGAAAGAATGGTAGATGTGTGTATGTGTGTGTGTGTGTCTGTGTTTGTGCATATGCTTAATAACATTTTTTATATCAAAATTTGACCAATCTCGTTACATTGAACAACTAATGCATTTAATGTTTTATTTTGTAAAAAATCCCTTTTGTGTTCATATAATCTTTCATATAAATTTCTTGATGTTACTCCAATTTATTCGTTGGGGTAATTATTACTGGTAATAGAGTAAATTCCTCCTTCAAGTTTTAGCTTATTGTTTTGTCTTTATTGATTAAATCTTTCATTGTTTTAAATGTAGTTGTGACAAACCTTATGTTCAGTTTCGATAAATTATTTTCAATTGTTGTTATTTTATAGTCAGTGGGCAGAATAATGTTTTTGATTCTTTAATTTGTTCAGGAGAAACTGCTTTTCTATCTTGTAATATCTAGAATATAGTAATATTTCACTGCTGTATCCTTAAGTTGTTTTTCGAAATACACGAAATTTAGTCTGTCTATATTTCTGAGATGAGGTATTATGTACAGTATTTACATTATGCGGACTATGGTCCACATCTTTGAATATTCAACGGCGGGCTCAGCGTTCATCGCAGCGCCCGGGGTCCGGGTCGGTTTTCTCACGTGACAAATATGGCGACAAAGATGACGACAATAGTCTGCATAATGTAAATACTGTACGAAATTTAGTAGCTCAACATTTTGATTAGATAACTGGTAAAAATGCATCAGCAGTAATATTTTCTTGGCAATGTCATTAGAAAATTAGGAAATATATAAATGTATTTTTCATTTATTTTATTTTTATTTATTTATTTATTTATTTATTTATTTTGTATTAATAGAAAAAACAGATATTGTGATCGGTGAATGTGATGAAATCTGTATCCTCTAAAAAATCAGGAGTTTGTTGTATTGCAATTACGGTACTGCGTTATACTGCGTTATGCAGTTTCCGTGGTTTCACTTAAGAACACTTAATATGCCAAACCCTATTATATCCTTTCGCGACGTAAAAAGCAATTTGCGAAGCTTCTTATCTGAAGCTTCTTTCAAACATAATCGTTAATACATCAACAGTCGATCTAGGCAAGCGAAAGTCATATTGCTTATCTAGAAGAACTAATTTAAAGCTAATTAGAACCTCTAATACTTTTCCTTGTTAACTTATAACAACATCAAACAAGGAGCGAGAAAAGAGTTCCACAAGCAAGAAGTGCAGAAGAAACTGTTGTCATAGAACTTACTGTGGCAATGCATGAATTTTATTTCGTATTTTGATTATTTTCTTGTTGATTTTATTTCTTAGCTTGATTTTTTAAGCATATAAATGTAGTATATTGTTTTTATTTAATTTTTTTTTTATTTTGATTATGCGAACAAAGTTATTACTTTGCTTTCCCTCGAAATAAGTTTTCACAATCATTTACGCTATATTGACTCCGACGAAAGAATGTTGCAATTTAAATGTATACATACAAATGTATGTAAAATAAAATTGTAACTATATCTGTTCAGTGATGCAATACTTTGTTGTTTGGTTTACAACGGAGCGGATACACTGATTGCTCTCACCTATCAAGGTAAGATATAAGTTTTTTTTTTGTTTTTTTGGTTTTTAAACTTATCATCAAATACTCAACTATCGATGTAATAACCATCGAAAGGTTCATTATTTGACATGAGTTCGGAGCACAATTCTGTGGAGAAAAGAAAAGCTGCACGATGAAATCAATTAAATTAATCTTTTTAAACGAAAGGAATTTTTTCTTAAAAGTAAACGAAGTATTAAGGCAATTGACGAAAAGGATACTAGTTTCTGGGATTAATTTCGTCCTATCTATGTATGTTTATTATCTATCTATCTATCCTAGGTCTGTTCATTATCTATCTATCTATCTATTTATTTAGCTAGATCCGATTTCTTAGTCTATATTCCGTGTATGTTTATGTATATATATATATTGATTCGTACTTACACATATTTTTTCCACATCCCTTTATAATAAACACCGTTTATTAAATAATAATTTGCGCACCAATCTTGATAAAGTTCCCCAAGAAACGAAATGCATTGGTATAATTGTCTCTTCTTCCACTTTTCTCACCGACCTTACTTTTCATACATATTTTCAAGGCAATTGTTCTGACAAGATTTTTTCCTTCGTACCTCGACTGCATAAATTTTATCGTGTTACTGGACTTACAACTAGACCTCAGCGTTTTAATCCTAAACTCGCTAGATACAGTCATCTCTCCTATTCTATTAGTTCCTTTTCTCGCACTTCTGACTTGTTGATCTCTCTTTCGATTTTCCGTTTCCCTAACATCGTGAATCGCCATTTTCTGTCTTCCAGCATCCTGTTCTTTTGTTGCTCTTATCCTCACTTCTCCGCACTAAACGAATGCCTTCTTATTCTCTTTCACTCACTGTAAACTCCTGCTAGTTCTAGTGTCTTTATCACCTTACTTGGGGTGAAATGATTAAAAACAATTAGGCGGACAGAACGTGACTCAGTTTACATGCCGAAGCGTATGTTTTAAAATTTAAATTTCATTATTTTAGAAAATAGATTTTAACGTTTCTTTGCATGTAAACAATTATTATTTATTCATATAAATTTGAAGACTTGAGAAATCAAAGTAGTTTTGCTTTGTTTATGATAAACTTTTTAACTCAAAGCGAGAAAAGTTCCAGATCGACTGTCAGTACAACACTCGCTAAAGATTGTTTAAGCTCAGACAATACAATTAAGATAAATATAATGCAGAATTGATTTTTGCAATGCTGCAACTTATTATATTAAAAGTTGTTGGTTGTTCAATTTCAAAATATTCAACACTTGTTTTGTTTTGTTTTTGTTTTTTTTAAGGAGTTAAAATTTACAAGCCATTTCTTGCTCTAGTTAACCACTGATTGGTGGTCCTAATCGAGAATTTGTAGGAATACACACACACACACACACACACACACACACACACACACACATATATATATATATATATATATATATATATATATATATATATATATATAACTAAAAAGTAAGAAAAGTAAGATATATAATCCGGTGTTCTTATTGATTCTTATTGTTTTTATTTTTACAAAATAGTGCTCAATGTAAATTTACAGAACATTAATATGATAAATTAACTGATTTAAAATATGTTTTTTTTTGTTTTTTTGCTACAAAGTAATAAGCATGTTTTAAAAAATGGAAGCTAAAAGCTTCAAATTTAATTTTGTAATTAAATTAAAAACATTAGTTCCATTTCATCCTCAAGCGAATTTTGGAGTAACTTATTTTTTAAATTTACTGAGTTTTAAAGCGACAGAAAATTCATAATTCCCTGTTTCCAAGGATACAGAGAGATCCAATCAGCTACCAACCCTTATCTTATATTTTTATTTTTTTTATTTTTATTTTTAATCGGTGTTTTTATTAACATCGTAAAAATTTATTTATATATATATATATTTTGTTTTGACTTGGGAAGGTAATTAAAGCTATTTATTCAATTTTGGGGTTGATTTTTGTAGTTCATTCTAACTATTATTTTGGCGGGAGCAGTTTTTAATTTGTTTATTACTTCATGTATTTATTTGGATTGATTATCTTTATTTGTTTTTTCTAACTGTTAATTTATTGGGATCGGTTTGTTAGTTTGTTTATTTATTTGGATGAATTTAGATTAATTTATTTTACTTGTTTTTTATTATTTATTTATTATACTGTATATTTTTATTTACTCTTTTCCGTTTTCGATTTTTAAATAATGAAGTATTTTTTCTTTTATCGTTATATAACAGTTATAGCTATTTTTTCATCCGATTTTTGCTTTGATTTGTATAGTCTAAGTTATATTTTGGTCATAATGGTTTGTTAATTTGTTTTTATTTACTTTATTTATTTGGGTTCATTGATTTTGTTTTTTTATTTTTTATTTATTTATTCTATTTTGTCTATTCTAACGGGTGTGATTTGGGTTAATTTATTTTATTATTTTATTGTCATTTTGTTTGTTTATTTATTTACTCTATATACACACATCTTCTAACCACCCGTCTTCTACAATCAAACTGATACCAATAAATACAGAAATACCTATTTAGGAACTGATGACATCGGGGAGATTAATGATGATGATCAGAAACGTAGGTGTGACGATAAATGCCTGGGTGTCACCCGCGTTTGTATGAAATGATCTGCCTAAGTGTACGTTCAACACCACCTTCATTACAAAATTTGCTAGGAACAATTGAATTAAGCCAAATATTCGTTCCTCGACACGTTAGCCATTGAGCTTTGGTAGAAGACTAGCATGCCAAACCCTGTCAAACACCTTCGACATATATAGAACCACACTTCAAGCTTCGTCGTTCTTATCTAAAGCTTGTTAGACAAATTCAGTAATAGTCATTAAAACATCGGGAGAAGACCGAGCGAAGCTATATTATTTGTCCGAAAGAACGTCGTTCGAATTAAGAGGCCTAACCAATTCGATATTGATTAAAGCCTCGAGTAATTTGCCGAAAAGAAACTAATATGGCGATACATTGGGGGAGTAAGAGGGTTCTCCAGATTTCTTAAAAAGAGCAACTGCTTCCAACAAGATTTATTTAATGCAGTTTTTTTTTTAAATAGTGCAGCCATTGGTGGACCTGTTCAAAAGATAGGGGACGAGTGGGGGTTATCCCTTGTTTTCTGTTTAGGATTCGGTTTCTGCTTCCTTCTAAGTCTTTTCATTCGCTTTCACTTCTTGCGTCTTGGTAACATTATCGCCTTGCTGGGGGTGAATTTTTTAAAAAAAATCGGACAAGCCACGTTAATCGTTACCTCAAGCAGAGATCGCGATTTTGTAAGATTTAAAAGAATGACAGTGAAGTTTTTGATAAGACTCCCTTGAGAAAAGCGGCTACTTTTAAATCAGCGTATTTTGATAGCACATCTGTTGTATCAGCAGATAAACGTGTCTCTCTGTTTAAGTCGCTACAAAGAAAAACAGTTTTCGCTGGCACAGATGTGGAGAATTTAAAATAATAATAATTGAAAAGTAAGAACCAATTGTTTTTTGTTTTTTTTTTTAAACAAAAAAAAACGTTGGTGTTTAATTGAGTTGTTAGTGAAATTTAACTTGTCGTTTTCAACACCCTCATAAAGGCCAACGCTACTTTCAGAACAATGTATTATACGAGCCTCGTCTGTTCTTCATATGTGAACAGTTTGTCCAGCATTGATTACCATATAGAAGAAACGACATTACATAACAATTCTACAGTCTTTTTTTTTTTTTTGTTCTAACGGCATTTTTCTACTTAGCTTTTAGAACGCCTTCTGAATTCAGTGTCGCATCTTCATTCCTGTTAATACACTATGTATATATTTCAATTGTTGTACTTGGTGCCTTCGTAGTTCGCGCCCTGGGTTGTTCCTTTTGCTGACAAACATACATTCCGTCCCGTTATGATTGATGTTTAGTCCTTTCTTCTCACTTTCTTTGATTATCTTTTGTAGGTGTTTTCGTAGTTTACTTTCTCTGTCGGCTATCGGAGATCTATTATGTGCATCTCTTATGATGTTAAGATAGTCGTCACCAATAATGAATCATAGTAGAACTTCTAATTCTCTCAGAATTGCCTTACTGTAAAGGTTGAATAAATCCCGTGAGAAACCACATCTTTGTCTTATACTCCTCTTGAAAAGTGTCAGTGAAATTTCAGTGCCCATTTCCTATAAAGGTACACCAGAACATAGTCAGAATATAAGATGGGATAGAATGCTTGAGAATATGCGTAGAACTAAATGCTCTGTCGAATAATTGTATAATTTGAAAAGATATTATGTCGCTTTATGATTGAAACGATTTTAACCACCCCCATGACGTATCTGTTCTCAAAAGTTTTACAGGCTTCGAAGACTTCTTAATCAGACCGAGTGTTTTAGAAGAGAAATATGCTCGCTTCCACACCCACACACACATTTATGATAAATAACAAATACGAAATGTTTATCAATCTAACATATTTCACTTTTATCAGAGAAGGTGATATGGAATATAAAAAAAAAAAAACTGGTATTTCTACTTTTATGTCGTTTGATTTTTAATTGGTCAGTCATGTTTTACGTTCCTTCGACCCTTGTAAGCCAAGGTTAGTAGAATTTGTGGCGTTCTGAACTCAAGGACAAACAACGAGGCCATCCGAAATTTCAAGAAATTAACAGATTACCTGGAAAACCGTAAATATTGCTACATATATGTAAAGACAAATTCTAGTTTATGTGGGAATCAGATAATAATTTATATTCGTAAGTGTGTGTGCATGAGTGTGTGTCCATGTTTAGTAAACATTATTTGTTGATTTTTTGCATATGGATTTGGGACCATTTTTACATACATAACGTTTGCTGTAGATAGATATATGTTTGATTCTTTAAGAATGAATTCAATAATGGTCGACGGTGTTGTATAATGTTTTTGAGCTGTGTTTATTGTTGGTAATATTGTTATTATTAGGCTCTCAAAGTACATTATCCTTAAAGTACCATGTTCATTTTTAATTAGGTTTTCATTAGTATATATATATATATATATATATATATATATATATATATATATATATATATATATATATATATATAGAGAGAGAGAGAGAGAGAGAGTGTGTGTGTGTATTTGAGCAACAGACCATTATTCAAACACATATTTTTAAATGTGACAGACAAAGAATGTCTATTATGTTTAATTATGAGCCGTTCTAAGCTTCGTATAGTGGCTATAGTTTCAGGAGAAAATAAAGACAAAAATTGACTAACATTTGGATATATTTGTGGTATGGTTTTCAGGCACTATCTAAACGTGTCACACGCTGAGATCGACCCCTCCAATCCGATAACATCAGGAAGTCTCGTTCCTGACAAATCGACCATGGCGAGATTCCAACCGCGATTCATGGTCAGAATATATATATATATATATATATATATATATATATATATATATATATATATATATATATATATATATATATATATATGTATATATATATATATATATATATATATATATATATATAAAGAAATAATCACACATAGAATCAATCAGAAATATTAATGCCATTAATGGTGACATCCGTCACTAAAGACATAATATATGCATTAAAATACTGTTAATCCATAGAGTGAAGTGATCCTCGTCGAAACCATAGATGTCGGTGGTTTTCAGTTTATTTGATGTTAAAATGCTAGTACTTACGAATAGTCCTCTATTCATCATCAGGCATGTGTTTTTTTTTTCCTTTATAAAATCAAAAACTTGAAGACGAAATACTTGTTTGTCGACCGAAAGATGTTCCTAATCGTCATTAATAGCAGACATTCAAAAAACATCTTTCGGTCGACAAACAAGTATTTCGTCTTCAAGTTTATATATATATATATATATATACTTTTTTCATTATTCTAGCTGATGCAAAACATGTTTTATAGGACTGAAGGCCGTGTTTAGCAATCAACTCGAGTAAATTCGAAGAGAAATATACAGTCCGTTTTTATATCAGTTTCGTTATTCTATCTCGATGAAAACATCTCTTATTGGATTGAGGGATTTTCTTATCTATCATCCAGATGAAAGTTTCTAGGCAAATCCATTTCTTTATTATATATGGCTTAAACATGATTTCTAGACAAGGACTTACTTATTAATCAACATTAGAAATTTTTAAAAAAATGCAATTTTATTTTGATACTATTTTCATCATTTTTAAAAATAAACATTTTTATTTGGTTTGGAGGCTTTCATTTTCAATAATTACTCCAATATTTTATTACTTGTTAAAAATGTATATTCTTATGTTTTTATATAGATTTTCTTTTACCAGATCAGTGCAAAAATTCGTACCCGATTTTCATTAAGATAAAACGACCGCAACTTGAGACTGGCTTTTATTTTTTGCTGACAGCTTCCGGTGTGTTACAGATAGATGTTTGGAAAGGAGTAAGCATCGGAACTGCTACAAAAAATAAACAAACACTCAGAAGATTAAATTGGATTGTACTCGGTTCTTCCGTCAAAAAGTGGTTTGGCACATTTTGTCAGGATGATTTTAACCATAACGATCAAGCACGCTTCCGACATCGATGAAGACGCTCTGCTGGCCATCGTAGAGAGTACTCTTAAACCAATGTTTTCGACGGAAGAGATTGCTAAGCGTTTGCAAATCAATATCTCAACTGCCTTTCGCCATTGGGCTTGAGTTCAAGAATAATAACTAATATGGGCAAATCGAAAAGGTGTCATTTTCCACCGTGGCAACACAATACCGTATATTGTAAAACGGTTCTTGCAGAAGCTTAAAGAGTTGAAATGGTAAACATTTCAGTTCCAGTCATATTCCTCTGATTTGGTTCATTTGGATTTTCATTTGTTCCGATCTCTATTGAACAATTTAAATGAGAAAAAAATGACTATGCGGTCAGTCAAAACCGCCTGACGATCTTCTTCTAACAAAAACACGTAGCTTTTACAAAAATGGCATTAACAAGCTTATACAATGATGGGAGATAATTGTTTAAAACAATGGAGACTATGTCAATAAGACCGTGATACACGCTTAGGCGACCATGTATCTTTCTATATATGACTGACGGGCAGATGTTTTCCTGCAGTAGGTTGCCATTTCTTTCTGCGGTAGATCACTTGAGATCCAATGCTATAGAAGGCTATAGAAGCCGATCTATCCTGCTATTTTCCAATAGCTGAAGAGGAGAAAAGAAGAGGATTCATACCTTCCCCAAGGGTATCAGCGGGTAAGTGAATGTAATACATTCGACTGGAATTCAAAGTTGGATTTTCGATTCCTCAATCTGAGCCTTTCCCAAGGGTATTAGCACGTAAATGAACGTCATAGAATTGACTGAAATCCGAACTCGGCTCTCCGATTCCTCAATCTGAATCTATGTACTTTACAAATAAACGTTTTTGTGAGTAACTAAAATTTTCTTTTTCATTTTCTAATCCGGCAAGAACTTTTGCAATGATCTAAAATGTCTGTGAAAATTCCAACCTGTTAATAAATAAAATGTAAATATTTGCTTGTGATGAAACATTTTCCTTCGTTTTCAGATTCATCCAGTTTCTGTATTCTTGGAAGGAACCAATTTTATGCCCACGCAATGAAACTGGCACAATTTTTACAACTTCTAACTATTGCCATTCTTTCAACACGACTGACCAGAGCGGAGAATATACTTTTCTTGTCCCTGCCTTACTTTGGGCATATCAATCCAATGGTTAAAATGGCTGGAGACTTGACCAATTATGGACACACCAGCTACGTCATAATCTCGGAGAAATTCGAAGGGAAATTCAGTCAAGTAAAAAAAGGAATCAATTTTGTCACAATCGAAGATTTCCCAGAATTTGAGATATATGATGATTTGATAACGGAGGTATTAAGATTCCGAAGTAATCCTCCAATTAAAGCAACCATTGCTGCTCTCCATAAACTCTGTGATCGTTATCTTTTAGACGGAGAAATCTTCCTGAAGTTGAAATCTTTAAATGCGTCTCTCGCCGTTGTCGATGCTAATTTCGCTAGCAACTTCTTAACTATTTTCGCGTACAGACTCGGAATTCCCTTCCTACTTCAGGGATTACACAACCAGTTCAATATTCACCGAACACCTTGGGCAATTTCAGTTTTTCCGCACATTACTCTCGGTCAGGCGCAGATATCATCTTTTTCGATGAAAATCATGAATCTATTAATTAACTTTCTTGATTATATCAAACCAGCAGCTGGTTCCCCGGGTAGAAGTATAAAAACCTACGCACCCGAACGCCAGGATATTTCTTTTGAAGAACTCTTAAGACAAGCTCAACTGTACATTGTCGATTCGGATTACTTTCTAAATCCAGCGTTACCAGCTCTTCCAAATGTCAAGTACATAGGAGGAATAGCTACCCAGGCGTCAGGGCCTCTGAAAGGAAACATCTTGGAATTTGTTACTGCTTCTAAAAATGGAGTCATCGTTGTATCGTCGGGAAGTCTTGTCAGTTGGGACATTCACGTAAAGAAAATGGAAGAAGTGTTCAGTAAGATTAAATACGATGTCGTTTGGAAACATTCAAATATATCTTATTCCCGACCAAATGTACTACTAACAAAATGGATACCCCAAAACGATCTTCTCGGACACCCAAAAACGAAATTGTTTATTACACACTGTGGAAATAGTGCTCAATACGAAAGCTTGTACCACGGTGTCCCCATGATTGGAATTCCAATTTTTGCAGATCAACCTTTTAATAGCAAGAATATGCAATTAAAAGGTTTCGGAATCTCACTGGATCATAATAATTTTACAGTGGACGAGTTGTTCATAAATATTGAGGAAGTCATTGAGAATCCAAAATATAAGAAAAACATTGTAAAGATGAGCAAAATATTTCGATCACAGGATCTCCCATCGGTCAGAGTAGCCCGTCTTGTAAATGAGATCCTGAAATATGGAGGCGATCATTTAAGATCAGAGATTCAAGACATTCCGTTGTATGAGTTTTTAATGCTTGATATTTTGGCCGTCCTTTTTGCAGCTGGTTTCGTAACTTTCTGTCTGACGGCATTGCTTTTCAGAAAGTGTTTTGCAATTGCTTTCAGAAAGAAAAAGAAAAAGAAAAAAACAAAATGAGCCCGATTGATTATTTTTTTATATCAATACAAAACTTTAGAAATCAACCTCATCGGTATATTTTGTTTTCGTATACCTACCTGAATATTTGAGAAATCCTATTAAAGAAAAATATTTAATAAATAAAGGAAAATTCGTGAAATATTGGTATCTACAAAATAAAGTTTAAGCAATAATATATATATATATATATATATATATATATATATATATATATATATATATATATATATACATACATACATATATATATATATACATACAAATATAGATAACTAGACTCGTTTCGAAAAACCCTCGAATTTTTGAGTTGCTAATAATCAAATCAATCTCGAGGGAAAAAAAGGTTTTAAAAAAGAAAGAGCTACAAACATGAATTTCTGCCGACAAAAAAATCGCACAGATGCAGGTCTGAAGCCCAAAGAAAAAAACCCGATACGAGTAAACAACTAACTAACAAAAGCGCTCAATACAAACGTAGAGCAAACCTAGATACACCTAGTGAACAAGACAAAAAAAATATCATCATGATTTTTTCTTCTCCCCATTTTTGTTGAATAAATATTTACCCCACCCACCCACTTAGGTGTTTGTGTTTATGGTTCTTTGGTCACGTGGTATAATTTTAGCTATCGCCTATAAATATGCGTTTCTCTTTGCCTCGTTAGCCTTACTTTCCCTGACGATCCGTTTAGGTGAAACCTAAGTAGGTTTGTCTGGCTCAATAGGTGTATCTATCTACATACATACATACATACATACATACATACATACATATATATATATATATATATATATATATATATATATATATATATATATATGCATGTATTGAGATACGCTTCATTGAATAATTTAGACATGGACAAGTTTTGTCGATTTATTTTCAATTAGATCCTTTCATATTCACGGACAAGCATATAGGTGCCATTATTAAAGGAAGAGAGAAAATTACCGTGTTGATACATATTATTTTATTCCGAGTATTTTTAACACAACACAATATCATCAGGGTGTTCTTTATTTCGAGAGAAATATTGTAGTGTTCATCATTTTCAAAGAAAAATCATTGCTGTGTTCTTCTGAAAATAAAATATTTTTTACTTGTGAAGGAAGAACGTTACTGTGATTGGCTTGACTAACGCTTATGGGGAGGTAACTAAGTACGCTATTGTAGAGAGTTTTTAAGAAATAAATATTAAAACTATTGGTACAAACTTCGATATTTTAAAGTATCTACTATAAGTATTTTAAAACATTTGTGCTATATTCCGAAGCAATTTTTAAAAGATTTGGTTTCAGTTTTTTTTTTGTTTTTTTTTAAATATAGATAGGTATGCTGTTGTAAATGTTTAGAAATTTTGGTCGCATCATTCACATGAAATGCCTAAATATACGATATATATATATATATATATATATATATATATATATATATATATATATATATATATATATATATATATATATATATATATATAATTAAGTTATGAAAAACTTATGAAAAAAAAGTTTTCGTTTCATCTTTTGGAAGTGCTATCTGATATATATATACCAAACAGTTTTGGTTAGATAATTTAGTTATACCAAGTCGATTAGTTTTCCTTGTGGTCATTTAAAGTTAGCGGATTAATTTCTTGGTAACCTTAGAAAATTGATTAAGAAAAATACCAACTTTTCCGGTGCGAAATTCACAAGTGTTATTAAGAATTTTATCACATAAAATTAAAACGTTAATTTGCTATTGTTGTTCAACAATGACGATTAAGTATATATATATATATTTTATGAATACCTTCCGTTTTTCTTTAACCAGGACAAATAAGCATTATTTTTTAAAAGTAACTTGAATTTTTCTCTCGTTCATAAATAAACAGATGACATTAAAACTAAAGGTAACTTTTTTCACTTCGAAATTAATGAAAAATTATAATTATTTAAGAACTTATTAAGAATCTGTCTATATTTCTGAGATGAGGTATTATGTACATTATTTACATTATTCGGACCATTGTCCTCATCTTTTTCACCATATTTATTACAACGTTCCGGCCGTTGTACGCCCCGGCCTTCTTCAGGTGGTTGGAATTTCGAACTGAACCCTTTATTTCGCTCACTGGGTTAGACTGTTCTAGTTCCACGTGCCATGTTTTGATGGATGTCAGTTATCATTTATTTCCTGCTAATTTCCCTCTGAAAGTTCTCCACTGCCTTAACCGAGTATTGAACTCACACTCTTTTGGTCCTGTCACTGGATCTAACCAACGCCTTTATCCACTGTGCAATGTGTCCTTTCTGGGTTTTATAAACCTAATGTCTTCAGCAACCATTTTTACCAGTGCTCATATTTCAATTTTTTGCTGTTATCATTTCATGTTTTTACCAGAGCTCATATTGCATGTACAAAATATTACTATTAAAAATGTATCACAAAAATGTAAAGAAGACATTATTGTCTTGTCAATATCGTCTTTCTCTTTGTAACATTTCTTCGATTATTTTAAACAGTGAAATTCACAAAGAAATGTCCTTATTAAGAAGTTTGTCACAGAAAGTTAATTTAAGAAGTGTCCGTCCCAATTCACAGACGTACGAAACCATTTTATATCAATGTTAGTATCGATGAGATAAAGGCGTGAAGTTTTTTAATCATTTCACCCCATGCAAGGCAGTAAAGGAACTACGATCCAAGGGGTTACTTGGTGGGAAAGAATAAAAAAGAAAAACAATATTAAGACACGAGAACAATAGAAAAATAATCAAGAAGACAGTAGATAACGATTGACATTTCATTTAAATTTTTTACGTTTACATTTAGCCAACTGAACTGTAAATTGATGAGACCTCATTGCCAGTCTAGTACTGCGCTTCAATTCATTACAGCCTCAGTATCATAGTGAAGTGTTCATCCTAACAATAACCATGAAAATATTTATTACAAAATCACAAGGAAGCTACATTATGGTTGTGGTAAATGACTGAAGCCGAGATGTCAGGTCAGGACCAGTAATATTGCAGATTCTTCTTTGGATTTTTATCAAGAATCAATAAAAAATAAAGCAGCAGCACCGGACCATTCATGGCAGCAATATTCAAAATCCATACTACAAGTTTGTTGCAAACCCTGCTATGCATTTAGAGATACTTTATCCGTATCTATACCACTTAGGAATTCCAAGTGCTGCAAGCTTGGAGGTGCGGGTGGTGTAATTTAATGCATAATCTCCCAAAATTGTCAATCGATGAACCAAGTTCGAATTCCCCCTGTGCGCTCAAAATATACTTAGGAAAGTTATGCATCCACCGCTTCTCCCCCATAAGGTATGGGTTAATTTGTAAAATTTCTATCACTAAACTAATATTCATTACAAAAAAAAAATTATTAAAATCTCAAAATATTTTCTGGCTTTAAATAACCTGCAAACGATTTGATAAACCGTAGGAAAAAAAATCAATCCATTAATAGAACTTGTTTTATCCAATCGATGCCTTTTATTTATCAAACATTACTTATATAGGAATATATGATGAAAATATAACATCATCAACAAAAATCGAAGTTTTTTTTTCTTTTTATGTACAGTGCTATTCGATAAAAGTGACTCACCTGATTTTTTTACTAAAAATATTTTTTGTCTATTGTCTTTGGGGTTAAAATAATTTTTCTTCGGCTTCATCAGATAAAAAAAGAAAGAATGGTAAAAGAAGGTGTTAAAATAATTTTTAATCTTACTAATATAAAGACCCCTTCCCGACCACCTAGTAAAAAAGTTTATTCACCCTAAGGTATTCTATTGATAATTATAAATTTGGATATAAATGAGATTCAGGAATGACTCAGATATCGCAATCTAATGATTAAACTGGTAAATTTAAAGAACTTTTGACAAAATATTGAAAACTATTTTACAATACACCCAGAGCAATATTCTTTCGAATTCTAGAACAGCTTAAATTAAATCTAGAGTATTCCAGAATATTCCAGAAAGCCTTATACAGTATAAAAACAGAGTGAAATAGCCACTCAAGTCACTAACCAGATGAAAGGGTACAAACACGCAACAGAACCACTTAAGGCATCTATTATTGCCCTCTCAAAAGCAGGCAAGTCTACGAGAGAAATCGCAGAAATTGCTATAACCTCGCAATCAACTGTCTCTCGAGTGCTTAGGGCGCATAATGATGCCACTCCTGTTCCAAGGAAGGAAACAAGGTGACGAAAGAAAAAGATTGATGATAGAACTGGCAGGGTAATCAAGAGAGAAGTTGCGAAGAATAGGACTATAACTAGTCAAGAAATTGCAGCCAGTCTGAGCGAATAGCAAGCGGTTAGTCTTGCCTCTTCAACAGTCTGTCAGAACAAGATTACAAATCTTGTTGGAACAAGGCTATAAACCTTGTGCACGAAGGTTTCAGCCGCTAATAAGCAAAGCCAACAAAGCCAAGAGACATGAATGGGCTCACTATTACAAAGATTTCACCGTAGAAGACTGGAAGAATGTTCATTTCTCCGATGAAACAAAAGTTGAGCTAAATTCAAAGGATAAGGTGAGTCACTTTTATCGAACAGCACTATACATGTAAAAAGGAATTCATTTTTTTGCAGGTTCGTCGTGTTTTACTATATTTCAAAGAAGGTTACAAGGCCCCACATTGAAAATTCCGCTTTCGCAGTATCCTTTTTTAAAACCACATTTCTATTGCCTCCAGTTTCTTCTTCATCTGTGGGGATATTTTTCAGCATTCACTGCCATGAAAGTCATTTATCTATCTAGCTTGCTAGATAGCTAAAATATTTGTATAAAATAGTATACAGAATGCAGAATATTTGAAGAATATGACAAAAGGAAATCCATTTCATTGAATCTAGATTACACGTCTCGCCCTTCTTCGGCTTCATCAGATAAAAAAAGAAAGAATGGTAGATGTGTGTGTGTGTGTGTGTGTGTGTGTGTGTGTGTGTGTGTGTGTGCTTAATAATAATTTTTTATATCAAAATTTGGCCAATCTCGTTACAGTGAACAACTAATACATTTAATGTTTTATTTTGTAAAATATCCCTTTTGCGTTCATATAATCTTTCATATAAATTTCTTGGTGTTACTCCAATGTATTCGTTGGGGTAATTATGACGGGTAATGGAGTAACTTCCTCCTTCAAGTTTTAGCTTATTGTTTTGTCTTTATTGATTGAATCTTTCATTGTTTTAAATGTAGTTGTGACAAAATTTATTTTCAGTTTCGATAAATTACATTCAATTATTATGATAGAGTCAGTGGGCAGAACAATATGTTTTTGATTCTTTAATTTGTTCAGGAGAAACCGCTTTTCTATCTTGTAATATTTCACTGCTGTACCTTAAGTTGTTTATCGAAATACACGAAATTTAGTAGCTCAACATTTTGATTAGGTAACTGGTAAAAATGCATCAGCAGTAATGTAGTCTCGACCAGTATCACTATTCCAATGTCTTGCAGTAATTGTCTGAACGCGACTCTATTTCGGACTGCCTCTGACTCGCTCGCTCTGACTGACTGACAAACTCCTGACGGACTTCTGACAGACCTCATTTCAGACTTCAGACTGAACAGTATTTAGTCACCCACCCCCACGAGGGCATCATGTGGCACAAGGACGGTTTCACGTGGGATCTCCGAGCTCGTGGGCTCGGCCAAAAATATGCCCTTTGAACCCGTATAAACGGGTTCAGGGTCGGTTTACCTCCCCGAAAGAGACTCCGCCCTTCGGCGTTGCCTCATTCGGGATCCTCCCCGCCCGAAGGCAAGAGAGTTCAAACGATCAACCGGCCAGCCAGTAGCCCAAATTCGGACTGAAATCTCTGCTTTCTCTTGAGGCGCAGTATTTATTAAGTATGGGATAGTGCATTATGTTATTATGGGTAAGGTTCCATAACAGGTGAGATGCTTAACTAATTCAGAGCTAATTAGTACGTCTCATACTTTTCCTTGTGTTATGGGGTCCACCCCTTTTTCATATGTGGACTCTACCAAGTGTATCTGGACTGCTGCCGTTAAATACCCAGAGTTACACTCGGTACTCGGTAGTCGGATAGAGAGAGGATATACAGAGAGAATATACGAACGGAGAAAGTGTGAGATAACCTCTTGTAGAAGTCGGTTACAAGGACGTAGACTCTAAGGAAGTTCTACTTCGAGACTGTATATATCTATCTGTATTTGCTACTAACCACGTTCCTGGACTTACTAACAGTATTACTCTTTGTATGATTGTGTAAATACATTTTATTTATTATATTTAATTATTGCGTTTGTCATTAGTATCTCGCTTAAGAAAGTACAAATGCAATCTGGGCGTTTTGAGCTGAACAGGACGTAAAATTACACATTCTCTATTCTCATGCATCCAGGCGAAAATTTTGTTTTTTGTTTATTTTTTTCACTTGAATGGTTATATTGCGTTATAAATAGTTCGGCGCTTATCACCTGGACAACGAGTTGATTATATATATACTAGTGTATCCGTGCAGTCAAAATTGACGGCAAGACGGAATTTATTATAATATATAATTAATTTTCTTTTAATCCAAGAACAATTTTGTTATTTAAAATACTTCTTTATTAACGTTAATAATTGAACAATGTAGAATTTATAAACACTTCAGGAAAGATATCCGTATTTTATTGTCATGGGGTCCACCCCTTTTTCATATAAGTGGACTCTACCAGTGTTACTTGGAGTGCTGCCGTTAAATACCCAGAGTTACAGACAGTGAGGGTAGTCGGTAGTCAGAGTCGGTAGTCGGATAGAGAGAGGATATACGGAGAGTGAGAGGATATACGGAGAGTGAGAGAATATACGAACGGAGATAGTGGGAGGTAACCTCTTGTAGAAGTCAGTTACAAGCACGTAGACTCTAAGGAAGTCCTACTTCGAGACTGTATATATCTATCTGTATTTGCTACTAACCACGTTCCTGGACTTACTAACAGTATTACTCTTTGTATGATTGTGTAAATACATTTTATTTCTTATATTTAATTATTGCGTTTGTCATTCCTTGGAGACCGAATTCATCTCGGAATCCACAACACCTTGTTAACTTATGACAACATCAAACAAGGAGCGAAAAAAGAGTTCCACAAGCAAGAAGTGTAGAAGAAACTGTTGTCATAGAACTTACTGTGGCAATGCATGAATTTTATTTCGTATTTTGACTATTTTCTTGATTTTATTTCTTAGCTTGATATTTTTAAGCATATAAATGCGGTATATTGTCTTTGTTTTAATTCTTTTTTTAAAATTTAAATAATGTAAACAAAGTTATTACTTTGCTTTCCCTCGAAATAAGTTTTCACAATCATTGACGCTTTAATGATTCCGACGAAAGAATGTTGCAATTTAAATGCATGCGTACGAATGTAAACTAAAATAGCAACTATATCTGTTCATTGATGCAATAATTTGTTGTTTGACTTACAGCAAAGAGGATACACTGATTGCTCTCACCTATCAAGGTAAGATATATATATATATATATATATATATATATATATATATATATATATATATATATATATATATTAAATATCATCAAATATTAAGTAGCGAGGTTATAATCATCGAAAGGTTCCTTATTTGACATGAGTTCGGAGGATAGTTAATCAATTCTGTGGGGGGAAAACGCAGCATGATGAAATCAATTAAATTAATCTTTTCAAACGAAAGGAACTTTTTTCTCAGAAGTAAACGATGGACTAAGGCGTTTGACAAGAAGGCAGACATTAATTTCGTCTTATTTATGTATATTTATGTATCTATATATATATATATATATGTATTAGGTTGGTGCAAAAATAATGACGTAATAATGTCGTTTTTTGACGTATTTTTAACGTCAAAAAAACGACATTATTACGCCATTTGTTTTTCACCAACCTAATATATATATATATATATATATATATATATATATATATATATATATATATATATATATCAGTCCCTTCATTATCTAGATAGATAGATAGATAGATAGATAGATAGATAGATAGATAGATAGATAGATAGATAGATTGTTGGCGAGCTAAATCCGATTTCTTAGTCTATATTTCATGTATGTTTATATACATATATATATATGTAGTTACACATATACCGTGAAGTATTTCTCCACATCTCTTTATAATAAATACAGTTTATTGAATAATATTTAACACACCAACCATGATAAAGTTCCTGAAGGAACGAAATGCATTGGTATAACTGTCTCTTCTTTTATTTATACGTATATATGTCTATACATAATAAGTATATACGAGATTGTGGAAGACTTTTCCTTCGATATCAACTGGCGTCATTAGAAAAAAAAGAATGTTTCACTAGAACAAATTACACTAGAAAATTTGACTATTTAAAGAATGGTGTGTAATGTAATCGATCTTCTACTGGCATCTCGAATTCAATCACTTTCTCACCGATCCCGTGTGATTTTCTTCTTTTATCTATCTATATATCTATCTATCCTAGTCTGTGCATTATCTATCTATCTATCTATCTATCTATCTATCTATCTATCTATCTATCTATCTATCTATCGTAGTCTGTGCATTATCTATCTATCTATCGTAATCTGTGCATTATCTATCTATCTATCTATCTATCTATCTATCTATCTATCTATCTATCCTAGTCTGTTCGTTATCTATCTATCTATCTATCTATCTATCTATCTATCTATCTATCTATCTATCCTAGTCTGTTCGTTATCTATCTATCTATCTATCTATCTATCTATCTATCTATCTATCTATCTATTTAGCTAGATCCGATTTCTTAGACTATATTCCATGTATGTTTATGTATATATATATATGTAGTTACACATATACCGTGAAGTTTTTTTCTACATCTCTTTATAATAAATACAGTTTATTAAATAATAATTTACACACCAACCTTGATAAAGTTCTCCGAAACGCACTGGTATAATTCTCTCTTCTACAACTTTTCTCATCGACCTGACGCGATTTCTTTGCTTTCCACACATATTTCCAAGGCAATTGTTCGGATACGTTTTTTTTTTCCTTCGTGCCTCGACTGCATAAATTTTATCGTGTTACTAGACTAACAACTAGACATCGCCGTTTTAATCCTAATCTTGCTAGATACAATCGTTTCTTCTATTCTCTCAGTTCCTTTTCTCGCACTTCTCACCTGTTGAACTTTCTTTCGATTTTTTGTTTCCCTAACATCGTCAATCGCCATTTTCTGTCTTCCAGAAACCTGTTCTTTTCTTGCCTTTATCCTCCCTACTCCGCACTAAGGGAATGCCTTCTTATTCTCTTTCACTCACTGTAAACTCCTGCTAGTTCTAGTGTCTTTATCGCCTTACTTGGTGTGAAATGATTAAAAACGATTAGCTGAACAGAATGTGATTCAGGTTACGTGCCGAAGCGTATGCTTTAAAATTTAAATTTCATTATTTTAGAAAATAGATTTTAACGTTTCTTTGCATGTTAACAATTATTATTTATTCATATAAATTCGAAGACTTGAGAAATCAAAGTTGTTTTGCTTTGTTTATGATAAACTTTTTAACTCAAAGCGAGAAAAACTCCAGATCGAGGGTCAGTACACCACTCACTAAAAATTGTTTAAGGTCAGACAATACAATTAAGAATAAATATAATGCAGAATTGATTTTTGCAATGCTGCAAATTATTATTAGGTTGGTGCAAAAATAATGACGTAATAATGTCGTTTTTTGACGTTAAAACATACGTCAAAAACGACATTATTACGTCATTACTTTTGCACCAACCTAATATATTAAAAGTTGTTGGTTGTTCGATTTCACAATATACAACACTTACTTATTTTGCTTTTTTTTTTTTTTGAGGAGTTATTCCTGATCAAGAATTTGTCGGTACACACACACACACACACACACACACACACACACACACACACACACACATATATATATATATATATATATATATATATATATATACATATATATGATGGTACCTTAAAGTGGTGTGTTTTTCTTTTATATATATATATATATATATATATATATATATATATATATATATATATATATAACTAAAAAGAAAGAACAGTAAGATATATAGTCCGGTGTTCTTATTGACTCTTATTGTTCTTATTTTTATTTTTACAAAATACTGCTCAATGTAAATTTACATAGCATTAATATGATAAATTAACTGAGTAAAAATATGGTTTTTCGCTACACAGTAATAACCATATTTCAAAAATGGAAGCTAAAAGCTAAATTTTGTAATTAAATTAAATGCATTAGTTCCGTTTCATCCTCAATCGAATTTTGGAGTAACTTATTTTTTAAATTTACTGAGTTTTAAAGGCACAGAAAATTCATAATTCACTGTTTCTAAGGTTACAGAGAGATCCAATCAGCTACAAACCCTTATCTTATATATTTATTTTTTTTATTTTTATTTTTAATCGGTGTTTTTATTAACTTAGTAAAAATTTGTTTATATCGCTTATTTAATAATTTATTTTGGTTTGGGAAGGTAATTAAGGCTATTTATTCAATTTTGGTTTTGATTGCTGTAGTTTATTCTAACTATTATTTTGGCGGGAGCAGGTTTTAATTTGTTTATTACTTCATATATTTACTTGGATTGATTATCTTTACTTGTTTTTTCTAACGGTTAATTTATTGTTAAAAATGTATATTCTTATGTTTTCATATAGATTTTCTTTTACCAGATCAGTGCAAAAGTTCGTACCCGATTTTCATTAAGATAAAATGACCGCAACTTGAGACTGGCTTTTATTTTTGCTGCCAGCTTCCGGTGTGTTAGAGATTAACATCTTGCATCGTCCATTTGCAAGTCAGACTTTGTTAAATGTTGATGTTTTCTCCACAAATGAATGCCTTAAATATGGATGATGATAAGTTGCATTTTCGCCACATTATGCCCGATGGATGTTTGGAAAGGAGTAAGCATCGGAACTGCTACAAAAAATAAACAAATACTCAAAAGATTAAATTGGATTCTACTCAGTTCTTCAGTCAAAAAGTGGTTTGGTACATTTTGTCAGGATGATTTAACCAGAACGATCAAGCACGCCCCGTGCGACCTTCCGACATCGATGAAGACGCTCTACTGGCCGTCGTAGAGAATATTCTTAAAGCGATTTTTTTGACGGAAGAGACTGCTAAGCGTTTACAAATCAATACCTCAACTGCCTTTCGCCATTTGGCGTGAGTTCAAGAAGAATGACCAATATGGGCAAATCGAAAAGGTATCATTTTCCATCGCGGCAACACAATACCGTATGTTGTAAAACGGTTCTTGCAGAAGCTTAAAGAGTTGAAATGGTAAATATTTCAGTTCCAGTCATATTCCTCTAATTTGGTTCATTTGGATTTTCATTTGTTCCCCTCTCTACAGAACAATTCAAATAAAAAAACAAATTGACTATGCGGTCAGTCGAAACCGCCTGACGACCTTCTTCTAACAAAAACACGTAGCTTTTACAAAAATGGCATTAACAAGCTTGTAGAATAATGGGAGATAATTCTTTAAAACAATGGAAACTATGTCAGTAAGTCCGTGATACACGCTTAGGCGATCATGTATCTTTCTATATATGACTGACGGGGCAGTTGTTTTCCCGCAGCAGGTTGCCATTTCTTTCTGCGGCAGACCAGTTACCATCCAAAGCTATAGAACTCAGTCTATCCTGCGATTTAACAATAGCTGAGGGGGGAGAGAAGAAGAGGATTCATACCTTTTCCAAGGGTATTACCAGGTAAGTGAATATAATAGATTCGACAGAAATTCGAAGTCGGATTTTCGATTCCTCAATATGACCCTTTCCCAAGGGTATTAGCACGTAAATGACCGTAATAGATTCGACTGAAATCCGAACTCGGCTCTCCGATTCCTCAATCCGAATCTATGTACTTTACAAATAAACGTTTTTGTGAGTACCTAAAATTTTCTTTTTAATTTCCTAATCCGGCAAGAACTTTTGCAATGATCTAAAATGTTCGTGAAAATTCCAACCTGTTAATAAATAAAATGTAAATATTTGCTTGTGATGAAACCTTTTCTTTCGTTTTCAGATTGATCCAGTTTTTGTATTCTTGGAAGGAACCAATTTTATGCCCACGCAATGAAACTGGCACAATTTTTACAACTTCTAACTATTGCCATTCTTTCAACACGACTGACCAGAGCGGAGAATATACTTTTCTTGTCCCTGCCTTACTTTGGGCATATCAATCCAATGGTTAAAATGGCTGGAGACTTGACCAATTATGGACACACCAGCTACGTCATAATCTCGGAGAAATTCGAAGGGAAATTCAGTCAAGTAAAAAAAGGAATCAATTTTGTCACAATCGAAGATTTCCCAGAATTTGAGACATATGATGATTTGATAATAGAAGTATTAAGATTCCGAAGCAATCCTCCAATTAAAGAAACAATTGATGCTTTTCATAAACTCTGTGATCGTTATCTTTTAGACGAAGAAATCTTCTTGAAGTTGAAATCTTTAAATGCGTCTCTCGCCGTTGTCGATGCTAATTTCGTTAGCAATTTCTTAACTATTTTCGCGTACAGACTCGGAATTCCCTTCCTACTTCAGGGATTACACAACCAGTTCAATATTCACCGAACACCTTGGGCAATTTCAGTTTTTCCGCACATTACTCTCGGTCAGGTGCAGATATCATCTTTTTCGATGAAAATCAAGAATCTATTAATTAACTTTCTTGATTATATCAAACCAGCAGCTGGTTCCCCGGGTAGAAGTATAAAAACCTACGCACCCGAACGCCAGGATATTTCTTTTGAAGAACTCTTAAGACAAGCTCAACTGTACATTGTCGATTCGGATTACTTTCTAAATCCAGCGTTACCAGCTCTTCCAAATGTCAAGTACATAGGAGGAATAGCTACCCAGGCGTCAGGGCCTCTGAAAGGAAACATCTTAGAATTTGTTACTGCTTCTAAAAATGGAGTCATCGTTGTATCGCCGGGAAGTCTTGTCAGTTGGGACATTCACGTAAAGAAAATGGAAGAAGCGTTAGGTAAGATTAAATACGATGTCGTTTGGAAACATTCAAATATATCTTATTCCCGACCAAATGTACTACTAACAAAATGGATACCCCAAAACGATCTTCTCGGCCACCCAAAAACGAAATTGTTTATTACACACTGTGGAAATAGTGCTCAATACGAAAGCTTGTACCACGGTGTCCCCATGATTGGAATTCCGGTTCTTGCAGATCAACCCATTAATAGCAAGAATATCGAATTAAAAGGTTTCGGAATTGCAATGGACCTTAATAATTTCACAGTGGACGAGTTGGTCAGAAATATTGAGGAAGTCATTGAGAATCCAAAATACAAGAAAAACATTGCAAAAATGAGCGAAATATTTCGATCACAGGATCTCCCATCGGTTAGAGTAGCCCGTCTTGTAAATGAGATCCTGAAATATGGAGGCGATCATTTAAGATCAGAGATTCAAGACATTCCGTTGTATGAGTTTTTAATGCTTGATATTTTGGCCGTCCTTTTTGCAGCTGGTTTCGTAACTTTCTGTCTGACGGCATTGCTTTTGAGAAAGTGTTTTGCAATTGCTTGCAGAAAGAATAAGACAAAAACAGAATGAGCCCGATTGATTAATTCTTTTATATCAATACAAAACTTTAAAACATCAAACTCAACGGTATATTTGTTTTCGTATACCTCCCTGAATATTTGAGAAATCCTATTAAAGAAAAATATTTAATAAATAAAGGAAACTTCGTAGAATATTGGTATCCACAAAATAAAGTTTAAGCAATAATAATTATATATATATATATATATATATATATATATATATATATATATATATATATATATATATATATATATATATTGAGATACGCTTCATTGAATAATTTAGACATGGACACGTTTTGTTGATTTATATTCAATTGCATCTTTTCATATTCACGGACAAGCGTATAGGTGCCATTATTAAAGGAAGAGAGAAAATTACCGTGTTGATACATATTATTTTATTCCGAGTATTTTTAACATAACACAATATCATCAGGGTGTTCTTTATTTCGAGACAAATATTGTAGTGTTCATTTTCAAAGAAAAATCATTGCTGTGTTCTTCTGAAAATAAAATATTTTTTACTTGTGAAGGAAGAACGTTACTGTGATTGGCGTAACTAACGCTTAAGGGGAGGTAACTAAGTACGCTGTTGTCGAGAGTTTTTAAGAAAAAAATATTAAAACTATTAGTACAAACATCGATATTTTAAACTATCTACTAAAATATATAGAAAAATAAATATATATGCATACACAAATAAGAAAAACACCAAATTCAAATATCCAGGCAAAATGTAACACTTCAAAATAACACTATCTAATATATAAAATGAAAACTCCTAAACGCGCAAATATATTAGGTTGGTGCAAAAATAATGACGTAATAACGTCAAAAAATGACGTTATTACGTCATTATTTTTGCACCAACCTAATATATAGATAAACCAAAAAGTTCAAGAAAAAACAGGGTGGGGGCGAGAATATATTCACTAATTAAAATATCATTATAGAGTAATAATAAGTGAAAACTTTTAATTAAAAATAAAACAAAAAAATAACTCTAAACTATCTGTAAAAATTTAAATGAAACATTATAATAAGAAAAAAATATAGGAATAATAGTGATAAAAAAACAAATATTGAAAATAACAGTGATAGTTCTATAGTAGTGACAGTTATTGAGTGGAGAAGAAAAGAATTTTTAGTAATGGTTGAATCCTGGAAAATCTGGGAAGGTTAGATGATAAGAAAGAGGCTGAGTAGAAGTAACAGTAAAATGTTAACAATTCATGCAAATACAGTAATATTCTAGATTAGTTTAAATTTACTTCGGTGACGACACTGGGAGATTAATTCGTTTCTTTGGTTTACGAGTATATATTGATCATCGAATTTATTCTAATTTTCTCTTGTAGACACAGATTACATCTGCCTTTATAATTACTCGGAGTGTCGCCGAAACTTATGATTTTCTAATCAATCTGAGAATTCAGATTCTTCTCCTTTAAATTCCCAATTTTTTTTGGAAAGGGAAGTTTGGAATTTTAATTTCATGTTTGAAAAAGAGTGCCTATAGTTATATAGTTGTTGTTTCAGAGTAAATTTCTGTAAAGGGTGTTTCTGTTTGCCAAAAGCAAATTGATGATTTATATTTTCCACTGAGTCCTGCCTTTAATTAATATAAATACCTAAGAAGATGGCATTTTAATTTCTCGAAATTTTATAAAATTATATAAGTGGGAGTGACATGTAAAAAATAATTTTTACCAAGATTTTCTAAGAAGAAGTATTTAAAAAAATAATTTCATCCATTTGTGAATAATTTCTTAATGTTTCATTAAAATTCGACAATGATTTCGTTCTTGCAAGAATTTCCAAACAATCTGTTTTTACAGCTAAAAAAAAAAACGCTAAATTTCTCATACTAATATTTGGCCCAACAAGGCAAAAAGAAAAGAAGGTTTTTAACAAAAATTTCGAAATGCTTTAAAAATTTAATAAAATAATAAAAAAAAATAATTTGGTCATTCCTCTTAATAATAACATTTTGACGAGAGAAAAAAAAAATTATCAAGTTTGAGGCCTTTTTCCTGCCATGCTTTGTTTTAGAAAAATGTTTGAGGTACATAATACAGATATAATTTTAAATACAAATATGCAAATCTAATACATATTTTCAAATATAATACGCATAAAGAGAAGATATTAATTACATATACAAATAATTTTTAAACAAATTTTAAACCAGGCAAGGCAATAATGTCACTAAGACGCAAGGAGTTACTGGAAGTGAAAGAGAATGAAATAAATTTAGAAAGAACAGGAAACACAATCCTAAACAGGGAACAAGAGATAAGCCTCTACAACTCTCCGGTCATATGAAGAGATTCCTCACTGGGTGCAATATTTAAAAAAAAAACATCTGCATGAACCCAATAAGTGTAGAATATTGTAAAATCGAACAAATCAACTGCGGACTTACAAAAGTTTCTTCTGTTGGTTTTGCATTATGTTCATGCTTGATTTAATTATTTACCCAATTATTAAACAATTTTCAGAGAGTGGTGTAATGACACTCGATCTAAAGAGAGTTCCACAGGCGAGAAGTGCGAGAAAAAAACTGTTAGAATAGAAGAGACAGTTGAATCTAGCAGCAAAACGGTGATGTCAAATGGCCAATATAGTAGCAGACTTAAATCCATGCAGTCGAGCCACATCAGATGAATTGCCATGAAAATATGTGTAGAAAAGGAGAAAATCACGTCTGAATTCGAGATGCCAGAACAGGATCTATTACATTACAGATCATTCTTTAAATTTTGTCAAATTTTCTGATAAAATTTGTTCTAGTAGAACATTCATTTTTAATAACGCCAGTTGAATCAAACGAAAAGACATCCAAAATAACTTATATACTTAATATGTATAGACATATATACGTATAAATAAACGAAAAGACAATAATGCTACTACACTCCGATCTTATGAAGAGGTTACTCATTGGTTTCAATATATAAAAAAAACATCTGCATTAACCCAATATCTGTTGAATATTGTAAAATCGAACAATTCAACTGCGGCCTTACAAAAGTTTCTGCTGTTGATTTTCGTATTTTGTTGATTGCATTATTTGTCTGAGTTTAAACAATTTTTAGAGAATAGTATAACGACACTCGATCTAGAGTTTTTTAGCTTTGAATTCAAAGTTTATCATAAACAAAGGTAAAAAAAAACTTTGATTTCTAAAGTCTAGGAATTTATAAGAATAAAATAATTGTTAAAATGCGACGAAACGTTAAATTTTCTATTTTCTGAAAGAATAAAATTTAAATGTATGAACATATGCTCAAACACTTCACCTAAATCACATTCTGTCATGATATGTTTTGGCTATAGGGAGAAAAGAAATCGAAAGACAGTTCCACAGGTGTGAAGTGCGAGAAAAAAATTAGAATAGAAGAGACAGTTGAATCTAGCTTGTTCAGCAGAAACGGTAAGACTAAATTGCTAATTTAATAGCAGACTTAAATCAATGCAGTCGAGGCACTGAAGAATATGCATATCAGATCAATTGCCATGAAAATATGTGCAGAAAAGACAGAGGGAAGCCACGTCAGAACGGTGTGAAAATGACTGCATTCCAGATGATAGGTCTGGATTGATTCTGTTACAGAAATTCTTTAGATAGATAGATAGATAGATAGATAGATAGATAGATAGATAGATAGATAACGAAAAGACAGGGATAGATAGATAGATAGATAATGAAAAGACAGGGATAGATAGATAGATAGATAGATAGATAGATAGATAGATAGATAGATAGATAGATAGATAGATAGATAATGAAAAGACAGGGATAGATAGATAGATAGATAGATAGATAGATAGATAGATAGATAGATAGATAGATAGATAGATGGTTGTATCTAGTTCAACAGAAAACGGTAAGACCACACTGCCAATTTAGTACCAGGATTAAATTCATGCAGTCGAGGCCCTAAGAAACAGTCTAATAAGATCAACTGCCATTTAGGCACCTTGAGGCTGTGTAATGGTTAGCAAGCTTGTCATGCTAGCACAATTATGACTGAGTAGTGATTTCGATCCTCACTGGATACCCCATACTTTCAGCCATGTGCCACATCTGAGCTATGCTTGGAAAATCACTTGTCATAAAAATATGTGTAAAAAAGAAGAAAATCACACCGGGTCGGTGAAAAAGTGACTGAATTCGAGATGCCAGAACAGCGATGATTACATTGCAGACCTTTCTTTAAATTTTCTGGTAAAATTTGTTCTTGTGAAACATTCATTTTTAACGGGGCCAGTGGCTATGAAAGGAAAAATCTCCCAAAGTAACTTATATATAGACATAGCTACGTATAAATTTATATATATTGATTATAGACAGACATATATACGTATAAATAAGCCTCTCATTCCTTGAGGAACTTTATCAAGGTAGGTGTGTATTTTTTTAATTAATAAACTGTGTTTATTATAAACAGATGCGGAGAAAAACTTCACGATATATGTGTAAGTACGTATGATATGATATTATGATATACGATAAAAGTGACTCACCTGATTTTTTTTACTTATGTTTTCGCCTATTGCTTTTGGGGGGTCAAACTAATTTTTAATCTTACTAATATAAATACCCCTTCCCGACCACCTAGTAAAAAAGTTTATTCATCCTAAGGTATTCTACTGATAATTATAATTTTGGATATAAATGAGATTTAGGGAAAAAACTCTATGCAAAAAAGGTGACTCACTTATTTCCTGCAACTAATAATCACATAACCAAACAGCTTTAAATAAAGAATAATAGAGGTATAATTTATTTATAATAGGTAATATAGTTCGAAATATTTAATAATCTATGGGTCCTCCTTTATTTTGAATAACCTTTTCAACCCTTTTTGGCATTGACTTGATTAGGTTCTGGCAAATCTCATCTCCAAGCATTGAATTCCATTTGGATATGAAATTCACGATCAAATCCTCTTTGTTGCTCAACTGCTTTTTCGAGAGCCTGTACTTTATAATGCTCCATAAGTTTTCTATGAGGTTGAGGTCAGGTGATTGGGGCGGTCATGTCATAACACTCTCCTGCTTCTCATCAAAGTATTCCTTCATCAATTTTGATTTGTGACAGGGAGCATTATCCTGCATAAAAATAAGTTTAGTGAGGTCGATTTGCACCCTTTCAGCAGAAGGAAGCAGACAAGACTCTAAAATTATCTTGTAATGCTCACAACCTGAGGGTCTTTTCAATAGGTTTTAAGAAACCAGTTTCATGAAAAGAAAAGCATCCCCAGAACATTATACTGAACGGATGCTTTACAGTACTTACTGCTAAATTCAAAGCTTCTTCTTCGGATTTTAGATCGCTTATCCTTTGAACTTAGGTCAACTTTCGTTTCATAGGAGAACAGAACATTTAGTAAAAAAAAAAAATCATGGTGAGTCACTTTTATCGAACAGTACTGTATATACATAAAATTTAATGAAATATAGACAAAGAAATACGAGCCAGCTAACTTGATAGATAGATAGATAGATAGATAGATAGATAGATAGATAGATAGATAGATAGATAGATAGATAGATAGATAGATAATGAAAAGATATAGATAGGTAATGAACAGACATAGTATAAATTTCATGTCAGCAACTATTCACCTATTTACCAACCGCTTTAATAGCTCCTTACAAAAATGCTTCATTTACATTCGTTTGAAAAGATTCGGTTTTATAAGTGATGACATGGTGCTTTTTGGGGGGGTAGGTCTTTTCTCCACAGAATTGATTAAGTAATCTCAAGGTGGGTACCATTCGATGATTAGAACCTCACTTCAATTATTTGCTAATAGTTTTTAAACTTATGTCTTACTTTGATAGGTGAAGCCAGTCAGTGGATCCTCTCTCTTGCAAGTCTACCAACAAAGTGTTGCATCGCTGAACAGATAAAGTTACTTTCTTATTGACATACAGAACTGCCAGGGTTCTATGTTCGTGTGAATGTCAATTTAAATTGTATTCAGCATTCTTTCGTCGTAGTCATTGAAGCGGATATGACTGTGAAAATTTAACTCGAGAAAAAGTAATATAATACTTGCGTTTGCATTGCTTAAATTTTAAAAAGAATGAAAAATTATATATATATATATATATTATATATATATATATATATATATATATATATATATATATATATATATATACCACATTTATATCAAAGCAAGAAATTAAATCAACAAAAGAATAATCAACATATGAAATAAACTTTATGCATTACAGTTTCTTCGCCCTCACCTCTCGCTTGTGGAACTTTGCTTGATGTCGTCATAAATTCTATGTTAACATGGCAAGTATTAGATGTTCTAATTAACTCTGAACTAATTAAGCATCTCACTTCACATGCTCTTATTTCAGATAAGCAATATAACTTTCACTTCCCTACGTCGACTGTTGATGTATAAGGGATTATGGGTGAAAGAGGCTTCAGATAAGAAGCTTTGGCTGTTGCTTTAGACATCGCAAAGGCATTTCATAGGGTATGGCATAGTAAGTGTTCTTCACAAGCCGAAAGATTATGGCATTTCTGGAGGAATTTTTGAACTGATTCAGTCTTTCTTATCAAATCGCAAAATGAAAATTGCCTTGAACTTCTTCTAGAACTTTTTGCATTAATGCATATGTTTCCCATGACTCTTTCCTTAGACTTAACTTGTTCCTAATTTTCATCATCAACCTTCCTGATGCCATCGATCTCCACTCAGTATCTGTGCAAATGACATAACTATTTACTCTTGTCTTAATAGTAAGTTTGATCGGTTCGATAAGATCAAATTGAGAGCTGATCTCAAAACTGACCTCCACACTGTTGTCAACTGGGACAAGAAATGGCTTTTGAAAGAAGCTTTAGATGAGAAGCTTGTGTTGTTATTTTGAAATCGCAAAAGCATTTAATAGGGTTTGGCATACAAGGTGTTCTGCACAAGCTGAAAGATTGTAGAAATTCTGGAGGAATTTTTGAACTGATTCAGTCTTTCTATCATATTTCAAAATGAAATTTTGCTTCAACGGCCATCTTCTAGAACATCTTGCATTAATACATGTATTCCCCAGGAATCTATCCTTGGACCTACCATGTTCCAAATTTTCATTAATGACTTTCCTGATGCTATCGGTTCTCAAATCGGTATCTGTGCTAATGACATAACTTATTTACTTTTGTAAAGTTTGATCGGTTCGATAAAATCAAATTGGCAGCTGATCTCAAAAATGACCGAGATGGCTCTAAAACTGATCTCTTTCACTCGTTTGTTAGAAGAATTTGGGGTTCCATCAGCATTACTGACACTCGCCTTCAGGAAATTGAATTGCACGTTCTTGGACTATCTTTTGATATAAAATGAAAAGTGTATATAGAATCAATTGCTAAGTGTGCTACTAGGAAAGTTTCTTCACTGCGTCGTGCTAGAAAACGTTTCTCGCAGGCTTCTATCTTACATATTTATAAGTCTAGCATTCGTCCTTGTTCAGAATATTGCTGACACGTCTGGTTTGGTCTGGTCTGGTCTGGTCTGGTCAGGTCCTCCTGCTATATATTTAGAGATTATTGATAAAATCCAAAGAAGAATCATATGCAAAAAAGAATCATATGCAATATTATTGATCTTGACCTGGCATCTCGGCTCCAGTCACATTTCCACCGGCGTAACGTAGCTTCCCTGTGTCTTTTCTATAAATATTATCATAGTAATTGGTCTGATGAACTTTTCTTTATGGTACCTAGACTTTATGAATCTAAGAGGAAGTACCAGATTGCCGGCATAGTCTCATCATTTTACAGTTGAAATGTCAAGCTGCGATTATAATTCTGCAAAATTTTCATGGATAAAGTCAATGAAGATGAGACTTTTCTTGATAAGAAATGGTGGTCGGATGATGCAACTTTAAACTGAAGGCAAATCAATCGACATAATTGTGTGCCCTGAAGCGATGTTAGTTCACATATTATCTTGGAAAAAGATGTTAACTTACCAGGAATGACGATTTGTGTCATAAATACATTCATGGGAATAATAGGGCCTATATTCTTTGATGGTACTGTTAATCAATATAAATATTTACAAATGGAGCAAACTGAATTCTGGCTGACAGTTAGAAATCGGAACGAGATTTACTTTTAAAAGGATGTCGCGCCGTCCAACTGGGAGTTACGCGATCGGAAATGGTTAAATCTTAATTCGGAGCTAAGGTGGATGTCCTATCCACCTTGGAACAATTGAGTGGCTGTAAGATCACCAGAAATAACACCACACGACTTTTTGCTTAAGATCTTTTTTTAAGATCTTGTTTACAGATTCAAACCGAAAACAATTCCTGAATTAAAGCACAAATGATATTTCTGATAAATCTTCTGAAATTAATGTAGAATTGTGTCAAATGGTTTGTAGAAGTGTCGCTGATAGCATTCAGTGTTGTATTGAACAAGAAGGAGAGCATTTTGAACCTGCTAAATAGTTTTTTAATCATGAAAAAATCATATTAATAAATAACGCCAAATTATTATACAGGACTGAATGCAAAGAAAATCTAAAAACTCTGAAAATCATTGTAATAATCCTACACACAAGCCACCAATCTGCCACTCGTCTTGGACCCCTAGCAGCTTGCGTGTAGGGACAAGGGAATCAGCCAACATTAAATAGGGAATTTTTTTCTTCATAGGCCATCGTAAATTGATAGTGTGCATAAAAAACTTAAGTAAATATTCAATTTGGCTGTTTTAAATGGCGTTACATTTAAGTAAGTTGAAATTAGTTCCAGCAAATTACGCAACCGCCGGTATTAGCCAAACACGTTTGATAAACAGATTAAACACGCAATGATTGATAACGACTTTAGTGACAGTCGAAATTACTCGGATTAAAGATCAAAAAACAAACTTTGGTAAATTTATCAAATCTAATTATCAGAAAACAACTTTGCAGCAAGTTAGAAAAATTTAACAAGTTGGCAAGGCAGACCTTGTCAGTGTTGGTTAACAAAACATGTTTAAAATAATTCATTCTGCCTAAATACGCACACACACAGATATAAACTGCGTCTAGAGATTATATGTGTCTAGAGATTATATGTATTGTCAAATATTTATGTAAAATTCATAGATATGTGTTATCCAATGAAATAATTTGTACTATTATGTATAGCGAATAAGCATGAAAGCAATTAAATCCCAATTTTCAATTTCAGATTGATATTTAGTATTTTTTCAATAATTATAGCAATTTGCAGTGCCAAGAGATTATTTGCAAGAACTAGAATTTAGTATTATGGCTCGTAAAAAAGAACTAACAATGAATGAAAAGAACTATATAATCAAAGAAATTAGCAAAGGAAAGTCTTCGCTTCAAATTTCTAAAGATTTGAAAAGGGATCGTCGAACAATCAAGAAAATATGTCAAATGGGAAATCAACCAAGGAAAAAAAAAGTCTCAGGCTGAATTCAGGAATTTAACAAAGCGAGATCTATCAGATATCCGAAGAGAATTAATAAAACCCCAAATGCGTCAAGTGCGTTCATATGTGAAGCCGCTGGAGCACTTATGGTGTCAAGGGAAACAAGGTGTAAAGCATTAAGGAATTTTGCTGATGTAAAAAATCAAATAAAGAAACCCATTTTAGCAAAAACACATAAGGAAAGAAGGTTACAGCGGACAAAAAATACATGGAAACTGATTTCAGTAAAGTGCTTTTTACAGACGAATCAAGGATCACCCTCGATTGGCCGGATGGATGGGCTCGAGGATGGGTTTGCAAGTAACATGACTCCAAAAAGTTTTTTAAACGCCAACAAGGCGGCGGTGGGTCATGATATAGGCTGGGATTATTGGTAATGAGCTCGTGGGTCCATTTAAACTGAAAGCCGGGGATTAAAATGAATTCCAAAAGTTACTGTGATTTTCTAGAGCAATATTTCTTTAAATGGCTTGATAACCAGTCTTCAGTCAAGCGTAGATCTATGATCTTTATGCAATACAACGCACCAAGTCATGCACCAAAGTTTATTAAATCCTGGTTGAAAGAAAAGGGATTTGTTAAAGATTCTCTTATGGACTGGCCTTCAAATAGCTGTGACTTGAATCCCATTGAGAACCTGTGGAGCATCCTCAATAGAGATATTTACTCTAATGGAAGGCAATTCAACAGCAAGTGTAACCTCTGGGAGGCAGTTAAAGTTTCTGCAAAAGACTTACCAGCCGCTAAAATAGCAAATCTAACAATAGGCCGCTAAGAGTTATTGAAAAGAAAGGAGCATTTGTGCAATAAATTTTAGGAGGTTCGTATTATTTTTTGTTGATTTATTTATTTCTAAAATATTTTTTTTTTATGTTTTTCCTTTAAGATATTGACGAATTTGTTCGAAAATCTTTTCATATTATTTTTTTACATTAGTTTTACAAGATCTAATAATGTAAAAGTATCAAAATAAATAGTTGCAAATAAACTACTGACAGTCAAATAAGTCTGTTTTGTTAACTTAGTAATATTTTTCCAACCAAAAACAATAGTTTTCTTTATCAATATATATCTAAGTTAATAATATTGAGTAGAATCTAAACAACATCATAATAGGACTTTTAACATTAAAGACGCAACTCTTTATACCAATTCATAACTTGCATTTAATCTCTAGACGGAGTTCATATATATATATATATATATATATATATATATATATATATATATATATATATATATATATATATATATATCAGCATGCTTCTTTGTACAGGGTGACCCAAAATAACGGGAATTTTTTAAGTGCGTATTACCAGACATGAGCAAGTGGCATCACGGCGAGACAGTGACCTTGAGCAAGTAAACATTTCGCCATTTAGAATTCAAAATGAAATCCACAGTATCCCAGATGAGATGTTGCAGCAGTCAATGAGGAATCTCAACAGCAGATTTCAAGAATGCATTTGTACAGGAGGACGCCATCTACAGTACGTAATTTAAAAAAAAATGAAAATTCCATCATTGTTTCTTTAATGGCATGTTTTATGGTTTCAATTACTATGAATGAAATATTTTTCTTCCATCACTCTTGGTTTTATTGGATTGTTAAAAAGTTCCAGTTTTTTGGGGTCACCCTGTATATAACGAACAAAGAATTTTTTCATTTAATTCTGTTTTATTTGTACCTTTAATATATTTATGTAGTGAATGTTGAGGAATAAGTCGGAATGTTCGTTATCCCCAACGCTTTTTCGCTAATTCACATTCATTTTTGAATATTGTATTTAACACCAGTAGATCTCACAAAACGCACCAGGTGAGTGTTGTGTGACTCATAAAATATTAGGTTGGTGCAAAAATAATGACGTAATAATGTCGTTTTTTGACGTTAAAAAATGTGTCAAAAAACGACATTATTACGTCATTATTTTTGCACCAACCTAATATATATAATATAGAAAACTGCGCTCCTGAAAGACCCAACGAATCAAAAAATATATAATAGCCTACTCATCCACTACCAGTAATGATTGCCACAACAAATACATTGGAGAAATTTAAGTAAAAGATTATATGAATACAAAAGTGGTATTTTACAAAACATAACTTTAAAGGCATTAGTTGGTCACTGTAACAAATTTTACCAAAATTTTGATATAAAAAAATTATTTATTATTTAAGCATACACACAAATACATGCTCGTACATATCTTTCTTTCTTTTTCATCTGATAAAGAAGAATAATTTTTACTGAAACATTTGTCCGTTTGGTATATTCTCCAAACATTGTCTTGATTTTGTATCCTATTTAATACACATAGATAGATAGATAGATAGATAGATAGATAGATAGATAGATAGATCCCTTTCATGTCAGTGAATGCCAGACAATCTCCCCAAAGATGAAGATGAAATGGGAAGCAACAGAAAAGTGGTTCTAAAAAAAGATAGTGCGAAAAAGGAACCCTTTTTATTTTTCATCAGTATGGCTGCTGCTAACCTCCAGAAGAGTGACTCATTTCACCTTCCCGGGCTACCTCTTTCCACTCATATGAAATGGAAAGCGTATTTCCCAGGAGGAAAGTCGAACTAAACAATTTTTCCCGCCGGAATCTATCTTAGATGTTTATTTCTATTCGTCCCTGATGTGAATATTGTTGTCACATCTGGTCTGTTGTTCCTGTTATATATTTAGAGATGTTTGATAAAATCCAAAGAAAAATCAGCAATATTATTGTTTTTTCCCTGGCGTCTCGGCTTCAGTCATTTTTTCACCGCCATATTGTAGCTTCCCTTTGCCTTTTCTATAAATACTTTCATGCTAATTGTTAGAGTGAGCACATCGCTATGGTACCTAGACTTTATGAATTTAAGCGCAGTATAAGATTGGCGGCAAATTTTCATCAATTCACAATTGAATTGCTAGATGTAAATTTTTATGCTAATAGTTTCTTTTCTCGCACTTTTCGCATGAGGAACTCCCTTCCGGCTTCTTGATTCCCTGTCAACTTTGACCTTCAAAAATATATATGCAATGTCAATCGTTATCTTCTGTCTTCTTAATTGTTGTTCTTTTATTGTCTCTTTAATAGTATATTTTTCTCACATTCCCTGACAATCAGTAACCTCCACTGCCTCTTAATGGCTTTATTGACTTGCAAATGATAAAATACAATTATATGGACGGAGCGTGTAAGCAATATATTTCTGAAATGAGGTATTATGTACACTATATGAATTATTCGGACTATTGTCCTCATTATGCTGCCATATTTATCACAACGTTTCAGCCTGGTTGGAATGTCGAACTGAACTCTTTATTTCGCTCGCTGGAGTAGACTGTTATAGTTCCACGTGCTATGTTAATTCACCTCTCCAAGTTCTACACTGCCTTAACCAGATATTGAACTGACAAATCTTTGGGCCGTGTCACTGAATCTAACCAACGCCTCTATACACTGTGTATGAATTTCTAGGACTTATAACCTTAATGTATTCAGCAACCATTTTTACCGGTGCTCATACTGCAATTTTTTGCTGTTATCATTGCACTTTTTTTTTTACCAGAGATCATATTGCAATTTTCGCTGTTATTATTGCTTTTCTCTGGCACTCCTTATTACTGGTTCCTACATTGTATTCATTTCTATGCTTTCGTAAACTAAGGAATCAGCACATATGCTAGTTCACAAAAATCTCCTGAGCTGACCAAGCATAGAAATTTCAGTTCGACATTCCAACCACCTGAAGAAGGCCATAGCGTAAAACGGCCGAAATGTTGTGATAAATATGGTTACAAAGATGAGGATAATAGACCGAATAATGTAAATAATCAACAAGGAAATATATTTTAAATGGTAACAAAAAGGAAACTTATAATCAGAATTCAAAATAGACAGTTGAAGTATCTAGGAGGCACAATGAGGAAGGGGTGACTATAAACATTTATCTCCTACATGACACATTGAGGGCAAGAGAGATATAGGGGAAGACAACTGGTGCTCTAGCCGACGAGCTTGTGTGAATGGATGGTGGAATGAGAAACGGGAGGCTTGGCAAAAGGAAAAAAAACGCTTCTAAGGACTACGATGGATGGGGAAGTGTGGAGAGTCATGATCGTCCACACCCCAAAAGGGGCGGGGTACAAAGAAGAGGAAGACGAAATATCTCCGTAATACTTGATTTTATAAACATAACTTTAAAGGATGTTTGATGTATTAAGGTTGGTGCAAAAATTATGACGTAATAATGTCGTTTTTTGACGTTGAAAATACGTCAAAAAACGACATTATTACGTCATTATTTTTGCACCAACCTAATATTTAACGTCGAAATTCAAAGACTGAATTACCATACTCATTCTGTTTTTGTTTTCTTTCTTCTGCAAACAATTGTGAAACATTTCCTCAAAAGAAATATTGTCAGAAACAAAATTATGAAAACTGCCGTAAAAAGAACGGCCAAAATATCAAGCATTAAAAACTCATACAAAGGAATGTTTGAATCTCTGATCTTAAATGATCGCCTCCATATTTCAGGATCTCATTTACAAGACAAGCTGCTATGACTGATGGGAGATCTTGGGATCGAAATATTTCGCTCATTTTTGCAATGTTGTTCTTGTATTTTGGATTCTCAATGACTTCCTCGATGTTTCTGACCAACTCGTCCACTGTAAAATTCTTAAAATCCATCGAGATTCCGAATCCTTTTAACTGGATGTTTTTATTATTAACAATTTGATCATAATACACTGGAAGTCCAATCATTGGAACAGCGTGGTACAAGCTTTCATACTGACCGCTGTTTCCACAATGAGTTATAAGTAATTTGGTGTTTGGGTGGCCAAGAGGATCGTTCTGGGGCAGCCATTTTGTTAATAGAACATTACGATGGGAATAAGAAGAATTTGATTGTTTCCAGACGACATCGTATTTGATCTTACTGAACGCTTCTGCCATTTTCTTTACGTGAATGTCCCAATTGACAATACTCCCTGGAGATACAACGATAACTCCATATTTCGAAGCAGTAACAAATTCCAAGATTTTTTCTTTCAGAGGTTTTGCCGGACCAACAGAAAGTCCGCCAATGTATTTGACATTTGGAAGTGCTGATCATACAAAATGGAGGAAGTGATCGGAATCGACAATATACAGTTTAGTTTGTCTGATAAGTTCATCAAAATTAATGTCCGGTCGTTCAGGTGCGTAGACTTTAATATTTTTACCATAGAACCGGCTGCTGGATCGATGTAATCCTTGAAATGCCTGAACGCGCCCCTGAACTTCATCGAAAATGACGATAACTTTACCTGCTGGAGAGATTCGTGCGGAAAAAATGAAATTGTCCATGGTGTTCGGTGAATGTTGATCTGGTTATGTGCCCCCAGGAGAATAAACGGAATCTGAAGTCTGTAGGCAAAAATGACTAGAAAGTTGCTATTGAAATTCGAGTCAACAACCGCTAGAGACGCATTGATCGATTTGAACCCCCGAAAAAGTTCTTCGTCTAAAAGATAACGATCACAGAGCTTATGGAAGGCACTGAATGATTCTTTCAAATTGTACTTTTCTGGAAAATGTAACACGTTTAGTATTATTTCATTAAATATCGTAAACTCTGGAAAGTCTTTTGTTATGACGAAGTTGACTCCATTTTTTACTGGACCAAATTTGTCCCGAAAGCTCTCAACTATAGTGATGTAACTACTGTGTCCATTATTGGTCAGTTCTCCAGCCACTTTCACCATCGATTTGATATGGCTATAGTAAGGTATAGACAAGAAAAGAATGTTATCAGCGTTGGTGAGTCGATCAGATAGAATGGCAACAATAATGACTTGAAGAACTTGTGCCACTTTCATTATGAGGCCTTGAAACTTTCTTTGAAAAGCAGTAAAACACAATGAACCTGCAAAAGAAAGGATAACATTTTAAATGAATATAAAAAGCAAAAATTTGTTGATGATGTTATATTTTCATCATATATATACTTATAAACAATGGCTGATAAATAAAAGGCGTCAATTCTATAAAGCAAGTTTTATGAATTGACTGATTCGTTTTCTACGGTTTATCAAGCCATTTGCAGGTTATTTAAAGCCTGAAAATATGAGAAAATTAGATATGATTAAAAGAGATGTTGATAAAGATTTGAATCGTAAAGAGACGTTGATAAAGATTTGAATCGTAAAGAGACGTTGATAAAGGTTTGAAACATAAGTATTTGAAACATAAAGGCGTATAGACATGTTGAAATGGGGGAAGATAAGAATAACCCAAGTCGATAGATTTCATTGTTTGATTCGTTTTCTACGGCTTATCAAGCCATTTACAGGTTATTTAAAGCCTGAAAATTTTCTTAGTTTTCAAGAATAATATTTTTTTTTTTTTTGAGACAATAATATTTTTCTGATCAAAGCATTACTAATTAACCCATAGTTGATGGTGGAGAAAAGGGGGAGACATAGCTTTCCCAAGTCTATTTTGCGCGTAAGTAAATATAACGAGCTGACGGGGAATTCGAACTCAAATATCCGATTAACAATTCTGAGCCATTATCCATTACACCACCCGCACTTCTAAGCTTACAGCATCTGTTATTCCCAAGTGGTCTAGGTCCGGATGAAATATCTCTAAATGCATAGCAGGTTTGCAACAAACTTGTGATACGGACTTGAATATTGCTGCCATGAATGGTCCGGTGCAGCTGCTTTATATTTAGTGATTCTTGATAAAAAATACAAAGAAGAATCGGCAATATTATCGGTCCTGACCTGGCATCTTGACTTCAGTCCCTTACCCACCGTCGTAATATGGTTTCTCTGTGTCTTTCCTATAAAAAATTGATAATCGCTATGGTATCGAGGCTGTATAAATTTAAGCGCAGTACTAGACTAGCAATGAGGTCTCATCAATTTACAGTTCAGTTGGCTAAATGTAAACGTAAATAATGTAAATGCAATGTCAATCGTTATCTACTATCTTCTTGATTACTTTTCTATTGTTCTCGCACCTTAATAATGTTTTTCTTTTTATGCTTTTCCACTCAGTAACCCCTTGGATCGTAGTGGCTTTACTGCTTTGCATGGTTAGAAATGAATGAAAAAAAAACTTACACGTCTTAATCTCATTGATGCTAACATTGATATAAGATGGTTTCATACGTCTGTGAATTTCGATTGGTGCGAAAACTTCTAGCGGTAAAACTTGATCGTTGCTTTTTACCTGACTTTAGTTATGTACTCACGGTTAAAAAAAATTATATTACTTATTACCGTTACACAATGAGATGGTATTATGTAAGGTTTTTGCTAGGTTTTACGGTCGTTATTAGGGACGGCACACAGTACAAATCAGTACGCCTCAGTCAACACTCGTACATATTACCCTAACCGTCAAGGCTGATGCAAGTATGTTGTACCCCCAACCAATCTATGATAAGCCCCGCCCACTATTCTATTACATCTTAATCTTCATATTTTTCCGAAATTCCGCCATAGCATTGTATTTAATATTTTTATCAAGTGAGTAGGTGGAGCTTGTCAAGATTCCGAGTTTTAGTTTTTGAGACAAAGTTCTTTTCGTCTCTTGCCGCTTAGTATCAAATTATTTTCAAACCAAAGAGAAAGGTAGACGACTGGTGGGGTATAGAAGACTAATATTTTAACCTTATGTAAGAAAAAGAGAGATAGATAAACAATTCACGGATCTAGATGATAAATAGGACCACAGAATTACCTCAAAATCCGTGGAAATATTATAGCCTTTAATAGTCAGTTGTGGTTTGTTTAATTTGTAATGTATATATGTAGGTAGAAAGTAGCAAATGCTGATAACATAGCGAAGGTCACAAAGCACTATCTGGAGCCCGCAATTACGCATGCTCGTTCCGGTCGCAGATTCAAGAATAGTGCGCGCCGGCCCTGCTAACCTCAACCCATTAATACCAGGTGCTGTAAGCTTGGATGTGCGGGTGGTGTACTCGATAATAGCTCAGAATTATTAATCGGATAGACGAGTCTCAATCTTAATTAGTAAAACACGTAGCTCTAAATCATTATTACTACCCAAATAAATTCTTACTTCAATAATTCTGACTAAAATTATTTTCTGGCTTTAAATAACATGCAAAAGATTGAAAAGTTGTAGAAAACGAATTGATCAATAAACACACAAACACATTGATCCATGGATTACCGTCATATCACGTTGAAACATCGGTTCCGTGAGATCGCTCAAGTTAAACATCCTTGAGATTGGTCAGTACCTAGATGTATGACCGATTCGAAATATCTGGTTTTGTAAGCTTGGGTGTGCGGATGATGTAATGGATAATATCTCTGAATTGTTAATCGAAGATCCGAGTTCCAATTCTAGTTGTGTTCGTTATTTTCACTTACACGTAAATACCCTTGCCCAAACATTTTTTTTTAAAAATGTTAGATTCAAGATCGCATACGGCGAACTTTAACATAACGATAAACTATAAAGGATGCCAATTGATACATTTTTAAAAAATTGAAAACCAAACGATATTTTTTTTTTTACTTCTGTTTCATCTGTGATGAGGTTGTCTGTCATTCATTGCTATAAAGGAATGGTCGTACGTAACAAATCAGTACAGAAATATTATGCCTTTATTTAAGAATCGTCACAATCTTCAGGAACGAATATTTACTTGATGGTTACAACATGACGTCACAAAATCTTTTAAAACGCTCCATCTTGTCGTCCAGATGTCACAAACACACAGGCCACCACTATCTTTGTGCGACCCGCTTGGAAACATTTTCGTGACCAATATTTTTAAATTTAATTTTTATAAATTTATCCCTTGCCCCTTAAATACTATTGAAGTAACAGTGTTGCATTTAACCTCCTTATCAAAGGGAAATCTAAACCACAATGTGTATTTGAATGTGTATTTGAATGTGTATTTGAATTTAAGGTTAACGGAGTTATTTTCTATTTCATCACTGGGAAAAGAAACAAAACTTGATCTCTCTTCCACTACACATTCTTTATAACGTGAGTGTGTAAATGTACTTTTCTCTTTCATTAATTTTATAAAAAGCAATAAATTTAAAAATATTTGAAGAAAAGTGTGAATATTTGTATTTTATGACAGGTAAATAATGTTGCCGATTGGGAAATTATTCGTAATTTTTTTTCTTTTTTTATCGTTGTACTTAATAAATATGAATAGCCGGGATATGTACAAAAACTTTCCTGTCTACATCTGTGCACTTTGACTTAATGAAATGGTTAGCAAGCTTGTCTCGCTGGATCATCTGTAACTAAGTGAGTTCGATACTCAACGGATGCTCCACTCTTCCGGCCTTGTGACACAATTAAGCTACGCTTAGAGAATGATTTTTATGTAAGCACATGTGGCCTCTTTTATTTCTGCTTCCACTTTCTTTAGTTTAATTCAACCTCCTTTCCCACGTTAAGTGACCAGGGATGTCAGTTCTCTGGTCGATGCGGGTCGCCTCTCATGTTTCTAGTGTGTTTTTCTTATTTGTTATTGTGTTTGAATGACTACGTTTTTGAATGAGTAGTTGGACGGATGAGCGTTTTAAATTATTTAAGTCCAGCATTAATATCGTCCATTTAACTGACGTTGCTGCCACACTTAAGGATTGTGGGCGATTTTATTACTAACACTATTTACTTTCTTGTAAATAGTTATTCATATTGTAAATACACATTGTGGTTTAGATTTTAAATTGTTGTTGTATTCCCCTCCACCCCACAAACAAAAATTGTACATATAGAGACTAGTTAAGACTTTATAGAGACTCTGAGGTATTATGGCGAATGTAGTAAGGATGGTAATTAAAAATACGTTGTTTTGGTATAAGGAATATTGTGGTATGTTTGGGTCAGTGATTGTGGCTAGCTAATTTTAATTATAAAGCAGGAAAAGACCATCCATTTCCACATTCCCTATTCTGGCCTTGTGCCACATTTTGTAAATAATTTACAAATAAATATCGCTCTTCGCTATGATACATTTTTTCTTTTTTTTATTTAAGCGCATTACGAGACTCATCAATTTACAGTTGAGTTGGAGAGATGTAACCGTAAGTTCTTTCTATGCTAACAGTTACTTTTCTCGCAATTCTCGCTTGTGGAATTCCTTTACAGCTCCATACTTTCCAGTCAACTTTAATCTTCAAAAATTTAAATACGATTTCAATCGCTATCTACTGTCCTCCTCATTGCTCTTCTTTTACTGTTGCTGTTTAGAAATGTTTCTAATTCTTCTGCAGTCAGCAACTCCTTGTGTCTTAGTGGCCTTACTACCTTGCATGGGGTGATCTTGATTTTAAAAATATGTATTTAACCATTTCATCTCAAGTAAAGAAATATTGCGACTAAGAAATTAATATATCTTTCCTGCCTGCATCTGGCCACTTCGATGTGATGGAATGGTTAGCAAGTTTGCCTCTCTAGATCAATTACGACTGAGTAGTAAGTCTGATCCTTACTGGGTTCCCCATAATTTGGGCATTCTGCTGCATCTAAGCTACGCTTAGTAAATCATCGAGTGCTAACAAACTGGTAGTGAAGTAATTTCAGGATTTTATCAGCAATTTTGACCTTGTCGATAGGTACAGTAACGAGCAAACCACAACCCCGGAAGGTAGTGTGGACTTGGACTAATAGGTGCATTGGCTTCGTTGTTACGTTCTTTCTACCTCGACCGAATTCTAACTTAAGAGAATCGATACAAGGCTCTAAGTTTCCATTCGATCGTTTACACGAATCATAGGCTCGTACTGGTTTGTGTAAACTTAGATAAGCCTAAATTTAGGATGGCTGACTACTGGAAATTGAATGCGTCATTATTTGGTGAGAGAGATTTCGAGGAACAGCTCCTATTAATGTTACAGAGGGAATTCACGGGGGCTGTTGTTGCGAATTGGGGGTATGATATATTGAAATCCAAAGTTACGTTGTTTACTGCTGATTATAGTACCGAGTTATATTAGAGGCGCAAACGACATGTGATGCCAAAGTTGCTCGGGCTATCAAGTGAAGTAGCAAAGGCAGAGTCGGTCTCCTTGCTTATCAAGAAGGATCAAGGTCTGGTAGTTAGAGCTAAATTTAAAAGAACGTCTTCCAATGCAACAAATATTGCCACTGAATTGCGTGAAGAAGATTTTCGAATGCTTATAATAAACAGTATTAGACAACATTTACAGGCCTGCATGTCCGAGAAATTTTCATAGAAAATATTCTTCCTCCGACAGGAATCGAACCTGTATCCTATACGGAACCTTCATATAGCCTGACGTACCTTAAAAGACAGTAAAATCAACCTTGCTAACCGAACGAATTTTTGTTTTATGTTGAACGTATTTATATAAAAGAAAATAATGGTGTAATTGGTTTATTAAGGCTTTGAATATTGAGGACGTTCATGAATATTTATTTTGTGGTTTAAAGAACAGTCATAATATATGGAGGACACACTAACCTTTCAACCATCTAATGAATATTCATGAACGTTCTCATATTTAAAAACCTTGATAAACCAATGATATCATAGCTACAAGCACGTCAACAAATCCATTCCTAACGGATGAAACGCACCACAAAACATTTTTCAACTTGTCATACATTTATATATATATATATATATATATATATATATATATATATATATATAGGGTATCCAACTGGCAAATTGTCGCCATTTTATATTCTTGATTTTGCGCATGCGCGTTTGTTTCATTTTTTTATTTTGTCGATTGCACATTATAATAGGGTGATCTGGGTACTGTCTGTGAGTAAAAAGAACACAATGACGCAATTCCCAGAAATTTAGAAACAGCAACGGCTAAACCAGCGTATATCACAGAAATAAGCAACGTCACTATATTCTGCCTTAGTATCTAACAAAAACTGTTTAAATCGACGTTAATTTAATCCAAGTGATAGGATTAGATTCATAGACTTCAAAACAATATCCATAACATTCATAAATTTCAAAGTCTTAGCACGTAATAACTCTTGAGGGATAATTCAATGAATTTTTACAAGTTCATGTGTGATCTCAAGGCTTTCCATATGGTCTTGTAGCAGTGCAACGAAACCTTTTGTGCTGCCAATTAGCTTTGAAAATTTCCTAAAATCTTCATAATGGTGCGTCCCGTAATCTCGCCTAATAATTTGCTACCTTATTCACAGCAATTCTTTCTAGATATACGAGATACGCAACACTCGACTCAGTTCGAGTCAAGTCAAATTTTAAAATAAAAAATGATTTGAATTAAAGTCGAGCTTTGACTTGAGTCGATTCACGAGCCAATTACTATATAAATTTATTTACAATGTTTTAAGAATGGAAAGGCAAAAAATATTTATTGCAAGGCAACCAAATGATCAAATAAGTTTGAATTAAAACTAAAATTGTTTCTTCTTCTGTTCTTTTTGATTTCACGTTATTTCTGCGAAGACCGAAACACAAAATAGCCTGACTAAATGCGTTTCCATCAATCTACGGGACAGAAGTGGAAGTTGGACCGAACTTAGACCGAATTTTAAAGTAAATTTTGGTGTCGCACTGGACAGGTTCGGTCCAACATAGTCCAACTTCAAACTCTGGTCATGACTCGCCTCGACTTGTAAATCTGATGAGTTGAGTCGACTCATTTGAACATCCGTTCTCGCGGGTTGGTCAAAATCTCCTATCTTGCCGGCCCTAAGATGTAAATATTGAGGGCTGCAAATTCTCAGTGCTCTTTAGTATATCCGATGATTATTCCAGATTTTATTTTGTTATTACGATGGGAATAGAAATTTATAAGATCATTTTTATTAGTAAATTTTCGGTTAGCTACTATTAACACGGTGTCGCTTAATATCTAAAAAAGGTAAACTATTTTTTTTTCAATTTCATATGTAAATTCAATTGCATATTCGACTTCGTTTAGCTTATATACAAGATCAGATAAATCAGATCAATTCTATAACCACAATGTGGGATATTTGATAACAAAAATTATGGAAACACAAACAAAAAGGATCTAAATAAAATCAGCGAGATTCTATGACCAAAACAGTAAAATAAATCATTTTTAAATTTAAAATTCTTAGCGTGGCTCTTTTGTGGCCATGTGCAGTCGCATCAACGTAAAAATAAATTTAGTCCGACGAAGTCATGAAAGAAGAAACGAATCGCAGGAAAACCTATCCCACTTTTTCATACATCTTTCCCCGAATATTGTTTTTAATATAAGAATTTATATATTGTCATCACACACACAAACAAACAAACACACACACACACACACACACACATACACACATAGATAGATAGATAGATAGATAGATAGATAGATAGATAGATAGATAGATAGATAGATGGGGAAAAGGGAAATGGAGATGGACATTCAAATAGAGAGATAGAAAGGTGGTTAAAAGAGATACAGATGAACTGTCATAGATAGATAGATAGATAGATAGATATGCACATACAAATAGAGAGAAAGAAAGCTGTCTAAAAGATATAGAGATTAACAGTCATATAGTTATGTACAAACTGAGACAGATCGGCATACAGATAAAATAGATAGATAGATAGATAGATAGATAGATAGATAGATAGATAGATAGATGGGGAAAAGGGAAATGGAGATGGACATTCAAATAGAGAGATAGAAAGGTGGTTAAAAGAGATACAGATGAACTGTCATAGATAGATAGATAGATAGATAGATGGGGAAAAGGGAAATGGAGATGGACATTCAAATAGAGAGATAGAAAGGTGGTTAAAAGAGATACAGATGAACTGTCATAGATAGATAGATAGATAGATAGATAGATGGGGAAAAGGGAAATGGAGATGGACATTCAAATAGAGAGATAGAAAGGTGGTTAAAAGAGATACAGATGAACTGTCATAGATAGATAGATAGATAGATAGATGGGGAAAAGGGAAATGGAGATGGACATTCAAATAGAGAGATAGAAAGGTGGTTAAAAGAGATACAGATGAACTGTCATAGATCGATAGATAGATAGATATGCACATACAAATAGAGAGAAAGAAAGCTGTCTAAAAGATATAGAGATTAACAGTCATATAGTTATGTACAAACTGAGACAGATCGGCATACAGATAAAATAGATAGATAGATAGATAGATAGATAGATAGATAGATAGATAGATAGAAACAAACTGTGATAGTGAACAGGGTTATATAGCTTGCTAGCTCTATTTAATTTGCGTTCAACACGATGTCATTGTCGTGACTCAGATTACCTCCTCTTGGTATAGTGAGATGTTTGGGGAGAACCTTCTTCATACTTCAATGTTTAAAATAACCGAATCTAAACTATAGACCTCAAGGCCAATATATCCACTTTCGCTATTAGTTTCAAAACTTAATTGCTTTTTTTTTTATTTCGAATATTCGATATCGGTTCTAGTCTACAAAGGAGTAATAATGGCTAATGTGAAAACCTTCAGTCACTTATGTACCATTAGTGATACACGCTTAGGCGATCATGTATCTTTCGATACATGATGATAAGGCAGATTTTTCCCGCAGTAGGTTGCCATTTCTTTCTGCGGTAGACCAGTTGCCATCCAAGGCTATAGAACCCAGTCTATCCTGTTATTTACCCATGGGAGCAGAAGATGAGGAGGAAGGGTTATCCACGGATTTTTTTTTTTAAATAAAATTGCTTTATTTTATTTTTTCGGTGATAGGCGTGTCACAGTCTTGGGTATATAAATCTGGCCCCAGATTTCTTTCACATGGGTTCTAGATGTTTAAAGATCATGAGAGCAGGAAAGTCCAGTAATGGCTCAAGCTGTCCTTTGATAGGGGTTAAAATTGTGAAGGTCTGTTTCTTTTTCTTTCCCTGATCACTTTTCTTTGCTGAATAGGTAGGTGTTTGACTTTAGGTCATTTTTTTTTTATTTATTCTTTCCTTTTTTGAGATTTTCTCTTATTTAAGGTGTCAGTTCCTATGGCAAGCGGTCGGTTAGTTACACCACCGTAGTTAGTTATCTTTTAATAATACATATACCGTATTTTCCGCACTATAGTCCGCACCTTTATATAACCCGCACTCCTATAAATTCAACTATCTAGACATAACTAGTTCAACGCTGGCGACCGGTTTTTATGAAGCTATATTCCCCTAACTCTAACCATAACCGCGGCTATTGAAGGTTCGAAGACACAATTCATATATAACCCGCACCGTTATATAATCCGCACCTTTATATAATCCGCACCCTATATATTTCGAGAAAAAAGTTGCGGGTTATAGACCGGAAAATACGATATACAGTGCCACGCAAAATTTTACAACACATTAGAATTTTTTTTTTTTTTTTTTTTAGGTATTTCTAATACAGTAATATTAATTAAACTTTTACTGCTCGTAGAACATAGATTAGGTTGGTGCAAAAATAATGATGTAAAAAAGTCGTTTTTTGAAGTAACGTCAAAAAACGTCATTATTACGTCATTATTTTTGCACCAACATAATATTTAGCTATTCAGTCAAACAATCAGATCTTTTAAAAACTTCAAAAAAGTCTCCCGCGAAATAAAACCTATATTTAATAACTCATGTTTACAACACATTGTTTTTGTTTTATTTGCAACAGCTTATTTTATAAAAGTGTTCACTTTTTACTAGAATGTTCCAAATTAGAATGGAGTTGTTTTTAGAACGTTCCAGATTAATTTTAAGATTACTTTTAGGAATGATTAAAAGTATTGTGTCATTCTTTTTCTCTCAACCGTCCTTAAATCGTTAACAAAATGGGGAAAATCAAAATAATTGATCAAGACATCCGTAAACGTATTGTCGACCTTCATATAAATGGACTTTGTTATAGGAAGATATCTAGTCAGTTAAATGTGGCACTGAGTTCAGTTGGTACGATAGTTCGTCACTGGAAGAATAGTTAAACAGCAGTGCTGATCAGTTTGCTTGTCCAGCGTTAAGAGTTTTATTTAATTTTTATTTTTATTTTTGAAGCTTTTCTTTCTTCTGTTTTTCGTTTTAATTCTTGTATTATTTTTTCTGTTTATTTTTTTTTTTATTTTCCACCTGTTGGTGTTTTTTTTGTTTTTTTTGTTTTTTTTTTTATTTTTGTTTCTTCCCTTTTTTAAGTCAAGTTTTGATCCCCGCTCCACTAACTTTAGTTTGTAAATTTGTAAGCTGTAAATTTTTGCTTTCCACTTGGTTTTTGTTAAACAAGGGTTAATTTTTATCATCCCCCTCAATTTTTTTACCTCGTTTCACTTTAATATTTTTATATATGTGACTGGATTTATTTATTCTTCCCATTTTTTTTCCTTATTGTGTTTTTTTTTTTTTTTTTTACGTGTGACTTGTTTCATGGCAAGTGAAGTTTTATTTATTTTTCTTTTGTTATCCCACTCTTGACTCTAGTTCGTATTTTGTATTGTTTGAAAATTATGAAAGAAAAGTTTAAAAAAAAAAAATAAGTGCTTCGAATGAGTGATGCAGACGATTCACCGCCGTAGTCCGGCGAAATAAGAGAAACAGACTGGGAAGAAAAAAAGTCCGAAAAAGAACGCTGTTATTATGCCGATTTAAAGAGCAAACATGAGGAATTCATTAAAGGAAAAGAGTTTTTTTTACGATTCCGAAGGCGTTGAACACCGTGAATACACGGACAATTACCCTGCTGACCACCGACGGGAAGAGTCAGAACTTAATTGGGGTCAGCAGGGAAACCATTGAAGAGGCGCTGAAGAGAGTGAACGTTTCCCCACGGGCCCTAGCGAGAAGATCGAATGTGAGGCGGGACATTCTTCTTCTTTTGGCTAGCAAAGAAGCATAAAAGCTGGCCCGGACTATACTAAAGATCAAGACAGTAAGACTCCAAACAAAATACATGGGGACTCGTAAGACGGGTATAACTGTCCATGATGTGCCAGTAGACATTAGTGAAGACCGGATGGGGGCCTTTTTCGCCAAGTACAGAGAGGTATACGAGGTTGGTGCGGTTATGAATAAGTCTGGAATCGTTCTGCAGGTAATTCTCACCCGACAGAGCTTTGGCGAGATCCTCAACGAGCTGATGTGCCGTGATAAACGCATGCTCTTTGTGGTGGAAGGCCGAAGACCTTTTTGTTGGACGTGTGTTGCCTCTGGGCACATGTCAAAGGCGTGCCCCGGAAAGAATGTAGCAGCACAACCACAACCGACGGCGACAGCAGCAACAACACCACCAGTAGTAGCAATAGAAAGTGAAAAGACCCCTAACTCTGACTAGACGGAGGTGAAGAGGAGAAAGGCGGCGACAAATGTATCCTCACCCCCAAAACAATATGAACCCCCACCCCAGTAGCGGCACGTAGAGGTGAAGCAGCAGGATGAACAATAACAGCAACAAAACAAAAGAAAACTCTGCAGAATGCACCAAAGAAACATAAGAAAAAAATATTAGGTTAACAGGAGAAAGCAGCAATGGCACCAAACCGATGTGGAGGTGGAGGAAATTCCTCCGCCATGCTTTTTATCTTTGAAGAGGACTAGGGAGGAGAAAGACAAAGCAGATGAACCAGTAGAAAAGCGTACTTGGCCAAGTAGGGCCAAGTAGGGCCAAGTAGGGCAAAGAGGAACATGGACAAATTCAGGTACCTATCTGTCCTTGCTTCGCCAAAAGAAGTTTCCGAAATGGTCTTACCTAAAGTAAGAAGCCACCTCCATTTTACCTACCCGAGATCCTTCCCCCTCTGTCATTTTAATGTCTACTCCCCACGACTCACCATCTTCTACCCCGCCAGGGAGAAGAAAAAGAAAAAAAATTCCCCGGCCCAGATTCCATTTGCAAGGTAGAAATGAAAGAACGAAATGGAAAAGAACATTTCCAAACAGCAAAAAGCCCTATTAGGACTTCTGTTTAAAATAACAATGGTTGATGGAAAGTCTACAGAAGACCCCTGTAACTTTCCAAAGGCCGCTGGATTTATCACTTGCATGGGAGACACTGGGAGCTATTTAAAATGTCGGTACCATCTCTTTGAAGCCAGGGCTGCGTTCCCTGACATAAGAATGTTTGAAATGGGTACACCCGACTTGAGATTTTGGGCAGGGAGTGTCCCGGTGTAGCTTCACCCCTCCTTATATAGGGTAACAAAACTAATCTATCCTGAACGAATTGTCCTGGACGACGTCGGAGTTGGCCACATGGAGACTGAGACAGCCGTCGGGGTTCTTTTAGAACCCCGACGGACTGTCTGAGTCTCCATTGCCTGCATATCTCCGCGTTTATGTGAATAGGTCAGTTGTTGATTTTTTTTTCTCTTTTTAGGCCTAAAAAATGGTTATCAAGATAGCCAGTCTGTATGGCCTGAGGGATCGGAGTAAGGCTACCTGCCTTCTTCGTAACCTCTTGTCATTCCGAGTGGATGTTGCCGTAATCCAAGAGACCCACTTTGTTTGCAATATCGAAGCGCGTGTGCTGTCTAGCGACTTTGTCGTCTACTCAGCATATGAGGATCGACATTTTACTGATGAAGCGTAACCTGGTAGACTGTTCCCAAAGTCTGTGTCATAGGGAGCTGGGGATGCCGCACTTACGAGTCACAAGGACGCTTCGAGGCTGGCCTTCCTACGCCTTCCATTGACAGGGAACGATTTTGGCGGGGATTGTGAGGGCCGCGTTCCCTCGCCTTACTATCATACCCCCGTCTCGCGGGCTGAGCGCCGCCGTAAGCCGCGAGATGAATCGAATTTCCGTTTCGAGTGTCGATCAGCCTTGAGGGTCGATCCTCAGTCCAGTGACCTTTCTCGGCCTAGGAATTTATTCTCTTGTAAACTAGTGAAGGGGATCGCGAAGGATCCATTACGTGACCGGCTCGGCTTATCGGCGGAGGAGTTCTGCTCGTTTTCGTCTTCGGCGTAAGCGGTGGATTACCCCAGCAAACCTGAGTTTTCGCTTACCTGGCGATTGGTTCGGAATAGGCTATCTCTCATACGGGGCTTGACGGATTTACCAGACTGTGAACGATGTGGCTTAGAAGAAACGGCTTTGCACGCCTTCTAACATTGTCCTCGGGTCCGCCCCCTATGTGATCATGTCGGTGTGTTGACGGCACGTATCGCTCCCGAAAATCTCGTGCTTATTGATCGTGCGTATGCGTGTCGCCCCTTTATTCTGGGATGAAACAGATGGTGATTCTATCACTGCTAGCCACGGACCAAATGCTGATTTGGGC
>OZ010610.1:44325373-44347873 GCA_963932145.1 Acanthosepion lycidas
TTCCGATAACTTAATATATTCGATTAATTCGTTTTCGATTAGTGCGTATCTTTTAATGTACACATTAGCCGCACTAATCGGGGGATTCCTGTATTTGTTTCAAATCAGATTAATTAAATTTTAAATCAACTTCTGTTCCTTAAATAAAGTTACAGAAAAGTATATTTTATTTTTAAAATAATTTGATAAAATTTAATTGTTGTAGCATACCTGCGGTTGATAATGTGTATCTCGCCATTCACATAAATACAGTAGTAAATACTGTATGTTGGTCTGCTGTTGGAGATTTGTCTCCAGTTGTGCTGGTCAAACTCTCTGCCTCTGGGCAGAGAGGATCCCCAGACGAGGCTATGTCGAAGGGCAGAATATCGTCTCGGGAAATAGCTACCGGAGCCCGTTTTATACGGAGTCCAGAGGGAAGTTTTGTCCGAGGCTACGGGCTCGGATACCATACATTAATTTCAGTCTTCTGCCACATGTGATCGCGTCGGGCTGTTGGTAAATATCCTAGAGTTGGAGATTCATCGAAAAATTCACTTGACTCACTTCTAGCATTGACTACAACTTCTACTCGCCGCTGGCGAATCATATATGTGCTGTTCTTGTCCTAAGTATTATCGTTCATTACTAATCTTCGTTTGATTATTCTAGGCAGTAACCTTCCCTAGGTTGCAGCATTAATAAACAAATTTAATAAAGAGAATTACACTGTGGTCTTAAATTTTCCTTCTATGTTTTGATCGACAATGTTCGTTTAAATATTTCCTATAAGTCTTGTTGAAATTGATCTGTTATCTTTTAAGATATGTAAGAAAAACCAATGTGTTAAATGCTTTTGCCACCCACTGTATGTATATATATATATATATATATATATATATATATATATATATATATATATATATATATATATATATATATATATGCATGTGTATATTATATATACATATATATATATTAAATATATATGCATAATGAGAAGCCACGTATACTTTCTTAATATGAAGAAGTTGCAAATTAAAAAAATAATAATGTTTTATTTTTTTAAAGTACTTATATATATATTTGATATTTGAGATTGCCCTCAATCTTTCATCAGAAATAACTGTTTGTTACAAATTTTTTTAGTAATTTTAATTTATTTGTAACAAACAGTTATTTCTGATGAAAGATTGAGGGCAATCTGAAATATCAAATATATATATATATAAATAAATAAATACTTTCACAAAATAAAACATTATTATTTTTTTAATTTGCAACTTTTTCTATATAAATATATATGCACATATATATGCATATTGGAAATGTGCATGAAGGAAGCATTGCTGCCTAAATAGATAAATATATATATATATATATATATATATATATATATATATATATATATATATATATATATATATATATATATATGTATGTATGTGTATATATATATATATATATATATATATATATATATATATATATATATATATATATATATATTAGGTTGGTGCAAAAATAATGACGTACTAATATCGTTTTTTGACGTAACGTCAAAAAACGTCATTATTTTTGCACCAACCTAATATATATATATGTGTGTGTGTATTTGTGTTTGTATATGTATGTGTATATATGTGTATATATATGTATATATATGTATATATAAATATGTATATATATATATATATATAAATTTTTGTATATATGCATATCACAATTCTCGTCTCTTCTAAAATTGCTGCCAGTTATCTGTTAGAGAAGTATCACGATCTTTTCCTATGGGCGAGAATGAAGGTAAAGCCCAAGAAAAGTCGAAGCCTGTCATTAGTTAGGGGATCTGTTAAGGAGATTCACTTCAAAATTGGTGATGACACGATACCAACAGTTACGGAAATGCCAGTAAAGAGCCTCGGACGGCTGTATACAATCCCACTGACTGAACGACATCGGGGTACGGAGGTTCATAAATCAGCTCTAAATGGACTAATTTCGATCGATAGAACCTATCTGCCTGGCAAAATGAAGGCGTGGTGCTATCAACATGGTCTATTACCCGGCCTTTTGTGGCCTCTGCAAATGTATGAAATTGCATTATCTCGTATTGTGCGCATTGAGCAAGTGATCAATAAGTACTTGCGTAAGTGGCTTGGAGTTCCTCCTTGTTTTTCGAAAGTGGGCCTATATACCAACTCCGGACATCTGCAGCTCCCTATACATTCATTGGTGGAGGAATTCAAGGTTGGGAAGGTACGCCTTCATATGATGATGAGAGACTCAACTGATGATTGCATACAGAAGGTGCATCCAGAGATTAAATCTGGTACAAAGTGGTCAACTGCAGAGGCCACACAAGAAGCAGAAACCAGCCTACGAATCAGAGATATAATGGGCGTGATTCAGAATAATAAGGCTGGATTGGGTAACACGACACACAAATACTTCTCCAAGGAGAATGCAAAGGGAAAAAGGCGTATGGTAGTTGAAGAAATCAAAATGTTCGAAGAGGAGCATAGAATAGCTACTCCTATTACTCAAGCGAAACAGTGTAAATAGACAACATGGAAAGATATCGAACCCATTAAGCTTTCGTGGAATTCATTAATTGCGTTGGAACCATTGGCGATATCTTTCCTTCTTCGATCTACATACGATCTTCTCCCAAATGAAACAAACCTGAAAATGTGGGGATACACAGATACAGATCTCTGTTTTTCGTGTCAAAAAGACCGAGGTACCTTGCGTCATTTGCTTTCTGCTTGTCCACATTCGCTCCAGATGTACACGTGTCGGCACAACAAGGTATTAGAGGTGATAAGGGATCTAATAAGAACACAATGTGAGACAGCAAATCAACAGCTTATGGAAACTAAGGAAACTAAGATTGAATTCCATAAGGAAGGGGAATGCCCTGCAAAGAAAAAACAAACAACCCCTAATATAAAGCTGCTGAGTGGTGCCAGTGATTGGAAGATTTCAGTTGATTTAATGATATCCTTAAAATTTCCAATACACATCGCACAGACAGACAAGCGTCCCGACATTGTGTTGTGGTCCGACTCTAAAAAGACTGTCTTCCTAATAGAACTAACAGTCCCTTGGGAAGAGAACAGGGTGGAGGCGCACGAACTAAAGGAAAACCGGTACGAGTCACTGCGTGCCGAGTGTATGGAAAATGGTTGGACGTGTCACGTGATGCCTATTGAGATTGGGTGTCGTGGGTTTCTGGGACGTTCGGTCATTTCCTTCCTTTCAAAAATAGGCATCACTGGCCGTTGGTTGAAAAGCGTTTCGCATCGCCTTCAAAAAACTGTTCAACACGCGTCAAGTTGGATTTGGTGGAGATCGAAACAAGCAAATAAAATGCGCGCAACATCACGACCTAACATGCGCAAGTGAGATATTTGCGCATTCGTCTATAACGACTTTTACGAGCGCGTCAATAACGGCAAACGCGTTCAAGAAATTTTCATTGGAGATAGATTTTACTTAAAGGAACAATTAGTTAGCTTATCTGTGGCAAATGCTGCTGGTGGCGCCTGGGGTGACGGTCCCGCCTTAGTCAGCGAAACCGTGAGATCACCCCTGGTTGGCGGCTGATGAAGACAGGGTATCGCACGTGATAACACACGTTGTATGTTAAAAAAATATATATATATATATTTGTATACATATACATTATATATACACGTACATACATATATACATACACATACCTATACATACATATACACATATATGCATATACATACATATACGTACATACACACACACACATATATATATATATATACATATATACACACACACACACACATATATATACATATATATATATATGTTGACAATAAAGAGAATGAAAAACTTTAGTAGGAACCAGAAATCCAACACTAACTAGAAACTAAGAAAAAACCATAACTCCTGTTAGAAAACCGTGAATGTATATGAAAAGGGCAATTGCCGAACCTCGCTACACCTATTAAACCTATCTACTTTGTAACTACCAATAAATATAATACCAAGATAGTCACCAGGTAGACCCCCAATTTACTTAAGTCATGACGAGACAATTGAGATCACAATGCATCTCCATGATTTGAAAGTCTCTTGGAAGTTCATCCCAATCTCATATATACGATCTATTACTAACGCGTGGAACTATTTCTTAATTGCTTTTGCTACCTGGTCCACACTGAACCGGGGGTGGTTAGCACCTGCTAGTGTCTCAGCTATGGGCGAATAATGAACCCCGAAACTGGTGTCAAAACCAGACCTCAAGTGGAACCCATATGTACGATCCATTGTCAAAGATGCTCGGGGAAATCGTTAGCTGTTTGTAATGTTCTAGAAAATCCATGACTCCTTCTTTTACCATGCTTAATGTTTACAAGTGTCAAATTAAACCAAATTATTGAGTATTGCTGCCATATCTGGCCTGGGTCGATTCAAATCTTACTTTCCATCCTTGATCGTGTTCCAGATCGTTTACGCAGGCAGACATTGTTTACTTTATAACATCTTTCCTACAAACTTAACGTTGCAAATCTGTCGTTCAACTATCGTTATGTCCAAGGCAAATGTTCCGTGTATCTCCGTTCTTTACTTACTAAAACTCAAACCTACGGCTCCTTGTACGGCATCCAAAAGTCCCTGACTCTTTTTACATACCTTACAGTTCAGAATTGTTTATCTAGAGGATTATTTATTTTACACTATACAACAATTTTCTACCAGGCGCAACGAAGCATGTCTATCCCTATTCTACCAATACTTACATGGCAATGATAACTGGATCAAGGAATGACTTATATATTTTAACAACAATAGACCAAAACTGCGATCATCTAATCACCATAGAGAACCTTTTCCATCTTTCATCAATGATACTGAGGCTAACCTCCGTGAGGGAAACTCTTTGCACCTTCTTGGGCTTACTTTTTTTTCCACTGACATGAAGTAGAGTGATTATATTGAATCAATTGTTAAGTCAACTTGCTAGGGAATTTGGTTCACTATTTCCTGCTAGACTATTCTTTTCGTCAGAATTTTATCTTTACAGATCTACCGTTCGCCTGTGTCTTAAATACTGCTGCTATGTCTGGTTTGCTGTTTTTACTACATATCTCCAGATTGTTGGCAAAATTCAAAGAAGAGTCTGAAATATTATCAGTCCTGATCTGGCAATCGACATCAGTCATTTTCAGCGATGTGATGTGGCTTCTCTCCTACTTTTCTATAAATATTTTCATGACAATTCTTTTGATCGGCGTTTCTTCTTTCTACCTCGACTGCATGAATTTAATAGTACTAATAGATTGGCAATTAAATCTCCTCGTTCTATTGTTTAACTCGCTAGATAAAACCGAAAATTATATTCTAATAGTTTCTTTTCTCTCACTTCGTGTCTGTGGAATTCTCTACTGTTTTTTTGTTTTTTTTGTTTCTCTGCAACATAAAATTTTCAAAAAATTAAATGCAACATCATTCGCTATCTTACGTCTTCTTTTATTGTTCTTTCTCGTCACTGAAGTCTTAATATTCGTCATCATTTTTTGACCGTGTCAACACTAGCGACACCAGATTCTTCAAAGATCCTTCAATCTTTTTCTTTTTGTTACTTTCTTTTTAGTTCTTACCCCCATCTTCTTCTCTTATATTTCGTGTACACTAAAAGGACGAGAGTAATCATGGCTCTCTTCGTTTTCTTTCATTTCTTGTCTGTGTAACGCTAGAATTTTTTTTTTCTCAGCGGCATAAGATTATCAAAAATTTAAAGACAAAGTCACTCGCCATATTCTGTCTTCTTTAACCCTGTTCTTTTATTGTCCTTTCTCCTCACTAAAGCCATAATATTCGTCATCGTTTTTGAGCGTGTCAACACTAAACATTCTTCAAAGATCCTCTTGCGATTCAATCTTTTTTTTTTTCTTTTTGTTACTTTCTTTTTAGTTCTTCTCGTATATTCTGTGTACACTCCAAGGACGTGAGCGATCATGGCTTTCTCCAAATTCCTATCCTTTGTAGGTCATTTTCTTATCCCTCTCAATCGCTGCTCTGCCAACCTTTGACACAAGATCGTCTGGTAGGTTGGTAGCTACTTACCTCTGTCTTTTCTACGACTAATATACCCTACGAGTGTCAAATTATCCAAGTCTTCTTTCATCACTATGTATCCTAGAAATTTCAGTTGTCTCTTCTCCATTCTAAGTAAAATCGTCTTTTCTGTTTCTGTTTTCCTTAAAGTTTCCTCGTTACTCAAATGTTCCATTCATGTAATTCCCAGCATCCTTCTGTAAAATCGCATTTCTACTGTCTCAGGTCGCTTCATATATGAAGTGATAGTCCAAGATTCACTGCCATAGAGGAGAATTGATATTACATAACGCTTTCTTATTTTCTTTGTTTCTAACGAAGTCTTCTTGTTTCCTTCGCTTAGCTTTTAGCTTCGAAGCAATTTACACACTTTCCTTTTAAATAATGCTACATACAAGTGAAGTGAGTGTGAACGTTGTGCGCATGTGCAGTGGCGTTCAGTGTGCCAAGCGGCTTCATTGGGTATACTTTAGCTCCCTTGCTAGAGTATGATTTTTATTTTATATTTTTTTAAAAGTTAAAATTTAATGTTCAACCTTCGTGCTGCATAATAAAGTGTTATACTACCAAATAAGTTATTCCAGAAAAAATGATTATTTTATTATTTTTCATATTAATATGGACTTTTGAACTCCTTATTTTATAATCATTATCAATCTCTATTTTGTTCTGGTAACTTTTCTACTCTTTCATACTTGACAGTTTTTTTTTTTTTACTTTTTGATTGTTCGTTTTATATTCTCCTATAAACTTCTTTTAATGATTAGTCACAAGAGTTTTATTGAATTAATATCTGAAGAGGTTGAAGGTAATTCCAATAATTTTCTGCTCTTTAAATTCTTTCTTTTTATATGGAGAGATTATTTGTCATCTTTGCGGAAACTAAAGTAGCATAATTTTACATTAATATTTTCCCAATCACGACAATTTCAACCTCTTCATGTCTAGATTTAATCATTGTCTTCCTTACATAACCTCATGAACTACATTTCTTGCTTTTTATTACGGTCATACAATACCACAGAGTAATCCTCTATATTGAGTGGCTCTTGAGCCTTAATTTCGATGAAAAGTATAGAAAAGATAAATTAATTCGTTAACTTGAATTATGTTGATCTGTCACCCTACTTCCTCATACTCTATCTCTGCTCAGACTCTACCTCTGTTTTTACAGTTTCTATGGGCATTTTTTGGCCGAGCCTACAGAATCGGAAAACCCACGTAAAACACGGCCTTGTGCCACATCTTTCCCTCGTGGTGGGTGGCAAGTAAATATTGACTCTATCTCTGCTACCTTTGTTGAGTAACACCGTTCTTAAGGGTCATCCGGTTTTCCTCCCCTTCTCGGTCGAGGCTTGTGTGTCGTCTCGAGAGGGTTGATTCAGGTTTTCCAAAATATTATATTGGATTGATAGCGATGTCTAGCGATAGACTAAATATTTATGATGCTTACCACAGATGACGATGGGTAATTCCTATATGTGGCCGTGATAAATTTTGTCTATTTGTGTCTAAATGGAACAATTTGAATCAGGGCAAGAAGAAGAAATCCTTCAAAAAATGCGCCACATTGTTGATAATGCTAATAACAGGTTCCTTGTAGATAAAAAGAAAAATTCAACTGGTAATTATAAATGTTTCTGTTATATACCACAAGATTCTCCTCCTGGCGGATGTTGATTTCCGAAATCTATTCGTAATCGTTATACAATAGTGGAAGCAAGATTTCTTGTCACGCGTGTGCTCGTATGTTCCCTGCGGTCACCGAAATAAGAGCTTTCTTTTGTGATTTTATTCTTTCTTATTTCATTCATTAAATACTTTTAATTATTTATTAAATATTCAGTCGAGTAGAAGAAAACAAATAAATATATTGTTTAATAAATAAATGGAGCGTCTATTCAAATATGAGTATCCACTAAAAATATGTTTTGTGTTAATAAGTAAAAATCTATCATTTATTTCGAAATATATATATATATATATATATATATATATATATATATTCCTCTTGTCTTATATATATATATATATATATATATATATATATATATATATATATATATATAAAGACAAGAGGAAAACTATTCGTCTTAATGGAAATTTCTCAAAATAAATGTAGGATTCATTTTGTTTCATGTATTTATATATAAGAGCCATGATATTGGTTTATAAAGTTTTTGAATTTGTGAATATTCATGAATATTTATTATGTAGTTTAAAGCACAGTCAAAATATATGGGGGACACACTAACCTTTCAATCCTCTGATGAATATTCATGAACAGTCTCTAATATAAAAGCCTTGATAAACAAATGATATCATACCCACAGCAGCATCAACAAATCAACAACAGTGGGAGCAAGCCTGCCAGTCATGGGTGTGTCCGTTTGTTCACTACGGACACGGAAATAATTGTATTCTTTTGTGAGGCAACAGCTGTTCACGCGACTGGAGCAAATTATTGATGACTCTGTTTGTTGGGCTTGATCTTCTTCGTGTCTCGTTGGGGCCTAGTATGCATTCATTTATATAGACACCCCCCACACACACACCTAAAAAATTGACATATCTAATTTCTTCACCCTGAACGTTTTAAATTTTCTGTAGTTACGTCCCAGTAAAATGATTGGAATCAGGGTTCGATTAAATAAAAAAAATAACTTCAAAAAATTGTACGCCATTATTGATAAATCTAATAACAGGTTACTTGTAAATAAAAAGAAAAATTCAACTGGTGATTAAAATATTTCTGTTATATACCAAAAGATTTAATCTTCTTCTCCTGACGAATGGTGATTTGCAAAATTTATTTGTTAGCAGAAAGGGGAAAAAATAAAATTCAAAGAATTAATATTCAAAGTTTTCAAAAAGAGGGAAAACTAAATTCGCTTCAATTAATAATAAAAATTAATAAACGAAAAAAATAACGGTAGAACGAATGTCATTTCATGAAGAAAAGGTACCTACAATTACCAAAAAAAAAAAAAAAAGAATAGGTGGATAAAATTAGGGATGAAATTCAAAGATAATACATGAAATGAAGACGAGGTGTCTCCTTCTATCTCGCCTCAATTCTGTTAGCAATCTCTTCTGTTTCTTCTGTTCCCCTTGCTCTTAAGACTGTGGTGTACACGACAGCATTTCACATAATATAGACAAGGCCATATATCTACATCCGTTGGCACATATATATATATAGAGAGAGAGATTTTATGACGAAATTAAATATTTTAAAAAATCATATTTAAATTTATAATTGCACTAGCAAGGGCAATGTAGAAGTAAATTTAGTCCGATGATGTCCTAAAGCAGAAAATGGATGAATTTGTCGTATATCTTTCCCATAAAATTGTTCGTAATATATAAAAATGTATATATCGTTACCATATATATATATATATATATATATATATATATATATCCTGACATTCATTTGTTTTTAATATATTTTGTCACGTATATATATGACTATGTATACATATGTATATAGTCGCGTAAATGAACATGTATAAATATATATATATATAGAAATATCTCTACAGTATATATATATATATATATATGTATATATATATATATATATATATATATATATATATATATATATATATATATACACGTGTATTAGATAGATAGATAGATAGATAGATAGATAGATAGATAGATAGATAGATAGATAGAATTCACTTACCTGGTAAAGTTAAGAGAATTCAATTCAAGTCAGCAACTCTTCGGTTTATCGAACACCATAATACGTCAAATATTATGTCTGATGTGAAAGTTTTATGCACGCAAAATATGATGTCATTGCACAGGGTGAATGTATTTTGTATTAGTCAATATTTAAGTAAGTGTTACGTATTTATGAGTATGCTCTATTAAATTTGGGGCACGATGTCATTATCCCTACATAAATTACCTCCTCCTCCTGGTATAATGATAAGATTGCGGATAGCCTATTTCATATTTTGATGTTTAAAATAACCGAATCTAAATTATAGCCATCGAGGCCAAGATATTCATTTTCGCTATTAGTTTTAAAAATAATTGCTCTTTTCTTTTCATTATCTTTTATTGGAATATAATATATCGGTTCCAGTCTACAAATTAGTAGTAATGGCTAATGTGATAGCATTCAATAATAATCAGTTGTCCATATTTCTAAAACAGAAATAAGGCAAGAGAGATAAGGCAAGGCATCGGACCACTTACCTGACGAGATTGTGTGAATAAATGGCGGAACGCGATGAATGAGGAGCCTACTAACTGGATGGTAATTGTTGAAATTGGAAGGAAGATGGATTGAAAAGTTGAGATGAAAATTAAAAAAGAAATTGGTTTGAAAAATAATGTCTTGAAATAATTCCAAGGAGAAAAGAACCAAAATTTAACGAGACGGAATTCAGTAAGTTTGAACAAAACTAAGACTGCCCATACTCCCCCACTTCCCGCCTATAAGAAAGAGACCGTTCATGTATATGCAAAAATGTCGCAGAAAATAGAAACATATTTTGTCGATAAAGAGACCATATTGGTTGCCGAAATAAATAAAATTTACGATTCCTCTTTTCCCAAAATGGCCAAGAAAACTATATATTTTAATTAGCCACTCAGTTGAAAGTATCGCCACAGATATAGAGATCGACTGGACGTTCGTCATTATAATTTCTGTGATATTCGTCGAAAATTTTATATCCAAACATTAATTCGGATTCCTTTGGATACAATTGATAAGGAAAAATTAATTACTATTTCGAAGTGACCCTGGTCAAAAGTCTGTGTGGTCTGCTTGATTTAAAACAAGGGTTGGCAACCTACGGCCCGCGGGCTGGATCCGGCCCGTGAAGGCATTTTGACCGACCCGCGAGCCTGATTACCAATGACTCTATGTTTAACATGAGAGACAAGACTTTCGAATTAGACTATCTGCCAGTTATCATTCATGAGACTTGTTTTACCAAGTTGCGTTGCCTACGTTTATTGTCAAATAATGGATACATATTTGTTATGACCCTTGGCTACATTAAAAGATAACAGAAGCGAAAGGAACGATAAAATGAAAGAGGCCAGGGAGGGACTGTCATGCGAGGTAGCAGAAATCTAAAGACAGTTAAACATACGTGCATTATACCTCATGAATGTGTGGATGATACCGCATGTGTACGTACGTAAGTTTATATGTTTGCAACTATTTGCACTCGTATGTATGAGTATATGTGCTTCGTTTTTGTTTGATGTGTGTGTATGTGTGTGTGTGCGTGTGTGTCTGTGTGTGTGTGTGTGTGTGTGGTTCGTTTGTGGAACAATTTTCAATCAGAGTTTCAAACCTACACGTCATAATTTCATCCATTTCACTTCGGTTGATTTTTTTCACTTTGAAGTATTTTGACGTTCCTTGAGGAAAAGTCATTTTTGTTAGGTGTTTTTTTTTTATTTTATTTTAGATTTTCTTTTGTTTTTTTCTGATTTCTCAATGTTTATTTTCATTATGGTTTGAAATATTTAGGTTGACAGGGGTCTGCATATGTAATTTTCCTTATTTTTTCATTAATGGCCTTCGTCCGGCCTGCGACCCGTCATTATAACACGATCCGGCCCGCGGGGTCGAATGAGTTGGCCACCCCTGATCTAAAAAGTACATAGGCAGAGAAAGATAAAGTTTAAGTTTTAAGGAGAGTAGAAATAATTTTTCTATTTTTTCCCCGGTTCTTGAGTGGTTTTGGTTGATCGAGAGATTCCAGTATGGGACAAACTAATAAAGAAGATTTAATGACTGAAAATCCCTTTTGTTTTCACTGGAACTGTCACAACATGCCTGAGAATGGGCTAAGAATACGTGCTGAGAAAATTGGGAGAAGAAAGAGAAGGAGGCGACAGAGAAATTAGCACTGTCTATATGGAGTTATGGTACGAGGTGAGGCGTAAAGTGAGTTGGAGTTAAGTGGTGGTTTGATCCTTCTGTTTACACACAAAAGGGGGCTGTTTAATCCCAAATTTGGAAAACCACGTAAGTAAATGTATTTTTACATATGGAAATTTAGAAAAGGTTGTTACTCAGGGTAGAAGACGACCGAACCCAGATCCTTAAATCGATAAATATTGGCAGACAGAATACAAAATTATGGGAGAGAATTAGAGGGAAAACTGTGTTTCAAGGTCTAGTTTAAAGTCAGGAGGTTAGCAAGTCCAGTAAAGGAAGAAACATTCCGAGTACAAGGAGGGGCAGGAAAACTATATGGGACACCCCGAGGATTGGGAAGAAGAAGAGTTCGAAAACAATGGTCTCTCAGACAAGTGTTCTTCGGACCAACACCCTGGAGAAAAACGGGCCTGTTTGTTGAAGGTGTAGTTATGAAGGCCATAGATCAGAGAAATGTCCAACCATGCGGGGAGAACCTCCAGGATGGGCGGGGCCAAATTATGCAAAATGTGGTCGGTTTGGACATGAAGACTACGTGGTGTAGATTCTCAAGTAGAGGAAATGGAAGGCCCCGGTAAAAAAAAAAAAAATGCTGAACAACAGGATCAAGAAGGCGCACAAGGGGCGACCCCAAGAGAAGTAAGAGGCAGGCTACCCCCGATAAAATCGAGAAAGACATGTACGAATTGCTGGACGAGTGGACAGTCTGGTCATTTCTTCTCCAGCTGTGCAATGAGGAAATGCTGGCAGTGTAGAAAACAAGTCTATGATAAATAAATTATTCCACTTGAACCAGTGGAAGCGCCCCCGGGAGTAGTCAGCCATTAGGAAGAAACTGAGAAGATATGAGAGAAAGATATAGGAAACGAACGGCTCGAGTCTTTGCTCTGTTAACAGAAGAATAGGAACTTACGTGTAGGGTGAGAGGTAAGCCGGTAATGTCTTTAATAGGGGTGTCTATCTCTCAGATTGATTCAACGAACCAGGACTTAAGATGGGAAGGAAATGAAAATAACTGGGATGGTATGGCTCCCAATACAGATAGGGCGAGTTAGGAGTCTGCAGAAATTTTATGTAGCCTCTGAATTGTGTAATGAATTGATATTAGGTGAGGATTGGCTGGAAGGCCACAGGGCACAATTAAAATTTGGCCCTGCAACAGTGATAGTCGGTGGAGTAGAGGTGCCATTGTATGATAGTTCCAATGATTCATTACTAGTAGTGACCGAATTGGACATAAAGTTACTCCCACTCCGAACAGCCATCTCTTGTGGAAGCAGAACAGCTACAAAAGGGAACCTCGAGAGTTATACCAAGTAGCCCCGATTGAGTAATGAAGAAGAAATAACTTTGGTTGAGTTGGTATTAAAAGGATTTGATATAGTCACCACAATGGTTATTAATACAGCAAATAAGACAATAAAAATTCAAAAGAGAAATTAAGTAGGACAGGCCCTACATATTAGAAGCATAAACTCAGATAAGCTTCGATAAGCAGAAAGTCAGAGGACAGAAAAATTTTCAGGTAAGCGTAGAGTAGATAGTAACCCCCCGAGAGTTTAAGTGAAGGTTGAGACAAGTGTTGAGAGCCAACCAGTTTGGGAAAATAAGACGATATACATCCAAACATTAATTCGGATTTCTTTGAGACAAGTGTCAAGGAAAAAATAATTACTATTGGGAAATGACCATGGATTAAAAATCTGTCAGCTCGGTTTGATGTAAAAATAAACACAGAGAAAATATAAACTTTCGTTTTAAGAAGAGTGGAAATAATTTTTCTTTTACTTTCCAGTTCTTGAGTGGTTTGGTTGACCAAGAGATACCAGCACGCGGCGAGCTGACAAATATTAATGACTGAAAATCTCTCTTCTCTTCGCTGTACTATCTAGAAGATGGAACTGTTACATCAGTCTTGGGAGCGGGCCGAGATTAAATGCTGAGAAAGTGAGAAAAGGAAGAGAATGGAGAGAGAGAGAGACAGTAAAACAGTGTATATGGACACGGTGTGAGGTGAGGCGTTAAGTGAGTTGTAGTTAACTGGTGGCTTGATCCCTCTGACCCCTATTAAAAAGGCGGCTGGACAACCCCAAATTTGAAAAAGCAGGTCAGTAAATGTATTTTATATATGGAAATTTAGAAAAGGTTGATGCTTAGGGTAGAAGACAACCGAATTCTGACCCTTATCACCCCATCACTGCCGGATGCAGGACTCCATATAAGCTGGAGATTTTCGGCAGCTGAAAAAGATCGACGCACACAGAGAAAGAGGGAGTTCCACAATACTTGCTACTGGAATCCTCCTTGTGCCGGACTGTTAATCAGAACTTGAAATTTAAGTTACTAGTGAAACAAGCTGCAGACTCCGAAGGGAATTCCGGTGTCATTCGATTATAACAAAAAGTAGAAGGAATTACAACCTATGTATACAGCAATTCATATATAACTCAAATCGCTGTTACAGTTTAGACTCGAGTTAATTCTTTATTGTTTTTTGTTTGTATGTTTGTTTGTTTTTTGTGGGGGGTGCGTGTGTGTGGTTCCAGCGGTCGGACTAGTCTTCTCATCCTCAGGGATGAAAAACATAACGCGGCAGGGGAGTGAATGCTTGTGAACAGACAAACCCCAGCAAAGCCGAGTGTAACTCTATCAACATCGCGATACCAGCGACAAAATGAGTCACGAGCGAACGAGTGAAGAGATAGCTGAATGGTAATCACACAGGTCTGAAGGAACTTAAGGACCGACTGTAGCGTGACATTATTGGTTACCGCTGAAAAAGATCGACGACAAGAGATTAAAGAGCATTGGGGGCCTTAGCAAAAGGTAAAAAAAAACTACTACGGACCACAAGCGATAGGAAGTTTTGAAGATCCAGGATCGTCCCTGCCCTGAAGGGACGCGGGACATAGAAGAACAATAGCCAAACCAAGGACCTGGAATCAAATTAAGATACAATATGGCCGATGCAATAATATAAATCTTATTAGATGGAGAAAGTGGTTATATTCAGATGTAAATGGATATATTAACCCAATAAAAATCGAAAGAGCCACTCAAGGTAGAGGATTACTGAATGATGCGTAGCTGAATGAACGTAAGTGAAGGAAGTAGCAGATGAAGAAACGAAATTATGATCTCAAATTCCACGACCACACAAACCATGCGAGTTTCGTTACATCATCACCGGTCACACGTTGAGATTTCTTCAATCAAATTGAAACTTTGCACACTCAAAGAGTCTTCTTGCTTTGAATGTCTAATGGGGCTAAAGTTCAATCCATACCCTAAAGTGGAGCTCATATATACGAGTACTTGCTAAAGACGCTAGGAGAAATGGTCGCTTCCTTGTACCGCTCCAGAGAAATACCTAACTCTTTCTACCATGCTTAATATTTATAAGTATCCGATTAAACTAAACAAATGTTGTCATATCTGGTCCAGGGTGATTCGTTCCACACTTTCTATTCTTGATCGTGTTAAAAACCGTTTACGCGGCGTTTCAAGGGAAGACGTCTTTTGTAATCTCTTTCCTACAGGCACAACGTTGCAAATCTATCGCTACTTTATCGTTGTTACCATAACACACATCCAGTGTAGCTCTGTTTTTTCAGTTAATCAAGCTTAGACCTTTACAGCTAGGACGCACCATGCTAGATTAACGGAGTCAGATCACTCTCATTTCCCATGTACTTCAATTGCAAGGAGGAACATGTTCACGCCTTTACTAATCAACAATGCAGATTATACCACAGTTTATGGAACCATTTTCATAAACGAAGATAACCGGAGTCTTGAGGCTGATTTCTCATCTAACCGAGAATTAAGAGCTTAATGTGGGAAAACCGGTTTATAAAGTCCAATAGCACTCGTCCTGGGTATGACAATAAACTACATCCGGCAGCAAGATCGGGAGGTTTTGAGGAGCGTGGAACCACCAGTTAATTGCCTTTGTCCACATGTTCACTCTGACCCGGGGCAGTAATATCTGTTAGTGTCTCAGCTATGGGAAAATAGTGAACAACACCTCCCAAGAAAATTAAATTTCGGCATTAAATTTCCCAAAAAGTTGGCATGCCATTAAAAAAAATTATGCTAGTTTTATAATCATCATCACCGTTAAGTACATGCGCTTTCAGTCACGATGAATGGTTGTACTCTCAATGGGGTGGGTTCTTTTTTTAAAATGTTATGGTCCAGGTTAGGACCAAGGAAGAACAACACGAACACAAGAGTAGAAATAACGAAGGTATATTACACGAAATAATAATACTTCGTCCACCGCATGAAAGTTGGCTCCCTGTGCCGCGCCAAGAAATTTTTCTCCCCGGAATCGATCATCCAGATCTACAAATCAACAATTCGCTCTTGCATAGAGTATTGCTGCCATATATGGCTGGAGTCCCTTCAGTTTGCCTCGGGCTTCTTGATAGGCTCCAGAGGCGGATATGCAATATATTGGCCCTGCTCTGGCATCTCGTCTACAGTCACTTTCTCACAGACGCGCCGTGGTCTCCCTCTGTCTGTTCTACAAATACTTTATAGAAATTGCTCCGAGGAGCTGCATTTGCTGGTTCCCAGACTTCATGATTTCATGCGCCCTACGAGGCTGGCATCCCGTTCTCACCCCTTCACTGTCGAAACTCCTAAATGTAGCCGTCTCTTCTACTCCAATAGCTTCATGTCTCGCACCTGCGGAACTCCCTTCCCTATTCCAGTTTCCCTGAGAGCTATAATCTCCAGCTATTCAAGTGTAATGTCAATCGACATCTCCAGTTGCCTTGATCTATCCACTACCCTTCTCCTCATCCTTTCTTCTATCACTCCTATCTGATCTTGCTCTAAATTTTTTGTAGCCCCTTGCGTCCTAGTGGCTTAACGCCTTGCTTGGGTTGAAATGTTTAAAAACAAATACAAGATGTGCAAGGTGTTAGTATGACTGTCAGTCTGGTATGGAGTGAACTACTACTCAACTCGATTCGACCCTATCTCTTGAGAGGCGTACTATACATAGTGTTAGGAAGAGTTCATTCTGTAGTTATAGGTAAGGACGCATAACATAAAGTCTATTGGGGTTAATGTTCACTTCAGACCTAAAGTGGAATGCATATATACGCTCCATCGCTAAAGGATGTTACGAGAAATGGTCGTCTTCTTGTACTGCTCAAGAGAAGTAGTTGACTCCTTTTACCAAGCTTAATATTTACAAGAGTGGGATTAAACCAAAACATTGATTATTGCTGCTATATCTGGCCAGGGGTGATTCAATCCTCACTTTCCCTTCTTGATCGTGTTCAATTGAAGTTTAAATGCAATGTCATTCGATATCTACCGTCTTCCTGATTACATTTCTATTGTTCTCGATCCTTAGTAATGCTTCTGTTTTATTATTGTTTACGCCCAGAAATCCCTTGTGTTTCAGTGACTTGGTATGGGGCGAATTCGATATATATATATATATATATATATATATATATATATATATATATATATATATATATATACAAATACCTGCTTTATATATATATATATATATATATATATATATATATATATACAGAGAGAGAGAGAGAGAGAAAGTAGGTATTTGTATATATATATATAGAGAGAGAGAGAGAGAAAGTAGGTATTTGTATATATATATATATATATATATATATATATATATATAGATAGATAGATAGATAGATAGATAGATAGAGAGAAAAAGTAGGTATTTATATATATATATAGAGAGAGAGAGAAAGTAGGTATTTGTATATATATATATATATATATATAAAGTAGGTATTTGTATGTGTGTATATATATATATATATATATATATATATATATATATATATATATATATATACCTACTTTTAGGTGTGAGACTTAATTTTCACTGCTTTTCTAGCTCATTTGGCGCAAAGTATATCTTTTACAACATAAGATATACTTTGTGTCCGATGTGCTGGAAAACCACGAAACTTAAGTCGTATACATAAACGTAGGTATTTGTATATTATATTTATTAATATATATATGTGCTCTTTCTAATCACATCGAGCAGTGTTATATCTACAACACATGAGTAAATTTGATGATTATTTACTTGCCTGTCTATGTGCACCAACAGTTGCTTATATATGGTCGTTTGATTCAATCCTCACTTTCCTATCTTGATCGTGTTCCAAATCGTTTACACGGGAACACGTTCTCTATAGGTTGTTATATATTTCCTACAGACACAACGTCGCAAATGTGTCGCGACTTTATCCTTATGTCCATGTTCAGTCTAGCTCCATTACGTTCCTCTTGTTTAGCTGCTTAATCGTTATTTACATCCCTGTCAGAGTTCAAAATTGTTTGTTCAAAGATATACTTCTGTTTTTGAATCAGCTGCTAGGTCTACATCCAGAAAAGTTTCACTCTGTCATGCCAGACTTTTCTTCTCCTCAGATTTCATCTTGCATATTTACAAATCTACCATTCGTCCGTGTCTTAAATACTGCTGGCATTCCTTCCATTTCTTGTCTGTGGAACTGAGGCTATTTTCTTTCTCAGCAACATGAGATTTTCAAAAATTTAATGGCTAGAAATTTCAGTTGTCTCTTCTCGATTCTACGTAAAATCGTCTTTTCTGTTTCTATTTTCCTTAAAGTTTCCACGTTACTTAAATGTTCCGTTCATGTAATTCCAAGCATCCTTCTGTAGAATCACATATCTGTTAACTGAAGCCTCTTCATCTGTGAAGTAATAGTCCAACATTTACTGCCATAGAGAAGGACTGATATTACTTAACGCTTTAGTATTATTTTCTTTTTATTTCCTTCGCTAAGCTTTTGAAAGGCATCTTTCACGTTTCCAATGAGCCTTCGGATTTCGGCGTCACATTCTCCGTTTCCTGCCAGAAAGAACTCTTGCTAGATATTTGCATTTTCGTACTTGACTGATTTTGTTGTCTCCTGTTCGATACTCGTATCTTCGGTTGTTACTCATGCTGACAAGAAGTTAAACTATATCCGCGTCCTGGGTAAGACGTTAAACCACGTCCAGCAGCAAGGCCTCTGATCAGGAGGTTTTGGAGAGCGTGGAACCACCTCTTAATTGCTGGTGTTCCCAGGCCCACCCTGACCCGGGGTGGTAGCACTTTTTAGGGTCCCAGCTATGGACAAATATCTATTACCAGCAATACTTTTTTGAAAAAAATCATTACCAGCAATACAATAGAAGGAAAAATATTGCGTGAAACAGTTTTTTGACAAAACAAAATATTAACAACAATAAAAAATATTGTCGGCATTAATTAACCTATTGAAGTTGATATGCCGTAAAAAAAAACCAAAAAAAAAACCATATATTCTGTTTTCTTACAATAGATGTTTTATCCTTTATTCTCACTTTTTTCTTCTTTTTTTTTTTGCCAAGTTTTCTAGGAATTCCTGCAATTCCTTTCTATGTCTATCAACACTGTGTCATTTTCATATCTTATGCTGTTAAAATTATATTCACAAATAAAAAAATTCTGGCAGGAGTTTCAGTTTTATCAGGATCACATCACTTATAAAGACTGAATAAATGCAGTGAGAAGACACATCTTTGTTTTATGCGACATCTTATTTCTTGCATATTTACTGAATTTATTTTCCATCCATATGCAGTCCGTTATGCTCCCACCATAGTGGAAGCATAACGTATACGTTCTGCATTATTCTAATAACAATCCCAATTAGGTCAAGCTTACCTACCAGTTCAAATAGGTATTGGAGACGAAACTCATCAAATGCGTTTGCATAATCTATAAAGCAGATATATACATCCTTCTCCATTTGTATTGATCTTTCAGATATCATATTGAGTATAAATATCGCATTTTTGTCCTGGTGTCTTTAACAAAACCACAATTCTTTTTAATATACTCTGATCTCTATGCAACGTTTTTTTTGTTTATGCATTCGTTACGTACATGGCAAACGTTATATCTTTGAAATTAAAAATAGTAAAAACTAGGCTATATTTGAGGCCTAATAAAGAAAAAGTATCGTAATTGGTGCAATAAAAAGTAAACTACAATACAAATCAATTCAGCATTTAATCTCCTTCGTAGTAGCCCCATTCTGAAGTGACACACTTTATCCAGCTTCGTTTCTATTGAAAGAAGCATTCTTGCATCTCTTTTCGAGGAATAGTGAGCAGTTGCCTCGTCGCACACTCTTGGATTTCCAGGACGTCTTGAAATCTTGTCCTTTTCAAGTAGGATTTGATTTTTGAAGAGGAAAATGTCGCATGGGACGAGACCTGGTGTATATGCTGGTTGCTGGACCCGGATAATATTGTACTTAGTAATGACTAGTGATAGAACATGAGCAGTGTTGAACCGATTACACTCTACACGCCATTCTTCCACGCACTCTACACACTTTCGTTCAAAATAATGATACATAAAAAGGAAGTGAGTGCACACTTAGTGCGCGCGCGCAATGGCGTTCAAAGCCAATCTATGCCAAGCAGTTTCACTATGCGTACTTCAGCAACATCCCCCAATAATTTTTGATATTTCAAATTTAATGTTCAACCTTCGCGCTGCATAATAAAGTGTTTTAATACCAAATACGTTATTCCTGAAAAAATTATTTTATTATTTTTCATATTAATATGGACTTTTTGTTGAACATCTAATTTTATAATCATTATCAATCTCTATTTTGTTCTGGTAACTTTTCTACTCTTTCATACTTGACAGTTTTTATTACATTTTGATTATTCGTTTTATATTCTCCTATAAACTTCTTTTAATGATTAGTCACAAGAGTTTTATTGAATTAATATCTGAAGAGGTTAAAGGTAATTCCAATTATTTGCTGTCTTTAAATTCTATCTTTTTATATGGAGAAATTATTTGTCATCTTTGCGGAAACTAAAGTAGCATAATTTTACATTAATATTTTCCCAATCACGACAATTTCAACCTCTTCATGTCTAGATTTAATCATTGTCTTCCTTACATAACCTCATGAACTACATTTCTTGCTTTTTATTACGGTCATACAACACCACAGAGTAATCCTCTATATTGAGTGGCTCTTGAGCCTTAATTTCGATGAAAAGTATAGAAAAGATAAATTAATTCGTTAACTTGAATTATGTTGATCTGTCACCCTACTTCCTCATACTCTATCTCTGCTCAGACTCTACCTCTGTTTTTACAGTTTCTACGGGCATTTTTTGGCCGAGCCTACAGAATCGGAAAACCCACGTAAAACTCGGCCTTGTGCCACATCTTTCCTTCGTGGTGGGTGGCAAGTAAATATTGACTCTATCTCTGCTACCTTTGTTGAGTAACACCGTTCTTAAGGGTCATTCCAATTATTTGCTGTCTTTAAATTCTATCTTTTTATATGGAGAGATTATTTGTCATCTTTGCGGAAACTAAAGTAGCATAATTTTACATTAATATTTTCCCAATCACGACAATTTCAACCTCGTGAAGTCTAAAATAAATAGTTGTCTTAAATGAAGTAGATTTCTTGCTTTTTCTTAGATTCATACAATACCCCACAATAACCATCTATCTTGAGTGACTCTTGGCCCTTATATTGGCGGAAAGTTAGTATAAAAACGATAAATAAAGCCGTTAACTTGAATCATGTTGATTTGTCACCGATGTCACCCACACCGTTATCTTCTCTCCCGTCTCTTCTCTTCTTTCTCAATCTCCAGCCGCGCTAGCTTTGTTGAGTAACACCAACCTTAAGGGATATCCGCTTCCCCTAACCCCACTCCTCGATCAAGACCTGTATCTCGTCTCGATAGAGTTGATTCAGGTTTCCCAAAATATTACGATATTCGGATTGATGGCGATGCTAAGCGATAGACCAAATATGTACGTTGTGTTTGGTTTGCTTTGTTTTATGTAGGACTGTCCGTCTCTTCGCTCAAAAAACGCATAACATGAAGAAAAAAGGCCCCCAAACTTAATAAAAACAAAATTTTATCGTGAAAATGTTTATGTTATTATTAAGAAGAAAGACCAAGGTATTTTTCAATTATTTTTTTTTTCATTTGCAGCATGTTTTAAATTTAGGTTGAAAATCTTGTTTTTTTTAGGTCAAAAATTAGGTAATATTAGCATTACTTGTTTTTCACTGTTTTCAGTTGTAAAAACACATTGATTTGGAAAATCTTGCAAAAATCAAGTACTTGTTGGATTTTAATGAAACCTTCAGAACTTATTCACAAATGAATGAAAGTATTTTAGAAATGTTTGTATTTTTGAAAGTCATGATATAAATATTTTTTTTATATATGTTACACCCCTCGAACTTAATTTTATGAAAACTTTAAAAATTTATTTTTGCAACCTGAATTTTTTTTTTTAATTAAATGCCCAAGACTCTGAAGATTCTAAATCATCAAATTTTTGGTAAAAAAAATGCGAAAAATTGTCCAAACTTTTACCTCAATTGTAAAAATGCAAAACCCAATAAAACTAAGACAATGTTTAATTAAAAAAGCTT
>OZ010610.1:44352873-44360373 GCA_963932145.1 Acanthosepion lycidas
TCGTCTAGCATGCCTGTCCACTTTTATATTTATGTTTAGATACGCTCTATCTCTGATATTGAGCACTTTACCCCATAAATATAGCACACCTAAAAACTATATTTCTTCATATATATATATATATATATATATATATATATAACCAAGTATATGATTGGTGTATAGTTGTAAACTTGATAGCGAATAAATGTTAAATTTTGATTTTGTAATTAGCAGTTTTAAATTTTAATATTAAATTTTATCATATAATTTAGTAATTATCCGTTGGAATAAATTATTTTTTAATACTAAACATCTGAATAGATATTATAACATGACTTCGTTATCGAGCTTTTTGAATTTTCCTGTACTTGTGTTCTGATTGGTCCATCTAGCCTTTGTAACAACGTTTTCCCCTTGCGTAGAATATTAATTAATTTGAAACTTTTAAAACCATTTATTTTACATTCAACGTCATCACTTGATAAGACACCGAGGGTGTTGAAACAAAATGGCTATTTTTGTAGTGATTTTATAACATATTTATGTTATAATTTTTTTTTTTTTCTTTAAACATAAATAATTATATATATATATATAATGTATATTTGAGCAGATATGATGACCTGTATAAGTTCCGGTGTATCAAATCATGTCAAAATAACTCCCCCAAGTCCACCCTCTGGGCAAAATTTTCTATTTATCGTAGAACTGATTATTAATTGGTTAATCAAGACAAACCCACAAGCCTATTTTTAGTACTGACTTGGTGTTTTTTCTCCCACTTCCATTCATCTTTCGGAAAAGAGGTAACACTATTTTTTAAATTTTCTTAAAAATCATTTAAATACCAGTTACTTATTATCGCCTGAAGAGGCAGAATGTTGCGAAAACACGAAAGCTATTGTTTAGCGATCTCAACATGTTTTTGTTATAATATATTATAATAAAATAATAATAAAATTAATATATAAAGAATACTCATTTTTCTGTATTTAGTGTCCAAATACAATAAATAATTTCCAGAATTATTCTGTTTTTGTCTTCTTGTTTTTGCAAACAACTGAGAAACACTTTCTGAAAAGAAATCCAGACAGAAACAAAATCAGGAAACCAGCTGCAAAAAGGACGGCCAAAATATCAAGCATTAAAAACTCATACAACGGAATGTCTTGAATCTGTGATCTTAAATGATCGCCTCCATATTTCACGATCTCATTTACAAGACGGGCTGCTCTGACCGATGGGAGATCTTGTGATCGAAATATTTCGCTCATCTTTGCAATGTTTTTCTTGTATTTTGGATTCTCAATGACTTCCTCGATATTTCTGACCAACTCGTTTACCGTGAAATTATTAAGATCCATCGAAATTCCGAAACCTTTTAATTCTATATTCTTGCTATTAATGGGTTGATCTGCAAGAACAGGAAATCCAATTATTGGAACAGCGTGGTACAAGCTTTCATATTGAGCACTGTTTCCACAGTGGGTGATAAATAGTTTGGTGTTTGGATGACCAAGAAGATTGTTCTGGGGCAGCCATTTTGTTATCAGAACATTTGGACGGGAATAAGAAGTATTTGAATGTTTCCAGACGACATCGTATTTGATCTTACTGAAAGCTTCTTCCATTTTCTTTACATGAATATCCCAACTGACAAGACTTCCTGGCGATACAACGATGACTCCATGTTTAGAAGCATTAACAAATTTCCAGATTTTCCCTTTTAGAGGTCCTGCCGGCTGTACAGCTATTCCCCCGATGTATTTGACATTGGGAAGTGACGGTAACGGTATTGTTAAAAAGTGATCTGCATCGATAATATACAATTGTGCTTGTCGTAAGAGTTCATCAAAAGAAATATCCGGCCGTTCAGGTGCATAGATTTTAATATCTTTGCCAGGTGAACCAGCTGCTGGATTAAGGTAGTCATTCAAATGATAGAACATTGTTGCGATTCTCTTCATAAAAGTCCGTACCTTCACGTTGTAGAGAAAAAAATGCGGCGATACTGAAATTGCCCACGGTGTTCGGTGTATGTTGATTTGGTTGTGTAGTCCTTGCAGAATAAAAGGAATCTCAAGTCTGTACGCGAAGACAGCTAAGCAGTTGCTCACGAAATTTGCATCAATAATCGCGAGAGATGCATTTAATGATTTTAGCCTCGAGAAAAGCTTTTCGTCTAAGAGATAACAATCACAGAGTTGATGCAGTGCAGTGAATGATTTTTTCAAATCACAATTCTCTGGAAATAGTAACAGTTCTAAAACTATCTCATTAAATAACTTAAACTCTGGCAACTCCTCCATTATAATAAAATTGGCTCCCTTTTTGACTGGACCGAATTTCTCACTAAATTCCTCAGTGGAAAGAATGTAGCTGGTGTGTCCACAATTTGTCAGCTCTTCAGCAACTCTCACCATGGGATTGATGTGGCCATAATAAGGTAAAGACAAGAAAAGAATGTTCTCCGCGCTGCTCATTCGATTCAAGAGAATTGTAACCAGCCCGACTTGAAAAAGTAGACTCAGTTTCATTGTGATGACTTGATACTGGTTCTTATTACAAGATGAATCTGAAAAAGAAAGAACATTTGTTTAAACGAAATATACATGTTTAATGAATGTAACAAGTTATCATGTACATGAAAACATACCCTCAACAAGTTGCTAATGATGTCACAACTCCAACACATATTTTTATATACGGGTGCTGACTGTATCATTGGGACACCTTCATAAAAGAAAATAATTTTATTTCGGTCGTTTTTTTTTTAATGAGTGTTGTCCATGGGGTCTGCTCTTCAGAGCAGCTACGCACTTGATTTATAAGGGAATAAAACAATCAATAAATAAAACCAATTCGTTTCAAGTGACATTTGACCGGATGTTGTAATCACTAATAAACAATCACAGTTTTGGATTGTCTATAGTTCCGCTAAAGGATGCACGCTGCCCATCGTAGATAAAGTTGATCCCATCTTTTACTGGATTGAATTTCCCGCTAAATCTGTCAATGGTAAATATGGAACTGGTGTGTCCATAATTTGTCAGTTCGCCAGCTACTCTCGCCATGGGTCCGATGTGGCCATAATAAGGTACAGACAAGAAAAGAACATTTTCCACCCTCGTTATTCGAACTGATAGAATGGCGACAATTATGACTTGACAAAGTTTATTTCATTTTGAAAACCTGAAATTAATTCTTTTTGAAAAACAGTAAAACACGACGATTCTGCATAAGAAACGAAATTTTTAAAGTCATCATTTTTTTTAATAACATCCATCTAATACAATGCCCAAGAGCCACTTAAGATAGAGGGTTACTGTATGATGTTGTATTAGCATAAGTAAGAGCAAGAAGTGAAGATTTTGGATTTCTGCCGGAAAGATAAAACCTAAGTGTAGACTTAAGTCAAAATCTAACTAGTGAATAACATTTCAGCGTACACGTTAGAAAGATAGTGTCGAAGTTGACTTTAGAAAGAACCGGAAACCCAGTCCTAAACGGAAAAGTAGGTATACAACTCAACTCGCTTTCAAAACACAGGGGGAGAGTTTAAACCGGATGGTAAGCGAACCTATCTACACTTCACACCTACCAACCTCCATCCGCAACATACACATAGAAACATAATAAACTCATTTAACAGTAGAAAACGCTTAAAAATAACGGATGCCTTATCAATAATAATGAAAATACCGTGCAAAATAAGAATAATGCTATATCATACACGCATAAAAGATATATAACTCGGACCAGGGATTTAGAATCACGTTGTCTTTGAGCATCATTGTGTTGAAATAATTCTGGCTGTGTGCTAATCAGGTTCTCCTAAAGTTTGCTAGCTGTAGACATGTCAGTGACCTAATTTCTATGGGGATAATATTAACTGACTTGACCTTCACTGATAACATCTGATAATCCATTAGATAAAACAAGGAGTGATAAGGCGTATTCAAATCGAGGAGGTTAAAATACTATTTCTAATATAAAGGTCACCGTAAGGTGAGTCTAATTTAGATAAAACATCGCTGGGGTACTGTAGCTGATTCCTTTCTGTCAAATGGTCGGGTAACATATTTTGAGTACAGTAGTTTTCTAATGCACATTTCTTACTTCATTTTATTTCTTCCGTACTTGATTTTTTTTTAAGTGTATTCATTTTTGAATGGGTCGTATATATTTTGGCTTGTAATCATCTTTTGCTAGCCTAAACAGTCTGATCAAAATTTGGAATTATTTGTATGAATATCTCGCCATATTTCTTGTACATTATCTTTTTTCACAATTCTCTGCTCTATTTTATTTTGATGTTTTAACTTAGCATTGAAACGTAATAAATAATATCACACTGTCAGTTCCATAAATAACTTTACCCTAACACATATATTCGGATCTAACCGCCATAATTTTATTTCCTCTACTTTTTCCTGCTTGGGATTCGGTTTTCGGTTCCTTCTAAAATCAACTTCAATTCTCTACTTCTAACGTCTCCACCTGAACTCCAAACTCAATAATTAATATTTTTAGTTTTTTCTTCTCCCAGCAGGAGCAGATAGGTCTGCCTATCGTCCGGTACACACACCTTTCTGGTTCGAATTTAAATACACAGAGAGAACCTGAACTCTATAACGATATATATATATATATATATATATATATATATATATATATATATATATATATATATATATATATATATATATGCATAAGCGATACGTTAGGTTTAAAATGAATTTTTACATATGAAAAATCTTTCTTAAAGCTTCTATTTTAGTTTTAATTTCACGCTAATAGATTAAATTTATATTTCCAGTAAGCAAATTAGATTGCTTTAATTCAAAAGTAATTTATCTTGACTGGAAAGACGTTTTTGTTTTGAAATTTTTACCCATCTGTTATTACAATGTAATTCTCTTTATTAAATTTGTTTATTAATGTTGTATCCTAGGGAAGGTTACTACCTAAAATAATCAAACGAAGATTAGTAATGAACGATAATACTTAGGACAAGAACAGCACATATAAGATTCGCCGGCGGCGCGTAGAATCTGTAGTCAATGCTAGAAGTGAGTCAAGTGAATTTCTCGATGAATCTCCAACTCTTGGATATTTACCAACCGCCCGACGCGGTCACATGTGGCAGAAGGCCGACATTAATGTATGGTATCCTTTCATGGAAGATGACATTCAAGGTACCGCGATTAAGCTTTTTATTAGATATCTTTACATTTGTACTTTGGAGAATAAAGTTGGTAACAACTGTCCAAGTGATCTTTGGATCTGAGAATTTTCGTCTAATATATTACATCTGGCATACACCTACATGACTATCAAGAATGCTTACTTTGTACCTCTCGGATCATAGCATTTAAATACGCAAGGAAACCTACCAACCTCCATCCGCAATGTAGACGTAGAAAACAGTAACATAATACACTCACTTAAGAGTAGAAAACGCTTAAAAATATTATATATTTTTGCATTCGTAATTTTATGAAAGATATATATCCAAGAACAGATAGAAAAAAGTAAAACGTTGCTGAGAGTTATAACAGACAGGAAGTAGTGGAGAGCCATTGTCGCCAACAATTTGGATTCAAAAACGGCACTGAAGAATTATCTATCAAACAATAAAAAATTTATCGAAATCAGATGAAAACTGTGAAGACACATAAACAACATCCGATCACACACACACACACACACACACAGAGGCACACACATACACACACAGGCACACACAGGCACGCACACAGGCACACACATACACACACACACAGGTACACACATACACACACACAGGCGCACACACACATACACACACACATTTTGAGAATTATATACTTAGGACAAGAACAGCACATATAGATTCCCTGCTTGATTTTATTTTGATAGGGGATGGTTTTAACTTGGAATAAGTTCAAACGTAGTAGATAATCTCACACTAACTTTAACTAACTAACTAACTAACTTTAACTAATATATATAATCGGATCTAAGCTCCATAATTTTATTTTCTATTTATTTACTTTTTCCTCCTTGGGATTCGGTTTCCGGTTCCTTCTAAAGTCAACATCAATTCCCTACTTCTAACGCCTCCACCTGAACTCAATAATTATTATTTTTAGTTGTTTCTTCTCCCGATATGAGTAGATAGGCCCGCCTATCGTCTGGTTCACACCCCTTTCTGGTTCAAATTTAGATACACAAGGAGAACGCGAACTCTATAACTGTCAGAATATACTCTACACTTGAAAATTTGCAAGATTGTATTTAAATGGGTCCTAATGGAGTTATGATCTGCGAGGAGCAAATAAACATTCTTGATAGGCATGTAGGTGTATGCCCGATGTAATATAGAGATTATCAGCCGAATGTTGGGGGCACACAGTGAGGATCAAACTCACTACTCATTTGTAATAGTTCTAGAGAGACAAACTTGCTAATTATTACACTGCCTCGAGGTGCCAATGCCTGATGTAATATATGAAACCAAAGATCATTTGAACAGTTGTTACAAATATTCTCCAAAAAGGTACGAATGCAAAAATATATAATAGAAATGAAACTATATATATATATATATATATATATATATATATATATATATATATATATATATCCAAGTATATGATTGGTGTATATGGAATGAATTCCAATAACCAACAATTACTATTCTTAAAAGAGTAGAGCAGATATATATCTGCTCTACTTTGTATTGAGCACTCTTTTAAGAATAGTAATTGTTGGTTATTGGAATTCATTCCATATACACCAATCATATACTTGGATATTAGCTCCTATTACTGCCGAGCACTTTCTATTTTATTCTTATACTATGGATAGAATCAATTTCGGAGTATCACTTAAGAACATTCCCACCACAAACAAAAGGGATTATTTCGTCCATCTAACACAGCAAACGGAAAACCTTATCAGAAGAATGAGATGGAAAGCTTACTTCTTTCTTCTAAACAAAAAAACATTGTGTGAACGCGAAATTTATGGTTTTAAAAGCCTAAAAACTGCACCAATTATTAAGCAATTGTCTGCTTTTGAAAATGAACTATTGGATATCATCAAGGGATTAACCTTCTATAAATACAAAAGTGCCTTCCAAAAAAATCTGGATAGTATCGTCAAAGACATTAATAAATCTGGTGATATATATGTAAAATCCGATAAAACGGATAATTTTTATAAGTTATCTCCTAAGGACTATGATACATTAGTTAGGGATAGTCTAACCAGAAACTACAAAAAAATTGATACAAATAACTTCAACCAAATAGATAGCATTAACAGTATAAGTAAATCAATTACAGATAAACTATTGATTAGTGATCGGGTCGGCAAACTACAAACTAAGGAAGCCTATGTCTTGTTAAAATACCATAAACCCAAATTCAAAACTAAGCCATCTACTAGGGTTATAAACCCTACTAGACCGGAAATCGGTAGAATTAGTAAGACCATCTTAGAAAGAACCAACAAATCCATAAAAAACACCCT
>OZ010610.1:44365373-44395373 GCA_963932145.1 Acanthosepion lycidas
AAGAAGAATTTTAAGAACTCTGAGAAATGTTGAAATAATTTTCGTTGACGCGTTAATTCGAAATTTTTTCCACTTTGTCATATTTTTCCCTAATATATATATATATATATATATATATATATATATATACTTATATAAAATATAGGGAGACGATATAGATTAAAAATAAGATATATATTTGACTTGCCTGTTAATCTCGTTAAGACAAAATTTAAATCAGCAACTATTCAACTTGTACGGCGGTTAAATAGGCCAAATATTAATTTCCAGTTTACTAACTGAAATTGATTACTTCGTTTGAAAAAATCGATTTCTTTTCGCTGATCTCATAGCTTTCTTTATATCATAGAAGAAAAGTTTTTTTTTTTTTATATCAGTTAGAGGAAATTATCTGTGATTAGAATTTTGCTATATACTTACTTTGATGATTGTTAGATAACGTTTTATATCTCACCTTGTCATGTCAGGAAAACCTAGTCCGCTATCTTGAAATACGCCGAAAGATTATTAAGCCACTGAATAGATTTATTTGCTATTTGTAACCACGAACAACATCCGGTATTCTACATTTGTATACGTGCGCATGTGGTTAAAATCATACCTAACAAAGTTTCTCCGTCGTCAATTTGCTGGTAATAAACGTAGAAAATATTATCTCCGACAGAAGGCGTGTAGATGAGTTTTAATCCATTGACATCTAGCAATAGCTGCGCCCACTTTTCATAATTTTAAAAAGAATAAAAATGAAAAAACTAACCCTATTAATCAGATTGGAAGAGTCAATATGTTCGTAGCTGGTTTCAGAAACATGAATAAAAAAAAATAAAATGTTTGAAATCTTTCATTTGTAGTGTCCCTTTATGGCATAGCCGATTATGGCTGTCCACGACTTCCTGTCCCTTTTAACTCCCAAGAAGTTCTGTCTTTTTATTATTTCTACCAGACCGCTACATTCACTTGCTTAGGCATGTTAAGTATGTCAATCGATGCTTTCCATTGTCCCTCTTTTCCTCTATTCGCCCTGTGAGTATCGGATTCTTCTTTCTTATGACGTCTCCCAGAAATTACAGCTGCCTCTTCCTGATGTGAAGTATAAGTTTCGTCTTTGTTTGCATCCTCTCCAAAATATCATCGTTGCTCACAAGTTCGGTCCATGGCATCCTTACCATCCTTCTGTAGACCCACACCTCTGCTGCCTCGAATCTTTTCTTCTTCTTCACATATACATATATATATATATATATATATATATATATATATATATATATATATATAATTATTTATTTAAAAATATGATTCCAACACGTTACATAAGAGGTCTCATGTTTCATGAGACCTCTTATGTAGCGTGTTGGAATCATATTTTTAAATAAATAATTATATTTATGCTCTACTTTTGTATCGAGCACTATTTTTTAAAAATAATAACAAAAATACTAAAGAACTTTGGATTATTTACCTAACCAGTTCTTTCCTATTTTCTATATATTTTCACATATATATATACATATACATAAATACATATATATATATATATATATATATATATATATATATATATATATATATATAGTTAGTTAGTTAGTTAGTTTATGAAAAATTAGGTAATCCGTATGGGTAAACCCAAGGAGGATAAAATCCCGAGAGCTCAATGTAAATCCAGAGCAAATAATTTAAATATAAACAGACAAAAGGAGCGGAAAAAGAAACCCTCTTTATTTTTTACGTTATTGAACAAAAGTTTTAAATAATTTAGAAGTATTGGTACATTATGGTAATAATATATCCACATCCCATCTCTCCTCTCGCTTGTAACCATCCATCAATAAATTAAACGTTTTAAATCACTAAAACAAAATGAGTCGAATGAAGCTGGCAATCTCAATTTTTAATTGCATGGAACTATTACTGAAGTTTCTTTTAATAAGCTGGACTTTATTTGGTTTATCCTGTCTTGTCATTTTCGTTTTTATTTTTATCTTTGCAGTAGTTATTTTTTTATTTGTTTGAACCTTTCGCCTACAAGCCGGAATTTTATTTGTCTTCTAGTGTAACTTTCAGTTGCATTCCAACTTCTTCTGTGTAGTGTTATTTTGTATAATCATATAGTCACATTAGATTCTTTGTTTTATTTTAAGTTAATGTTACGTCTTTCTTAACGCCGAACTTTATCGAAATTTAATCTTCTCTTTTCAAATTTAATCTTCTCTTTTGTTTCTGAGTGATTTATTTTTACTTTTATTTTTATGTTGGTTAATATTTATTTCTTTTCAGAGATCTATTTAATTTCCGTTTTTCGTAAGTTTTTTTTTTTTGTTGTTGTTGTTGTTGTTGAACTTCCTTTAAAAGTATTACTTATTTGTTCTGCTTAGGCAGACGTATAAATTAAATTAGATAATGCAGACATAAATTGACTTTAAACCAAACAGGCCTGTTAGAAATGAGTCTGAAATGTGATATGTGGGGCCGTATATGTTAGTGGGCCGTGGTACATCCCATCTCCCTTCTCGCTTGCAACTAGTCATCAAAATAAAATAAACGTTTTTAAACACTGAAACCATTAAACCATTTTCTTTCTAGTTCTATTTTTATGTTGGGTATTATCTGTTTTATTTGTACATTTCAGGGAAGAAATGTATTTTATTACCGTTTCTTCATTTTGTTTGATAAAGTAGGATCTATTTGGGTCTACATCCACCTGATAAAAAATACCTTCGACTCCTTGAACAACCCAGATGTGACTTAACCCCCAAAAATAAAATAAATCAACGATGAAATTATAGAAAAGAAAACGATAGAGGGTGTGTCATTAATGGCCAAAATGTTACCAATGGAAAAGTATGGCAGACCATACTAACCCAAAAAACTAATGCCAAGAAGAACGACAATGCTGAGTTCAGGTAATCACTCTCTTGTTGGATGTCCCTCACTAAATGTATAATCAGAATTGCTGAGATTTTGGAGCGGGCCAACAATTACGCATACCTTAAAAAAGAAGATAGAGTCTTGAAAGACCTCAAGGACTGAAAAAAATTGAAAAGAATTGTGTTAATCTTCGTGGTGGACAAGCGTACGCTCAAAATTTGACGCTCCACGAAAAACACATAAATGAGTTAATCCACAAAGAATAATTAATGGATCAGGCCTTTTCATGTGCATCATATTACTACCCACGCCTGGCGTAAAAGCAGCAAGTCGCCAGTTAATAACGAAAAACTTGAAAATTAGAACCTAGTACGATAGCAGGCGTATGACCAAAGTAGCGGTATTCGAGTTCCCCCTTCTGTTTATCGAGGAGACTCTAGCCGCCTACCTATCTCAGTACCGACAAATACTAGGTAAGACCTGTGATAACTTAAATGGGGGATGAATTTTCGACATCATACTGGATTCTGAAGCCTTCCTGTCTGTCCCCAACTGTCTGCGTGTAGCGGACCTAAAAGTGCCGGTCTGAAAACCACCGTGGTGAAAGTGTGGGAAAATATGTCACTTTTTTCTGTTCGTTACCAGAGAAAAAGGCATTTGGAATTCGGGCCCCTAGCGACCAAAATACTTCTCTGATTGAGTCAGTTATTTCCGCCTGTGACTGGAACCATCCCTAGGTTGGGCCCCGGTTACGGCTCACATTCCCCGAAAAGCCTTTGTTCACTCCTTGTGCAGTTGTGGAGAAGGAAAAGGGGAAATGGCTGGTCGCTTGTAGGATTAGAAGGAAACTCTTAGGCAGCCGGGCGTCAGTCCTCTAAAGCTCCCAGGTTTAAGGTAGTACAGACCCCCTCCCTCGCGAACCATACAGTTCCAATATGATCCTGGTTACGAAAAAAAAGATTAAGCAACTCAAAGCTGACTTAGAGGCTAAAATTAACAAAAAATCACCACCAAAAAAGCCAGCACGCCATTCGATCTCTATCATGTCCTTCTCAGTTGTGAAATTGCCAAAACATTCATCGACACACTCATCCTATTCAGTAGAGATCCCAGTGCTTTCAGAAAAATCACACTTCATACACCAAGTCCTACTTCCAATCCTTCTCCCCCAAAACACCAGAAAATGCCTCCGCCTTCAAAAGGGCAAAGAATCCCGTCTGTAGAGGCAAAGGAAACTCCGGTAAAGTACAATAAAATTTAGCGGAGGATGCCTGCCGTATTTCTCCAGTCCCATCAGAAAGACCGAAGAACAACAGCAGTAGGATAAAACGCTTAGCATACTTGTTATCAATTAAACATTACAGGGAAAATATCTTATGCGAAATGTGTGTTTGCAGTGACTCGAACTGAATCGAGGGCGAGGCAGATATCGGTATGGTCGAGGAGGCCAACAACTCATAAAATGAATCCCAAACAATACATGATCGACAATGCTGAAATTAAAAAACACTAACAATTTTATTTAGGGAGGGTTCCAGTCTTCCTTTACCCTCTATAGGTCTTTAAAAACTACATATCCCTTGGACACTGGCAATCTCTCAAAAGTTCTATTAGTTCTACTGAGGTAGGCAAGAGTCAATGGGAGAGGCTTTTGGTTTCCTTTCCCCAGCCATCTTCAAGCCAGACTGATAATGGTACTCTGGTTAGCGAGTTTGAATTCCCGGCACTGGAGGTCGGAATCTTGCAGGGCGAGAAACGCTTGCGATCTTCAGCGTCACGGGGTGGATTGTACAGGAGACGCTTGATGGATATTACCATAAACGATAAGACTCTTCGTCTCACTGCGCTCAAAAACCATGCGGAGTGGTCTGATATGTTTCGGCGTATCGAGCAGTTTTTTGATGACATCTCGTCGTGTAGTTTTAGCGGGGGTTGGATTGTCGTCCTTTAGATCGTAATAGGGAAAGATCGGATACTAACAGATATGAAATCATTTCGCCAAGTTTGACGTTTTGGATAATATTGTAATGAAAATCTCCGGAAGAAAGTGTGAATTTGGACTAATACGGGCATCTCGACTTCAATGCTGCGTTCTAACCACCTCGACAAAGTCCTAGTTAAAAGTGTCGACATAGCGCATTTAGATTGTCCAAGTTTCCATACTATAGTTTACACGGATCTTAAGCTCGTCCGAATTCGTTTACACTTAGATAAGCCTTTAGGTAAAGATGGTTGGCTACTGGAAATTGAACTTGTCATTATTTTACTGCAGAGATTTCCAGGAACAGCTGCTGCTAATGCTACAGCGGGAATTGATGGGGTTGTGACTTGGAATAATCAGAGGAATATATTAAATTCCAATGTTCAGTTGTTTGCTGCTTATTATTGTCGCCGAAAACAGCAATGTGAAGCCAAAGTTGATCGGGCAATCAAATCCTGTCATAGTGAGGGTGTATTCCAAGTTAGAGCGGAGCTGGCCTCCTTGCTTATCAAAAAGGATCAAGGTCTGATAGTCAGGGTTAGGTTAAAAGAATGTCTTCCGAGGCAGCAAATATGGCCGCTGAATTACATGCAGAGGAGGGTCGGAATTCATCCAATCAACGCATCTCGAATCTCACATTGACAGACAAGCGGATCTTGACTAAAAATGCGGGCATATGTGAGGCTTTTCAAGACCACTTTCAGGATTTGTTTACGAGAGAGCTGCTCACTTCGACTGCTATTTGGCCGACTTTACCCTCGTCGAGGCGGCTGACTGCGAGGGTCCCATCACAAAGTCTGAGATCTGGGAAGCACTGAATCTGGTTGGTCGGGACAAGACTCCGGGATTAGATGGTCTTCCTTACGTACTGTACTTGAGGCAGTCGCCCTCTTTGACCCATTGCCGGAAATGATTTACAACAGCTGGATCAAGCCGGCGGTCTATGCCTCAAATCGTCGAGGTGGCTGAATACGAGGGTCCCATCATAAAGTCTGAGATCTGGGAAGCACTGAAGCTGGTTGGTCGGGAAAAGACTCCAGGGTTAGATGGTCTTTACATACGTAGCTTGAGGCAGTCGCCCGTCATTAACCATTTGCTGGAACTGATTTACAACAACTGGATCAAGCAGGGATCTATACCTCAAATCTCCCCCAAGTGTATGATCAAGTTTCTATTCAAGAACAAAACAAGGGTGGGATAGGTAATTATCGATATTTGACGATGTCAAACTCAGAGTTGAACACTTTAACCAAGATCATAGCCAGCAGTTTGCAGGCTGTCCTCTCTAGTCTAATTATATAGGAACAGACTTGTGCTGTAAAGAGTAGGACTATTCAGGATAACCTTTATTTGGTACGCTTGATCATCGAGCAAGACGATTGTGAAGTTGCGCTGATCAATTTAGGTCAATTTAATTCATTCAATAGGGCTGAACCTCGATGACTTGAGTTTGTTCTGTCGGCATCCAGATTTGGGTAGTACTTCCGCAGCTGGATCCTTTTTCTCTATGCGACACCCGGTGCGCTGGTAGAAGTGAATAGAGTAAGATCGGAAACTTTATATTGCCTTTCTTCATTCGTCATGATTATCAACGCCCCCACCCCTTGCTTTATGTTCGTGCAATGAAATACTTCAAAGAAACAATACTTGAGGGTAAAAAAAATTGAAAAAATGAAATATTCTTCTGTAATCTTTTATTCTAGTTTTAATTTCACGCCAGTATTAAACCTAATATTTCTTAATATACTTTGCGTATTTAAAAAAATATTAAGATTGGATTTCTTTTTAAATCGCAGATTTTAGCCACATTTCAATTCTCTAGAAACATCCTAATTCTTCTTACTTAAAAACATAAAATATACTTTTCTGAAATATTATTATATAAATTAGTTATATTTTCTGAAACATTATTATATACATTATATATATATATATATATATATATATATATATATATATATATATATATATATATTCTGAAACATTATTATATAAATTACTTATATTTTCTGAAACATTATTATATACATTACATATATATTCTGAAACATTATTATATAAATTACTTATATTTTCTGAGACATTATATACATTACATATATATTCTGAAATATAATTATATAAATTACTTATATTTTCTGAAAGGTGATTATATAAATAACATATATTTTCAGGCTCATTCTGTTTTTGTTTTCTTCATTCTGGATACTAAGATGAAACATTTCCTCAAAATAAATGGCGTCAGAAAGAAAATCGCAAAACCAGCCATAAAAAGAAAGGCCAAAATATCAAGCATTAAAAACTCATACAAAGGAATGTCTAGAAATCTCTGATCTTAAGTGATCGCCTCCATATTTCAAGATCTCATTTACAAAACGGGCTACTCTGACCGATGGGAGATCTTGACATCGAAATATTTCGCTCATCTTTGCAATGTTTTTCATGTATTTTGGATTTTTAATGACTTCCTCGATATTTTTGACCAAATCGTCCACTGAGAAGTTTTTAAGGTCCATTGAAATTCCGAAACCTTTTAGTTCTATATTCTTGCTATTAATGGGTTGATCTGCAAGAACAGGAAATCCTATCATTGGAACAGCGTTGTACAAGCTTTCATATTGACCACTATTTCCACAGTGGGTGATAAATAGTTTGGTGTTTTGATGACCAAGAAGATTGTTCTGGGGCAGCCATTTTGTTATCAGAACATTTGGACGGGAATAAGATGTATTTGAATGTTTCCAGACGACATCGTATTTGATCTTACCGAACGCTTCTTCCATTTTCTTTACGTGAATGTCCCAACTGACAAGACATCCTGGCGATACAACGATGATTCCATGTTTAGAAGCATTAACAAATTCCAAGATCTTTCCATTTAGAGGTCCTGCCGGCTGTACAGCTATTCCCCCGATGTATTTGACATTGGGAAGTGACGGTAACGGTATTGTTAAAAAGTGATCTGTATCGATAATATACAATTGTGCTTGTCGTAAGAGTCCATCAAAAGAAATATCCGGCCGTTCAGGTGCATAGATTTTAATTTCTTTTCCCGGGAAACCAGCTGCTGGATTGAGATAATCCATAAAATGAAGCACCGTGTTTAGGATTCTCTTCGTAAAAGACGATACATTCAACTGGTAGACAAAAAAATGTGGGAAAACTGAAATTGCCCATGGCGTTCGGTGAATGTTGATCTGGTTATGCGCCCCTAGGAGAATGAAGGGAATCTCAAGTCTGTACGCGAAAACGGCCAAACAGTTGCTCATGAAATTCGCATCGACAATTGCCAGAGACGCATTAAACGATTTTAACCTTTAGAAAAGTTCTTCGTCAAAAAGATAACGATCACAGAGTTTATGAATTGCACTTCCTCAAGTCCATATTTATCTGGAAAAAGTAAGAAGTACATTGCTGTATCATTAAATAAACTCTGGAAATTCCTATGTTATGATAAAGTTGACCCCATCTTTTACTGGATCGAATTCTAGCTAAATCTGTCAATGGTAAATATGGAACTTGTGTGTCCATAATCAGTCAACTCGCCAGCTACTCTCACCATGGGATTGATGTGGCTATCATAAGGTAAAGACAAGAAAAGAATCTTCTCCGCACTGCTCATTCGATCCAAGAGAATTGTAACCAATCCGACTTGAAAAAGTAGACTCAGTTTCATGGTGATGACTTGATACTGGTTCTTATTACAAGATGAATCTGAAAAAGGGAGAACATTTGTTTAAATGAAATATACGTTTTTAATGAATGTAACGAGTTATCACGTACATGAAAACAAAAACATACGCTCAACACGTTGCTAATAATATATATATATATATACGAATTTTGTTTTAGCTGTGTATTTAAGACCATGTAATTTTTAAAGTTACTCCAAAATTCGCTTGAGGATGAAATGAAAGTGATGTCTTTAATTTAAGTACAAAATTAAATTAGGGGCTTTTAGCTTCCATTTTTGAAACATGGTTGAAACTGTGTAGCGAAAAACCATATTTTAAGTCTATTAACTTATAATATATATATATATATATATATATATATATATATATATATATATATATATATATATATATATATAAGACCACTTAGACATTTGATCGGATGTTGTAGGCACTTACAAACAGTCACAGATTCCGATAAGTGATGCATGTTGGCCGTCCAGAAAAGGTCATCGAATCATTGCGTCATGATATAGTGATATGCAGAGTGGTGGAATCAGGGAGACATATTTTTGCATGATTATTTTTTAACACGGCATAAGTTGTCCAGTTTTCAACAAATCGGTTAATGAAGTTTGTACTGAAAGTCCTCTCTTTTGGTTCATTTCACATTAATGCAGGGCCTCCCCACGGCTCCATCATAGAATATCTACATTGTTTCTGATCTTCATCAACGTTCTTCCCGGTGTCATCCCTTTCCAACGAAGTAGTTATGCAGATGACACAACTATTTAATTCAGTTTTTGTCGTAAGTCCGATAAATTTGGCAGCTGATCCCGAAAATGAATTCCAATGTTTTGTAAATTTTATCCCCTACCAAAACGAAACTGTTACCCTTTGTTTATCTGAAAAAGAAAGAACATTTGTTTTAACGAAATATACATTTTCAATGAATGTGACGATTTATCACGTACATGAAAATAAAAAAGAACGCTGAACAAGTTACTAATGCTTTCACAACTCCAACTTATATTTTTTATATAGTACTGATTGTGTCATTTGGAAATCTTCATGAAAGAAAATGATTTTCTTGTTGTCATAAGAGTTTTTTGTTTCGTTATGAGCAGATATGGAGTCTGTGAGGTATGCTCTTTATAGCGGTTACGCACTTGTTTGAAGAAAACAAACCAATCAATAAATAAAACCACTTCATGTCAAGTGACATTTGACCGAATTTTGTAGGCACTTATAAACAGTCACAGTTTTGGATTCTCTGTAGTTTCGATAAGGCATACACACTGTCCATCGACATAAGGGCTCCAAATCATCGCATCCTGATATGGACATAGGCAGAGGGCTGGAAGGAGGGCGACTTGCATGATTATTTTTAAGTCGTCCCGTTGTGCCGTTCTCAATAGATCGGTTAATGAAGGTTGAAGATTCCACGGTTCTAGTTCGTTTCATATTAAGGCAGGTGTCGCCCAGGTCTATCTCCTTGGATCAACGATGTTTCTAATCTTCATCAGCGACCTTCCCGATGTCATCAGTTTCCAACAAAGTAGTTATGTATATGACACAATTATTTAATTCAGTCTTAATCGTAAGTCCAATAAAACTGGCAGCTGATCTCAAAAACAAATTCCAGTCAGTTGTTAAATTGGGCATGAAATAACATAGAAATTTTATCCCCTACCAAAATAAAACTACTATCCTTTAGTTATCGTAGAAAACTTTTATTTCCGCCTATCAGTATGGCTGATGCTAACCTCCAGGAGAGCAATTCATTGCGCTTTCTTGGTCCTACACTTTCCACTGGCTTTCGCTGTTTTCTGTCTTCCTGAACTCTATCCTTTCTCCTCACTAACGTTTTCTCATTCTCTTCTCTTCCTACTAACCCAGTCGGCATTTAGAGTCGCAGATGTTTTCAAATGTTCAATCCAATTTTTCATTCCGTCAATGTCGGCCTGGCTATGACGATAAACTACACCCGTGTTCTGGGTAAGACGATAAACTACGTCCAACAGCAAGGCCTCTGATCAGGAGGTTTTGAGGAGCGTGGAACCACCTCTTAATTGTTGGTGTCCCCAGATCCACCCTGACCCGGGTTGGTAGTACCTGTTAGGGTCCCAGCTATGGGAAATAGTTAAAACCCAGACTACATCTGCACCGCGTCCCGGGCATGACGATAAACTACATCCGCGTCCTGGGTATGACGATAAACTACATCCGAGTCCTGGGTATGACGATAAACTACATCCGCGTCCTGGGTATGACAATAAACTGCATCCGCGTCCTAGGTAAGACGTTAAATTACATCCAGTAGCAAGGCCTCTGATCAGGAAGTTTGGAGGAGCGTGGAATCACCTCTTAATTGCTGGTGTTCTTAGGTCAACAATGACCCGTGTTGGCGCCCAACATCCCAGTGCTCAATATATTTATCAATGACCGCTGTTCTTTATAGAAGGCTAACGTAAAATTTACGGTTTCTTTTGGTTCCGTGCGTGATGCATGCTTGGGCAACCATCTCTGGTTTCGATTCATGATTGATAAGTCAGAAGAATTTTATTACTTTCTGCGGAAGTCTGGTTGCAACCCAAGGCTATAGGACCAATCTGTACTGCTATTTAAGCCGTAGCTAAATAAAAGACAGTTTCGTACCTTTTCCAAGGTCATTTCCCTTAAGTGAATACTTATAACTAGCTAATAGTTATTAACGTTACAAAATTAACTGACATTAAACTTTGATGTCCGGATTTCTGGTATCACTAGTTATATTTTTCCCTATTCCCATGCGAACTATAGTCCTCATCTTTGTTGCTATTCCCAGAACGTTTCGACTGTTTTGCCGTCCGGTCTTGATCAGGCGTAACCATCACAGAATTCCGAAATTGACCTTTCATTTAATCTACGACCTTAGTCTCTTCTCGTTCACCTAAACATGTCTACGGATATCTTGTCTAGTTCTATATATTTAGTACTGCTCGGTTATTGTTCGAGATTTACTTGACTCCTCACTGAATCAGGTTTTGACACAAGGTCGGTTTTTAACGTTGGGGTCCGAGTGGAAACACTCTAGCTGCTGGTCATAGCTCGTCTAAGTTGGTGAGAGCTTCTCTAACAATTATTACACAACAGAGTGGGGAGCAAGAGAGGGGAGAAGGCCTCCAGCACGGAACAGATACTACATCTGCAGCATCCATCCCGACGAAAAAAAACACCTTCTCCTTCTCTGCCAATTATTTCGGAAGAAAGCCCCCTGATAAGTTATTGTTAAACAAATCCACGGATCAACGCTTTAATCGACTAGGTTACCCAGATCGGCGTAGATCTGATGAAGGCCAGAGGGCACAGCGACCGAAACGTTTTAATAACAGCAAAGATGAGAACAATAGTCCGCATGTAAATTGTCAAATTTGTGAGATTAAAAATATTTATGCATGGCATTATAGGATTCTGTCTTCATTGCTAATGACTCCGCACATTAAGAGTGAATATCAATAAACATTCCGATGTATTAAATTGTTTGAAAGTTGTATGAAGATACGAGATAAAAATGATGTTAATTTGAATTTTATTTACAACATTGTTGCCCGCAAAAATTCTTCTTCTTCTTCTTCTTCTTCTTCTTCTTCTTCTTCTTCTTCTTCTTCTTCTTCTTTCCCTACGCCTTCTCTTTCCGCTTATGTTCGTTCTCCTCTCCCTTCTTTTTCTCATCCTCCTCTTCCTACTGATGCTCCTCCTCCTTTTCCTTCTCCCCATTCTTTTTCTCATCGGCGACATACTCCACCTCATCTTTATTCTTCTGCTCTTCCGCCTCCTCCTCCTCCTCCTCCGTCTCATCCGCCTCCTCCTCGAATTCTTCTTTCTCTTTCTTCTTTTCATCCTTCTCGTCATCCCTTCCTTTTAGTTCTCCATCTCCTCCATTTTCTCATTCTTCTTCTCTTCATCAATCCCCTCCCCCAACTTCTACTCCTCATCCTCCTCCTACTTATCATAGACCTTGCCCACCTGCTCGTCTTTCTCCTCCTTGTTCTTCCTAAAAACGAAAGCATAGACCTTCAGCAGATGACTGATTGAAATGCAGTGAAAAGTCGTATCAAACACTACATAATTATTCTTTTAGATTTTACGAAACAGGCACCATGGCGTAAAGTAAAGATTAATTAGGCTAGTAGGGTTGAATAGCTACTGAGTAGACAAATCGATACTTCAATGGGTACCGCACGATATTATATCCACATGATATAACACAACACGTGCTTACACGATCAACCTACTAAATACGCAATGGCAGTTTTGCTTAGACATTGCATTTTGTTAAACGATTTATTCATTTAGTATTATTTTACTTGCCTGGCATCTAAATATGGCGGCGTTATTGCCTTTCTTAGGGTGAAATGAATAAAAATTAAATTGTGTCTTTATCTAAAAATATGCTGTGAATTATATATGAACCAGTCTATGTCACTTTATCGACTGGTCTTATTAATATCGAAAAAATGTGGATGGTATAAACTCTGAGAATAAATATAGAAATGAAAATATAAAATGGCTTCCAATTATTTAAAATCTCATTTCGATATCGCAAAGGATATTTTCCGGTAATAGAGGTTTTCTTCTTGTTAAAAACCACACACACACACACACACACACACATATATATATATATATATATATATATATATATATATATATATATATATATATATATATATATATATTAGGTTGGTGCAAAAATAATGACGTAATAATATCGTTTTTTGATGTTAAAAATACGTCAAAAAACGACATTATTACGTCATTATTTTTGCACCAACCTAATATAATACAAATTAGTGACTGGTACGGATAATTTCAAGGAGGATATTAATCCAAAGTGAGCTTAACGTAAATAGCACAGAATAATAATAATAATAATAATAATAATAATAATAGTTCGTACATACACATGACTATATGTGTGTGTATGAACTAACATGCATACGCCTGTATGCATTTGTACCTATGTATATGTGAGTGCCATCCCAAACCAACACAGAAGAAACATTTTTCCCTCCACACCGCACACAATCAAACACAAAGCAGAAATAAATCCACTTTTGAAAAAATAAACCAGTTTGACTGGAGATCGCGAAAGCGTGAAACAGGGGTTACAATATATTATCCATGCACATATATATATATATATATATATATATATATATATATATATAATTTAAAGAAAACAGACCACTTTATGGTTCCATTATAAATATTTATTTCACCAGAGCCCTTTTAAAGGGCGCTGGAGCATCACATAGCACTTCCAAAAGATGAAACGAAATGAAATGAAAATTCATACTTTTGATGGGTAGTGTAAGTTTTTGTAATTTAACAGAGAGTGTAGTGAGGAGTGGTTTGAGAGACATGGTCGAATTTAGAGAGAGTTTATTTAATATTTCTTTCAATCATACTTAGTATTGGGGGAGGATGGACCAGACCTTGACCTAGTTAAACGGTTAACTTATATGTGTGTGATATATATATATCATGTTATTTACCTTCATCTCATCTTATTTACCCAAGAATTTACAAAAAAACGTTCACAAAAATATCTTAAATGCTAAAGAGTAAATGGGGCGATGTGTTCGCAGAAATTGTCAGCCATGACTGGATTCTCCTGACTGTATGGCATGGTGTAAAGACCTGCTGTCAGACATCGGCTCTTCCACCAGCCACTCTCTTGACCCAGGGGAGCACTATCTCGTCAAGGCACTTGATGCAGGCCTCCGCGTCGAGTCGAAGATGAATGAAGTCACAAGTGATCACTCCAAACCCCTTTGTAGTCACCATTAGACACACTCAACTCTTTTGGAATTATCTGCACTGTTTTCAGATTGAAAATACACCGAAATTTTCGTATTGGAGCTTCCGCCATGCAGTACAGCATGCCGTTTCCAAATTTCTAGCGCAGTGAATTGCAACATGGTACTCATTTTCTAAAGGATGGTGCCTAACTGAACCTACTATGCAGTCGACAAAATAAAAAAAGAAACAACGCACATGCACGAAATTAAATAAAAATTATAAAATGGCGAAAATTTATCCATCGCACCTTGTCTACACACACACGCACGCACACACAGAGGCATATATATATATATATATATATATATATATATATATATATATATATATATGGATAAATGATACATAGTGTTCTATATATCAAGATGAATTTTAAGTTTGAAAAAATTTCTAAATAATTTTTGCATAAAGTGATAAGGACAAAAAGTTTTACACTTTGACGTAGTTTTCCCTAATACATAAATATATATATATATATATATATATATATATATATAGAGAGAGAGAGAGAGAGAGAGAGAGAGAGACAGATAGACAGATAGAAGACAGACAGATAGAGAGAATGAGAGAGAGAGGGAGAGATAATTTAGACTAAAAATAATATACATTTAACTTGCCTGATAAACTTGTTAGGACGAAATTCAAATCAGCAACTATTCGACTTCCCCAACGTCAAAATATGCCATATGTTAATTTCCAATTCACTTTCTGAAATTATTTGTTTGTTTGCAAAGTTCGTTTTCTGTTCGATGATGTCACATAAGTTTTGATGTTATATCAAAAAAGAAAAGTTAGTTTTTCCACACCGAACGGGTATCAATTAAGAGAAATCATCATTGATTAGAAGTTTGCTATATAATTAATTTGATGGTTGTTAGATAACGTTTTATATTGCACCGTATCAAGTCAGGAGCACTCGTTAGATTCGCCATCTTGAAAAGAAGCCGACAGATTATTACGTCACTGGACAGGTATATTTACATTTTATCATCAGGAGCAACACCCGGTGTTCTACATTAGTGTGCTTTGTGGTTAAAATCGCACTCAATAATATTTCTTCGTCGTCAGTATGCTGCTAATGAGCAAGGCAAGACATTTTGTTCGGCGGGACTGAAAAAAAGAGTCGCTTTTTGATACCGGTTTAGCCATTAGTATATTGGAAATTTTGCAATGAACATTGGTAACCCCGCCCAAAATAGGATAGCTTAGGTCTGTTTTGATTTAAAATATTTCTGTAAATGTTAACATAGCTACGGGATATATGCGCATCGGCCCCTTTTATTTTAATCCCCCTTCCATTCCCCTTGTTAAGAGATGACAGTTTTCTGGTGAGTGCGTTTTTTTGTGTGTGTGTGTTTGTTGTTGTTTTGGAGGAGTGGGTAGTTGAGAGAGATCTTGGTCGAATGATTATTTCAACTATTAAAGACCGGTATTTATTTTGCCCAGTTAACTGATGTTTGATGGGGTCTATTGATATACTATTTTTTTTATTTCTTGTTATTAGACCTTGCTTTTATAGTAATTTTTTTAAATTTTGAATTTATCTACTGTTCTTCCAATATATTTCAATATAGTTCAAGATCTTCCGGCCGTATTCTGTCAGCCCTCTACTAAAAATGAGTAAATGAAAATTTTCAGATAGTTTCAGCACGAAATGCTTTTGAAAGTGGGTATATTTCAGACTGTGGGGGAGATGAAATAGACAGTGATAAAAAAAAAATCCTAATGTCAACCACGAAAGAGGATTGGCTGGGTTAAGAGTTAAAACTTCCAAAGGAAGTATTATCAAAAGACTATGGCACCATTGCCTAAAAATAGGCTGGTATAGAATTAAACACACACACACACACACACACATATATATATATATATATATATATATATATATATATATATATATATATATATATATATATATTAGGTTGGTGCAAAAATAATGACATAATAATGTCGTTTTTTGACGTATTTTTAACGTAACAAAACCAAATTATTACGTCATTATTTTTGCACCAACCTAATATATATATATATATATATATATATATATATATATATATATGCATATGATAACTGAACATCCGTTTAGGTGAAACCTAGATAGGTTTGCCTGGCTCCTTAGGATTATTTTAGTTTATCGCTCTACTTAGCGTATCGAGCACTCTACGTTTCAGTCTTTTTACTAGTTTGTTTTTTTTTTTTCATTGGACTTAAGCTCTTGGACTTAAGTACTGAAGCTTAAGCACTTGACGATTGGTTTTGCCTTGTTTTAATGTTCTTGGTTCTTTCTTTTTTACTTTTAGTTTTTTCCTCAGGTTCTGATTTGTTCTACTGCATGTTGAGCTATCCAAGTTTTTCCAAATGAATACTACCATATATATATATATATATATATATATATATATCGTATTTGACAGCATATAAGGCCTTCCTATTTTAAAAATTCCCCTGCGTCTTATATACCATATGTAGGTTTACTAATTATACTAATTACTAATTTTTTTTCTTGATTTGCCCTGCTGAAATTGGAGTGCGTCTTATACACTCGTGCGTCATATATGCCGTCAAATACGAAATATATATATATTATTGTGTGCGTACGTGCTAAGGTAAAAAAAAAGTCAGATAGGAAACGTTCATCAATATATCACGTTTCACTTTTATTAAAGATTCATCGGAGAATGAGTTATGGAAAAAAAGAAAGAAATGCTTGTATCTTTAATTATATATATATATATATATATATATATATATATATATATATATATTTAAATAAGTTTTTTTTATAGTACAAAATTTAATGATAGCTAGGAATATGCATAATTTATATGGCATTTTAATGTATATTTTAAAAGCTAAAAAAACAACCGGTTCCTTCCCAGCCTTATCAAGTTTATTTCTGGGATATAAAAAATAAGCATGTAATTTTAATTAATATTAATGATAACGAATGGTGGGAAAAGAAGAAAAAAATGAATTTCAGAAAGCTAGAGTCCAATAACATTAAGCATTCCCTCTGTTTTCAAAGGGAAGGGCTACTGAATCTGATATACAAGGACTCTAGAACATTGAGGTGATATGAGTGGGACTTAGATAAAATCTCTGCAATAGAAGAGCCAGAAGTATTAATTTATTGACTTTTCTTGGCATCCGGTTCAAAATCTTAGGGGTAAGTGTTTTTTTTTTTTGTTTTTTTTTCTAAGATCCAAACGTTGAGACGTCCTCCCTATGTAGTCGAGTCAACAACTTCACTTATATTTATAAATCACTGAATTAACATAAGGTGGAGGAAGGACATCTTTACGTATTGAAGGAAAAATAAGACGGGTAAAAAATATTACCCGAACATTAACCAAAAAATAACAGCTATTAATCGCACGCGAAATTCGTCTAGATAAAGACGCAAATAAACTTGACATTTTTTTAACAAAATGCGGCTTAACCCTATGAAATTTATTGATGACATCATGAATAACAGAATCCAAAACATCCAAAGGTATCAATTTTTAGAAAGTATCATCTTAATAAAATGAATTTCCCCGTAGAGAAAGCTATCAGAACAAATCATAAGCGCCCTCTAAATTAGGGTCTTAATCAAATTAACTTTTTGTTGTCTGGGACTAAAAGAGTCCCAACGTTAAAAAGTCCCGAAAAAGTAACCTTCCTAAATACAAAAGTCAAAACATATCACTAGTCCTATGAACAAGAACATCCAAAATAGCACTTAGTTTTCAAATTTCCTTACAAATCATTTAATTACCAGTTACCATCGTTGTGCTACTTCTTTTCAACAGAATTGGACTGCTTTTCTACGGTAAACTTAAGAGAGGGAAGGTCAAAGTTTAATTTCGCGAGAAACAAGTCGGCTTCAGCCTCATTATTAAAGAGGCAGAGGGTATCATCCACATAACGATGATACATAAGAGGGCGACCAATACAAGAAAATAAGGAAGCCTCATGAAACCCGACAAAAATATTCGCTAAAGCTGGACCCAAAGTCGAACCCATCGCTATACCGTCGATTCTGCCGATACATAATATCATCAAAACTAAATTCGACTAACACGATTGTGAACATCATGAGATCCACAAACACACTCTCAGGAAAATCCGGAGGAGACAAAGAGGTACGATACAACATATCGCAACACATCTCAATAGTCTCAGAAAGGGGGACACAAGTAAACAAAGAGCAGATATCAAACGAACACATGAAGTGCGACAAAACTGGTTATAGCACTGTCGAGAGCCAACTAGCCACTTTATACTGGGAGGACCATATCATGCAGAGAATGAATCGTAAAGGGTCACCATCCTTATGGATTTTAGGTAACCAATACCAACGGGGACGAATGGCCTCAGTGGGTCCAATTAACTCTGAAATTTCAGAGGAGAGTAAACAAATCTTGACCAAATTTAACAGTTGCCTTTGAAATGTTGATTCAATAGAGGCAGTACGATCATGGGTCTCAACTGGACCTAATTTTAAGAATTTTGATGTATCATAAAGTATATCGCCCATCAATCATAATCCGAATAGCCCAGAAGAACAACACCAGCAACTTTATCAGGTTTAGTAATAACCAGGTTATATTAGGTTGGTGCAAAAATAATGTCGTTTTCTCACATATTCTTACTATGTGAGAAAACGACATTATTTTTGCACCAGCCTAATAATTATTTTTAAAATTTTTAATTATCCGGCGGTGCTGTTCTCCCTATATATATATATATATATATATATATATATATATATATATATATATATATATATATATATACAAATAAGAGAAAGAACAGATGGAGTAAAACACACTCTGTTCGTAGAATTTACTTTTAAAAAGTGCTCAATACAAAGTAGAACAATATATTGTTACTAGCAGCCATGGTCCATACTAAACTTTAAATCTGTCATGAAAAAAGAACTAAACAAAATGAACACAAAACGATCAGCTTTAAAAAAGGACTCGTAAGTGGAAAAACCGAATGAAAAAACAATGTTAACAACAAATACTTTTTCACACCCAACCCAGTTTCCTGAAATATTGGGACTGGTCATACTACTTGGGAGGGGTTGTTGTTGCCCTTGTTTTGTTAACCCGGTATTTTGGAAACCATATATTGATCCTATTTTAAGTTCAAATAAAAAGAGCTCAAAAGTGTTTAACAACGCGAAGTCAACTGCACAGAGTCCAAAATGAGGTGAAAAGCTTAGATGTGCTGGGCCGCGTAGTGCAGGCGAGACATTCAACTTAAAAACCCCAAAATCCGTATCACCTGTGAATTAATCTTTTTTTTTACAAAGTTTGAGTCCCAAATAAAAAATCGGGCTCCGGCATGACACAATGGCGTAAATTGAAAAATCGGATTTGGGATGCGGCCTAGGAGAAAGAACAAAGTTTAAAGAAGTGGGAAATGGACTGCTGAGGGCATGGTGAACACGGAGGTTTCTATCGATTTTTGAGTCACGACGGGGTCACACGGCATTCTATGCAAGGCACCTCTAACTGGGCTGCGTAGGAATTTCTGGTTGAATTGTAAAGAACGCCCGAAATTTTAGAATGTAATCCGCCTAAATACCGGAGTACCAGCCGATTTACCAATTTTTTGAAAGCCTGAGTCCAAGTTGAAAATCTGTCTCCGTTACGAATTGACGCCGTAAATGTCGGAAGTTGAATCGACATTTGACGTTAATTGCAGCCTGGGCGTGAAAAGAAGTCAAAAACTGACAGCTGATGGCAGGGTCGAACCGGTGCTTTTTATCGATTTTTTGCTGCACGAAGGGGTCTCGCACACATTTTTGAAAGGGCCCGTAATCTGGTCGGGGTCATTCATTTCTGTACATATGGTATGGTGATATGAGGAGAGACAATTGATGCTTGTAACTATGCATTAGTTGGCGATGAGTTCAATGCTTCACAGTAATGCGGTAAAGGGGAGCAAGTGCTTATCCCAAGGATGCATTTGTATCCATCAGATGTCGATGTCCCCTTCACTTTCAGAAGATCCCCATTCCCATTCGCACCCTGTTTTGCTATGACAATGAACAAGAGCCAAGGACAAACACTGTCTGTCACTGGTGTACACTTAGAAGAGCAGTGCTTCTCATACGGCCAACTTTACGTAGGATTGTCTCGAGTCGGCAGGCGCGATGATGTGTTCTTTCGTGAACACGTGAAAAATAACGAAGTTCGTCGTTGCACGTGAAAGTTATGAATAAGTCTGGTCGGCCGTACTTACGAACGTACGTCATCACATCTTGCCTCCTCGCGTGCATGTATCGTGGACTGCCTGTGAACGTTGCAGGTAGTATACACATCTTGCCTATATTGCGTGGATCAGCGTCATTTCCTAAAGAATCACAGAGGTGAATGTAAGAGTCGCAGCGCAACTTGGTCTGATTCAATCTGATGTAACAGAGTCTTTCGGATTCCATCTTAGCAGCCATGTCTACTATGAATTGACGGAAAAGTTGCCGGCTTCGATGAAGATGATTGAATGCACCCTCATGTACCATCAATAGGTAGGCGTAGAAAGCCCTGCAAGACACTGTTTTTAAGGTTGACCCATTTTGCAGAATGCCAAAGTGGTACCCATCTTCTCCGTAACGGAAGAGAAGTGGGTATTGCAGTACATCGTAGAACCGGTGCGTTTCACTGATTCTTCGGAGTCCACTCCCGCGCGATTCGATAACAGTGTCACGTCTGTTGTGCTGATCACCGCTGACAATGAAGAAAAGTTCGTTACTTGCGGAAGCATTGTAACGACGTTCGTGCTCTCCCTGAGGCCGTGTGTCAGCATAGGCTAATTTCATATCTCGTGCATGAGGCGACCCCTTAAAATTAGCTTCAAATTTAGGTCTTCAAATGTCGCATGATACGCGACTATATGTAGTACTTAAATGTCATTATGGATGCACATGTTTGCGAAGCCTCACCTCTTATTTATTAATTTATTGCACACACACAAACACTTATATATATATATATATATATATATATATATATATAATGTAATGAAAAACAAACCACTTTAATGTACCATTACGATAATTTATTTCACCTAAATGCTTTTTTAAGGATTCAGGATCATCAGGTAAATCTTCCAACAACGAATTGAGAAAAAATTCTCAATTCGTTGTTGGAAGATTTACCTGATGATCCTGAATCCTTAAAAAAGGATTTAGGTGAAATAAATTATCGTAATGGTACATTAAAGTGGTTTGTTTTTCATTACATATTAGCTCTGTCCTAACATTGAGCTCTCAGGATTTCATCCTCTTTGGATTTACCAATTCGGTTTACCAAGTTCCTTATAACTTAATTATATATATGCACAAATGAGAGAATGAAATGACAGTGTTAAACTCAACCCTTCGTAGCATTTACTTTTTAAAAAGTGCTTAATACAAAGTAGATCAATATATTATTATCATATTTTTATTATAAGAGATTATAATTAAACATTTTGAAATCGCTACACAAAATCTTTATGTTTCAATACTATGACTATACTTCTTCTGTAAGATGGTAAGTAACTCGTGATTAAATAATTTTAAAGTAAATTTAAACTCAAAACGTCGCCTCTTTTCTGAAAGTTGACTTTCTCATTATATATATATATATATATATATATATAGATATATATATGAAGAAATATAGTCTTAAGATGTGCTATATTTATGGGATAAGGTATTCAATATCAGAGATAGAGCTAGTGTAAATATAAAAGTGAACATAGAATCAACACTTAGAGGCGACAGTCTGTTTCATGCTAGATAGAATCCTCAGGTCTGACGATTGCATCTAACATGAAACAGACTGTCGCCTCTAAGTGCTGTATTCTATGTTCACTTTTATATATATATATATATATATATATATATATATATATATATATATATATATATATATGTGTGTGTGTATGTATGTGTGTATGTATATATATGTATGTATATATATATCAGAAGGAGATAGGAGAATGTGTAATTTTATTACTGTATATACACGCGTAACAAAAGGCCGTTAACACCTAATTTTGAAACTAATTTGACTACAGTAAGTGGATATAACTTTTAGTCAAAAGCGTAGCCAGGACCAGCAGTACACACGCTACTATTATATCTTGCGTATGATGCGATCCCTTTAATATTAGCTTCAAATCTAGGTCTTCAAATGTCGCATGATACGCGAGTATACACGGTACTTAAATGTTATTTTTATGGATACACATGTTTGCGAAGACGGCCCTTTTATCTATTAAACTGTATGCATATTTATTGTCGTTTACATGTCTGAATATTTCAGAAATCTTATTAAAGATGAATATGCAAACTTTGACAGGATTCGAAACACTGAGCAAGAGAAACTCTCGTAAGATCCGAAGTGGTTTATGATCAAGCAAAATTGCATAATAGCTTTAACTAACATGTAATAATCATTGTTTCAGATGATGAAATAAAGGGAAAAAAATCTATCAGTTATTTAGAAATATGTATATATATCAATAAATAATTAAAAATTCCCTGAAAAATAAATAAAATAAAAGATAAAATTCCCTGAAAATATATTTATATATAAACAACTACTTAAGATATATATATATATATACTTTAAAAATCAGGTCCTCTTGATTTTTAATGTTAACAGCTATAGATATTATTTTTGCTCGTATTTTATTTTTTACCCACGATCTAACTCCTCTTAATACTGCAAATCTGACAACATTTTAAGTATTATATATACACACACACACACACACATATATATATATATATATATATATATATATATATATATATATATATATATATATATATATATATATATATATATATAATACATTTATATAATACATATATATATATATATTATATATATATATATATATATATATACAGAGAGAGAGAGAGAGAGAGAAAGAGAGACAGAGACACACAGAGAGAATGTGGTACCTCAAAAAGAAAGATACATAACAGTAAGTATTATTTTTCAAAATTAAACATTTTTCTCGAAAGTTTTATTTTAGTTTTAATTTCACGCTAGTATTAAATTTAATATTTCTTATTAAAATTTGTATTTCAAAAAAGAAAAATTAACCAGATTGTAAATTTTTTAAAATCTCAGATTTTATCAACATTTCAGTTATCTCAAAACGTTATAATTCTCTTTATTAAAAATACTTTAATAAATAAAATATACTTTTCTGAAACGTGATTATATGAATAACATATATTTTCAGGCTCATTCTGTTTTTGTTTTCTTCATTCTGGATACAAAGATGAAACATTTCTTCAAAATAAATGGCGTCAGAAACAAAATCATGAAACCAGCCATAAAAAGGACGGCCAAAATATCAAGCATTAAAAACTCATGCAAAGGAATGTCCTGAATCTCTGATCTTAAGTGATCGCCTCCATATTTCAGGATCTCATTTACAAGACGGCCTACTCTAGCCGATGGGAGATCTTGTGATCGAAATATTTCGCTCATCTTTGCAATGTTTTTCTTGTATTTTGGATTCTCAATGACTTCCTCGATATTTTTGACCAACTCGTCCACAGTGAAATTATTGAGGTCCATTGCGATTCCGAAACCTTTTAGTTCTATATTCTTGCTATTAATGGGTTGATCTGCAAGAACAGGAAATCCTATCATTGGAACAGCGTTGTACAAGCTTTCATATTGACCACTATTTCCACAGTGGGTGATAAATAATTTGGTGTTTGGATGACCAAGAAGATTGTTCTGGGGCAGCCATTTTGTTATCAGAACATTTGGGCGAGAAAAAGAAGTATTTGAATGTTTCCAGACGACATCGTATTTGATCTTACCGAACGCTTTTTCCATTTTCTTTACGTGAATGTCCCAACTGACAAGACTTCCTGGTGATACAACGATGATTCCATGTTTAGAAGCATTAACAAACTCCAAGATCCTTCCATGTAGAGGTCCTGCCGGCTGGACAGCTATTCCCCCGATGTATTTGACATTGGGAAGTGACGGTAACGGTATTGTTAAAAAGTGATCTGTATCGATAATATACAATTGTGCTTGTCGTAAGAGTTCATCAAAAGAAATATCCGGTCGTTCAGGTGCATAGATTTTAATATCTTTGCCTGGTGAACCAGCTGCTGGATTGAGATAATCCATAAAATTATGCACCGTGTTCAGGATTCTCTTCTTAAAAGACGATGCTTTCGCCTGGTGGTCAAAAAAATGTGGGAAAACTGAAATTGCCCATGGCGTTCGGTGAATGTGGAACTGGTTTTGTGCCCCTAGGAGAATGAAGGGAATCTCAAGTCTGTACGCGAATACAGCCAGACAGTTGCTCACGAAATTCGCATCGACAATTGCCAGAGACGCATTAAATGATTTTAACGTTGAGAAAAGTTCTTCGTCAAAAAGATAACGATCACAGAGTTTATGAATTGAATAAAACACTTCCTCAAGTCCATATTTATCTGGAAAAAGTAAGAAGTTCATTGCTGTATCATTAAATAACTTAAACTCTGGAAATTCATCTGTTATGATAAAGTTGACCCCATCTTTGACTGGATCAAATTTCCCGCTAAATCTGTCAATGGTAAATATGGAACTTGTGTGTCCATAATCAGTCAGCTCACCAGCTACTCTCACCATGGGATTGATGTGGCCATAATAAGGTAAAGACAAGAAAATAATGTTCTCAGCACTGGTAATTCGATCTAAAAGAATTGCAACCAATCCAAGTTCAAAAAGTAAGCCCAGTTTCATGGTGATGACTTCATACGTTTCTTATTACACGATGAATCTGAAAAAGAAATATGATTTGTTTAAACGAAATATACGTTTTTAATGAATGTGACGAGATATCACGAAAATGAAAACAAAAATGAACGCTCAAAAAATTGTTCATGTCACAAATCCAACATATATTTTTATATACGAGTACTGAGTATATCATCGTTATACCTCCATAAGAGAATATATGCTTTGATTTCGGTCATAAGAGTTTTCTGTTTGTTTTATGAGCAGAAGTGGAGTCCGCATGTTTAGCTCTTCAGAGCGTCAACGCACTTGATTATAAGGGAATAATACAATCAAGAAATAAAACCACTTTGTCTCAAGTGACATTTGACCGAATAATGTAGGCACATATAAATAGTCACAGTTTGGGATTGTCTGTAGTTCCGATAATGGACACACGCTGCCCATCGAGGAAAGGGCTCCGTATTATCGAGGGTTGGAAGGAGGGAGACAGAATTTTTTCATGGTTATTTTTTAACATGGCATAAATTGTCCCGTTGTACCGTTCTCAACAAATCGGTTAATGAAATTTGAACTGAAGGTACCGCGCTTCTAGATCATTTCACATTAATGCAGGAGTCCATCCTTTGATCTACATTGTTTCTAATCTTCATCAACGACCTTCCCGGGGTCATCAGTTTCCAACTAAGTAGTTATGTAGATGACACAATTATTTAATTCAGTCTTAATCGTAAGTCCAATAAAACTGGCAGCTGATCTCAAAAACAAATTCCAGTCAGTTGTTAAATTGGGTATGAAATAACATAGAAATTTTATCCCCTACCAAAATAAAACTACTATCCTTTAGTTATCGTAGAAAACTTTTATTTCCGCCTATCAGTATGGCTGATGCTAACCTCCAGGAAAGCAATTCATTGCGCTTTCTTGGTCCTACACTTTCCACTGGCTTTCGCTGTTTTCTGTCTTCCTGAACTCTATCCTTTCTCCTCACTAACGTTTTCTCATTCTCTTCTCTTCCTACTACCCCAGTCGGCATTTAGAGTCGCAGATGTTTTCAAATGTTCAAACCAATTTTTCATTCCGTCAATGTCGGCCTGGCTATGACGATAAACTACACCCGTGTTCTGGGTAAGACGATAAACTACGTCCAACAGCAAGGCCTCTGATCAGGAGGTTTTGAGGAGCGTGGAACCACCTCTTAATTGTTGGTGTCCCCAGTTCTCAATAGCTCGGTTAATGAAGGTTGAACTGAAGATTCCACGGTTCTAGTTCGTTTCATATTAAGGCAGGTGTCGCCCAGGTCTCTCTCCTTGGATCAAAGATGTTTCTAATCTTCATCAACGACCTTCCCGATGTCATCAGTTTCCAACAAAGTAGTTATGTAGATGACACAATTATTTAATTCAGTCTTAATCGTAAGTCCGATAAAACTGGCAGTTTGATCTCACAAATGAATTCCAATCAGTTGTGAAATGGTTGGTAAATTTTAACGCCTACGAAAACTAAACTGCTATCTTTTGTTTATTACTGAGAACCTTTTTGCCGTTTATCAGTATGTCTGATGCTAACCTCCAGGAGAGCAATTCATTGCGCCTTCTTGGTCCTAAGTTTTCCACTGGCATGAAGTGAAGTATTTTATGTTTTAAATGCAACGTCAACCGGTGTCTTCTGCTCTTCTTCCACTCCGACTAACCTCTTGTGTCTCAGTAATATTTACGCTTTGCTTGGGGTGAAGTGACATTTTAAAAAAAATCTCACTTACCTACCCACCCAAACCTTAAGTGAACAACTAAAATAAATAAATTAATATACCGGAAGGAATTTTCGTATTTTTTTATTTCATCCATGGTGTTTATTTTCAACTTTCATTTTCTTCTGAACAAACGTTTGACTATTACCAGTTTTGTGCACGGAGACACGCACATTGATAGAGATACAACATGAGGTTATATGTTTGATTGGTTAAAAAAACAGAGAGAAGTTTTCATTGTGCGTTCACAATTGATAATGAAATCTTCAGCTCCTATAAAAGACGTTTTTCACCAGATCTCTATAAAAGGCAGGATGTGTGTGTGTGTGTGTGTGTGTGTGTGTGTGTGTGTGTGTGTGTGTAACGAATGCACGGCCGCAATTTTCGACGGATTTGCACCAAAATGTACATGCACATGCCCCAACTTAGCGGAAAGGCCAAGACCGACTTTGCATTTCCCAACTACAATCGATAGTGGAAATAATCGATTTTTCATGCTACTACGGCACTTTTCATGTAGTTTCCGGCCATTTTCTACTGGTCAGAGTGAGAGCCTATAGCTGGCTGCCACGAATAGGCAGGAAGATTCTATTGGCCAGCGTGAGAGCCAACAGCTGACTGACACGAATATTAATTAGGATACAAAAAAAAATCGATAGCTGCATTCGTCACAAGTGGGAAAAATTGTAATCTGCATGACACTTTACTCCAATTGGCTCATTCGCTTGCTTAAACTCAACGTTGATTCTGATTCCGCAGAACTTGGTTGAGTGTGAAAAAGTATTTGTTGTTAACATTCTTTTTTCATTCGGTTTTTCCAGTTACGAATCCTTTTTTAAAGCTGATCGTTTTGTGTTCTTTTTGTTTAGTTCTTTTTTCGTAACAGATTTAATGTTTAGTATAGAGCTTAGAAAAAATTCGCAGTGTGAGATAGGCCAGAAGTAAGGCATGTAACAACATCAGCACGTTCACCATGCCATCAGCAGTCCATTTCCCACTTCTTTAAACTTTGTTCTTTCTCCCAGGCCGCATCCCAGATCCGATTTTTCAATTTACGTCATTGTGTCATGCCGGAACCCGATTTTTTATTTGGGACTCAAAATTTGTAAAAAAAAAAGATTAATTCACAGGTGATACGGATTTTGGGGTTTTAAGTTGAATGTCTCGCCTGCACTACGCGGCCCAGCACATCTAAGCTTTTCACCTCATTTTGGACTCTGTGCAGTTGACTTCGCGTTGTTCAACACTTTTGAGCTCTTTTTATTTGAACTTAAAATAGGATCAATATATGGTTTCCAAAATACCGGGTTAACAAAACAAGGGGAACAGCAACCCCGCCCAAGTAGTATGACCAGTCTCAATATTTCAGGAAACTGGGTTGGGTGTGAAAATGTATTTGTTGTTAACATTGTTTTTTCATTCGGTTTTTCCACTTACGAGTCCTTTTTTTAAAGCTGATCGTTTTGTGTTCATTTTGTTTAGTTCTTTTTTCATGACAGATTTGATGTTTAGTATAGAGCTTAGAAAAATTCGCAGAGTGAGATAGGCAAGAAGTAAGGCATGTAGCAACATCAGCACGGCTAAGGCCATTCCTTTAAAGGCAAGGAAGGGCAAAAATATTTTAAGTCAAGTGATAGCGATTGCTGTATAAGTCGTACGATTTTTGAATCAAGCACGGGCAACGCTGGACCATGCTGCTAGTATTATAATAAAACTGGCGATAAATAGATTTATATATAGATTTATATTCAAAATTCTTCGGCTTTATTCGTAATCCTATAGAAGCAAATTTCAAACCATATATTTAAAAAAAAACTGCTACCAGAATGGAGCATTATTACTCCTTTTCCAAATCTATGGTATTCATAATTATTAAATATGTCCTGTAGCACGATAAAACGTATTTTAACCAATGAGCCTTTTTCAATACAATCGGCATTTAAGGTCGCGCATGTTTATCCACTGAGTAGATACATCGATACCTCAATGGGTACCGCTCGATAAGATATTCACATGAGCTAACACAACACCTGCTTCTAATCTTCTTCTTCTTCTTCTTCTTCTTCTTCTTCTTCTTCTTCTCATCCGCCTTCTCCTCGAATTCTTCCTTCTCTTTCTTCTTTTCATCCTTCTCGTCATCCCTTCCTTTTAGTTCTCCATCTCCTCCATTTTCTCATTCTTCTTCTCTTCATCAATCCCCTCCCCCAACTTCTACTCCTCATCCTCCTCCTACTTATCATAGACCTTGCCCACCTGCTCGTCTTTCTCTTCCTTGTTCTTCCTAAAAACGAAAGCATAGACCTTCAGCAGATGGCTGATTGAAATGCAGTGACTTAAAGTCGTATCAAACACTACATAATTATTCTTTTAGATTTTACGAAACAGGCACCACGGCGTAAAGTAAAGATTAATTATGCTAGTAGGGTTGGATAGCTACTGAGTAGACAAATCGATACCTTAATGGGTACCACACGATATTATATCCACATGATATAACCCAACATGTGCTTACACGATAAACCTACTAAATACGCAATGGCAGTTTTGCTTAGACATTGCATTTTGTTAAACGATTTATTCATTTAGTATTATTTGACTTGCCTGGCATCTAAATATGGCGGCGTTATTGCCTTTCTTAGGGTGAAATGAATAAAAATTAAATTTGCTCAGATGTAGACGCATTGTGTCTTTATCTAAAAGTATGCTGTGAATTATATATGAACCAGTCTATGTTACATTATCGGCCGGTCTTATTAATATCGAAAAAATGTGGATAGCATAAACTCTGAGAATAAATATAGAAATGAAAATGAATCATTTCGATAACGATATTGTTAAAGTAAGGCGGAAACTTTCAACCAATTAACGCGAAGGACATATTTTTATTGGTAATAGGAATGTTCTTCTAGCGAAAGAAAACACATACACACACACACACACACACACACACACACATACATACATACATAATAAAAGATTAAATGAAAATAAAAAATTGGTAAAAATTCCTATCGATAATACAAAGCACATTTTTCGGTAACAGAGCTTTTCTTCTTGTAAAAAATGTATACAGACACAGATACACTCACAGATACGCACACAGATGCGTGCGCACACACACAGACACACACACATATA
>OZ010610.1:44400373-44410373 GCA_963932145.1 Acanthosepion lycidas
AATGAATATTACCGTACAAACTCGCGTATCATGCGACTGCTGAAGACCTAATTTTGGAGTGAATTTTACTACAGTAAATGGATATATAGTTTAGTTAAAAGGTTACCCAGCACTAACTGAACATAGGCTACTTTTATATCTTGTGTATGATGCGACCCCCTTAAAATTAGCTTCAAATTTAGGGCTTCAAATGTCGTATGATACGCGAGTTTAGATGGTACTTAAATGTCATTTTTGTGGATACACATATTTGCGTATAGGGACCGTTTATTTATTAAACAGTATATTTGTTTATTTTTGCTAACCAGTTTAAATAGTTCAGAAATATTATTAAAGAAGAAAACGCACTCTCCAAAAGGATTCTAAACAGTGTCACTCTGGGCAGGGGAAACCCTCGTGAGAGCCGACGTGCTTTATGATCAATCAAAATTGAATAATACTTTTAAGTAACGAGTAATAATACTTTTTTCGACTAAATAAATAAACAGAAAAAAAAATCTATTTACAAAAAAATCTATTTACAAATATGCATATTAATAAATAAATAAAAATACCTTAAAAATAAATAAATAAAATAAAAAGCAAAATTCCCCGAAAATATATTAATAAACGAATAACTATTAGGTTGGTGCAAAAAATGACGTAATAATGTCGTTTTTTGACCAAATTTGGAACGTCAAAAACGACATTATTACATCATTATTTTTGCACCAACCTAATACATAAGACACACACACACACACATATATATATATATATACATATATATATATATATATATATATATATATATATATATATGTATATATATATATTTTTTTTTTATACGCGTGTGTGTGTATATTTTACACATACACACACACACACACACACACATATATATATATATATATATATGTGTAATTTAAAAATCAGGAACTTTTAATTTTTTAAGTTAAAACTCTAGATATCATTTTTACTTGTATTTTCTTTTTTTACACGTGTATTTAGTTCTTTTTAATAATGCTCTTTCCTCGTCCAGTTCATTAACATTTTATGTATTTTACACATATATATATATATATATATATATATATAGAGAGAGAGAGAGAGAGAGGGGGGAGGGAGGGAGTGAGTGAGTGAGGGATAGAGATAGAGACAGACAGACATAGACACAGAGAGCGGCATCTCCAAAAAAGATACGTTTGTGTAAATATATATATTTTTTTTTTTTAATAATGAAACATTTTTTTTTAATTTTTTATTTTAACTTTCCAGTCAGTATTAAACTTAATCTTTCCCTCTTCATGTACTGGTACCATTCTAGATGATGGGTGCACTCGACTCGGAGTCGGGATCCGTCTTGGACTCAAATTATGTGAGCGTCACAGATTCAGATGTGGAGCCTCCATCGATAAGTTTGGTTTTTCATCCTCTCTCCTGTCGTCATAGTGCCGGCCGCTTTCCACGGCATGCAGCCATTAACATCATCAAAAGAGGTTTGGATGCAGCTGGGTTCCCTTCCCAAATCGAAACCGTACGCCTCGACCGCGGTGATGGAAAGCAGCCGATTGGTATTACCATTTTCCCTTTTAAAATGGGGAAGTCGTTGATTTGGGATGCGACCTGTGCGGATACATTTTCGGTCGGTAATTTGATCAGGTCCCCGGTTGAGCCGGGATCTGTCGCCGGGGACGCAGAGATTTAAAAAAAAATAGTTAAATATTCTTCTCTTGCTGATAGATTTTTTTTTTTTTTTTTACTCCTGGGTTATTTATCAGGGGTTATTGGCTCTCGTTCGATGGAGTTCCTTCGGAAGATTGGCGTGATTACGTCTCGATTAAGGGACGAGCCTCACGATACGAAGGGACTCTTGCAGCGTGTCTCACTGGCGATGGTTTGAGGTAATGCTTTCTCCATCATTGCGGCTGGCAGAGGATAGCAAAAAAAATTGTTTATATTTACGTTGTTCTGGAATTGTCATCAATGGTCAGCTGAACTTGTTTTGTTTCAATATATAAACTTGACTGACTTTAATATTTCTCAATATACTTTGCGTATAAAAAAACTGAAGTAGATTGCATTTATTTTTAAATCGCAGATTTTAACCACATTTCAATAAATGTAAAGTGCAAAAATAAGATATACTTATATATATATATATATATATATATATATATATATATATATATGGAATGGAAAACCGATACATAATTTTTTATATATCAATATGAATTTTAAGGAATACTATGACAAAAGTCTAAATAATTTTAGTGTGACGCGTTAAGGACGAAACAGAAATTTCCACTTTGTCGTAGTTTTCCGTAACACACACACACACACACACATATATATATATATATATATATATATATATATATATATATATATATATATATATACATATATATACATACAGAGAGAGAGAGAGAGAGAGATAAAGAGATAGAGAGAGATTATCGAATAAAATAATGATATATAATTATCTTGCCTGCTAAACTTGTTGACGATATTCAAATCAGCAACTATTCAACTTGTGCTTAATTTCGAATTTACTATCTAAAATTATTTGCTTTGTTTGAAAAGTTCGATTTCTGTTCGCTGATGACAAACAAGTTAGGATGAAAAGTTTGTTTCTGCACACCGAGTGGATATCAATTAAGGAAAACCATCACTGATTAGAATTTTGCTATATAATTATTTGATGATTGTTAGACAAAGTTTTATATCGCACCATATCAAGTCAGGAGAACTCGGTTGTTTGGCTATCTTGAAAAGAAGCCGACAGATTATTACGTCACTGGACAGGTATGTTTACATTTTAGCATCAGGAGCGACACCCAGTGTTCTACATTTGTGTCCTTGTTGTTAAAATTGCACCAGACAACGTCTCTTTGTCGTCAGTTTGCCGCTAATGAATAAGGCAAGAGACTTTGTTCGGTGGGGCTGAAAGAAAAGTAGCAGTTAGTTGATATCAGTTAGCCATTAGTATATTGGAAATTCTGCAATTGGACATTGGCATCCCCGATCAAAATAGGATAGTTTAGGCTTGTATTAATTTTAACTACTTCTGCAAAAGTTAACTACAGTATATATGCTCATTTGAATTCATCTACTATTCTTTCAGGTAATTCAATATCTTTCGGCCGTGATTTGACAACCCTCAAGAAAACCGGGCCAATGGTATACTTTCAGATGTTTCCAGGTCTAAATTATTGTTCAATGTGGGTATATGTTTCAGACTTGGAAGAAACGCTGATAAAAAAAATAATGTCAAGCATGAAAGAGGTTTGGTTGAGTGTAACTTTCGAAGGATCTATTATAAAAAAAAAAAACTATGGCGACATTGTCCAAATAGGCTAGTACTGAAATAAACACACACACACAAAAACATATATATATATATATATATACCGTATTTGACAGAATATTTTACTAAAATTATCTTTTAAAATTACCTTACATTCCATATGTAGATTTACTAATTTTACTAATTACTATTTTTTCCTTGTTTTACCCTGGTGAAATTGTGTGCGTCTTATACACCTGTGCGTCTTATATGATGTCATATATATATATATATATATATTAGTGTGTGTGCGGGCTAAGATTTAAAAAAACAAATAGGAAACGTTTATCAATATATCATGTCTCACTTTTATTAATGATTAATCGGAAAACGAGTTATGGTAAAAAAGAAAGAAATGCTTGTATTTTTAATTTGTTCTGTACGATTTACGGTGGTTAGATCCGTCGTGTTTTATGATCAAACAAAGTTGAATATTCCCTAATAATCCATAATATGTAACGTGTGGTCATAAATTTTTTCGGATAATATAAATAAAAAATAAAATGTCAGCTAAAAATAAATAAATAAAATAAAAAATGAAATTATCCAAAATATATTGATAAATAAATATCTACTTAAGATATATATATATATATATATATATATATATATATATATATATATATATATATATATATATATATATAAGGAGGGAGATGGAGAGAGAGAGAGAAAGAGAAAGAGAGAGGGTTACCCTGAAAGAAATGATAACTAAGGGTAAAAATTAATGAAATATTTTTCTAGAATCATTCATTTGATTTTGAATTTCAGTCTGGTATTGAATTTAATATTTCTCAATATACTTTGGGGAATTTCAAAATTCTTTTTAAGTTGCATATTTTAACAACATTTCAATTCTCTCAACATATCCTAATTCTCTTTATTATATATATATATATATATATATATATATATATATATATATATATATATATATATATATATATATATATATACAGTGCTGTTTGATAAAAGTGACTCGCCTGATATTTTTTACTAAAAATATTTTTGTCTATTGTTTTTGGGATTAAAATAATTTTTAATCTTACCAATACAAAGACCTACTTCCCGACCACCTAGGAAAAAGGTTTATTCACCCTAAGGTATTCTATAACAATTATAAATTTCGATATAAATGAGATTCAAGAAAAAACTCAGATATCGCATTCTAATGATTAAACTGGTAAATTTAAAGAGCTTTTGACAAAATATTGAAAGCTATTTTACAATACACTCAGAACAATATTCTAGAGAATTCTAGAATAGCTTAAATTAAATCTAGAGTATTCCAGAATATTCCAGAAAGCCTCATACAGTATAAAAACAGCTTGAAATAGCCACTCAAGTCACTAACCAGATGAAACCAGAACCACTTAAGGCATCTATTGTTGCCCTCTCAAAAGCAGGCAAGTCTTCGAGAGAAATTGCAGAAATTGCTATAACCTCGCAATCAACTGTATCTCGAGTGGTTAGGGCACATAATGATGCCACTCCTGCTCCAAGGGGACGAAAGAAAATGATTGATGATAGAACTGGCAGGGTAATCAAGGGAGAAGTTGCGAAGAATAAGACTATAACTAGCCAAGAAAATGCAACCAGTCTAAGCGAAGAGCAGGGCGTTAGTCTTGTCTCTTCAACAGTCCGTCAGAACAAGATTACAAATCTTGTTCAAACAAGGCTACAAATCTTGTACACGAAGGTTTAAGCCGCTAATAAGCAAAGCCAAAAAAGCCAAGAGACTTGAATGGGCTCACTATTACAAAAATTTCACCGTAGAAAACTGGTTTCTTCTCCGATGAAACGAAAGTTGAGCAAAATTCAAAGGATAAGGTGAGTCACATTTATCGAACAGCACTGTATATGTATGGACGTATGTGTGTGTTATATATGTTATATAAAAATAAAATATACTTTTCTGAAACGTTATTTTATAAAATGTGTATATTATGAGGCTCATTCTGTTTTTGTTTTCTTCATTCGGCAAACACTGAAGAAACACTTTCTCAAAAGAAATACCGCCAGAAAGAAAATCATGAAACCAGCTGCAAAAAGGACGGCCAAAATATCAAGCATTAAAAACTCATACAACGGAATGTCTTGAATCTCTGATCTTAAGTGATCGCCTCCATATTTCAGGATCTCATTTACAAAACGGGCTGCTCTGACCGATGGGAGATCTTGTGATCGAAATATTTCGCTCATCTTTGCAATGTTGTTCTTGTACATAGGATTCTCAATAACTTCCTGGATATTTTTGACCAAATCGTCCACTGTGAAATTATTAAGGTCCATTGAAATTCCGAAACCTTTTAGTTCTATATTCTTGCTATTAATGGGTTGATCTGCAAGAACAGGAAATCCTATCATTGGAACAGCGTTGTACAAGCTTTCATATTGACCACTATTTCCACAGTGGGTGATAAACAATTTGGTGTTTGGATGACCAAGAAGATTGTTCTGGGGCAGCCATTTTGTTATCAGAACATTTGGACGGGAATAAGAAGTATTTGAATGTTTCCAGACGACATCGTATTTGATCTGACTGAAAGCTTCCTTCATTTTCTTTACATGAATGCCCCAACTGACAAGACTTCCTGGCGATACAACGATGATTCCATGTTTAGAAGCATTAACAAATTCCAAGATTTTTCCATTTAGAGGTCCTGCCGGCTGGACAGCTATTCCCCCGATGTATTTGACATTGGGAAGTGACGGTAACGGTATTGTTAAAAAGTGATCTGCATCGATAATATACAATTGTGCTTGTCGTAAGAGTTCATCAAAAGAAATATCCGGCCGTTCAGGTGCATAGATTTTAATATCTTTTCCCGGGGAACCAGCTGCTGGATTGAGATAATCCATAAAATGAAGCACCGTGTTTAGGATTCTCTTCGTAAAAGACGATACCTTCAACTGGTAGACAAAAAAATGTGGGAAAACTGAAATTGCCCATGGTGTTCGATGAATGTTGAAGTGGTTTTGTGCCCCTAGGAGAATGAAGGGAATATCAAGTCTGTACGCAAAAACAGTCAGACAGTTGCTCACGAAATTCGCATCGACAATTGCCAGAGACGCATTAAACGATTTTAACCTTGAGAAAAGTTCTTCGTCAAAAAGATAACGATCACAGAGTTTATGGATTGAATAAAACACTTCCTCAAGTCCATATTTATCTGGAAAAAGTAAGAAGTTTGTTGCTGTATCATTAAATAACTTAAACTCATGAAATTCCTCTGTTATGATAAAGTTGACCCCATCCTTTACCGGATCGAATTTCCCGCTAAATCTGTCAATGTTAAATATGGAACTTGTGTGTCCATAATCCGTCAGCTCTTCAGCAACTCTCACCATGGGTCTGATATGGCCATAATAAGGTACAGACAAGAAAAGAATGTTCTCCGCTCTGCTCATTCGATCCAAGAGAATTGTAACCAATCCGACTTGAAAAAATAGACTCAGTTTCATGACTTGATACTGGTTCTTATTACACGATGAATCTGAAAAAGAAAAAAAAATTGTTTTAACGAAATATACGTTTTTAATGAATGTGACGTGTTATCACATATGAAAACAGGGACATCCTCCTCAACAAGTTGCTAATGATGTCACAACTCCAACATATATTTTTATATACGAGTACTGATTGTATCATCGGCATACTTGAAAGATAATGATTTTATTTCGGTCATAAGAGTTTTTTGTTTCTTTATAAGCAAAAGCAGAGTACGTGATGTATGCTCCTTAGAAACGGCTAGGCACTTGATTAAAGGGAAAGAATATAGTCAATAAATAAATTCACTTCCTGTCAAGTGACATTAGACCGGATGTTGTAGGCAAGTGTCACAGTTTTGTATTGTCTGCTGTTCCGATGCACGCTGCCATCGACAAAAGGGCTCCGAATCACTGCGTCATGATATAGAGGTAGGCAGAGGGCTGTAAGAAGGGAGACATATTTTTGCATGATTATTTTTAACACGGCATAAGCTGTCCCGTTTTACCGTTTTCAACAAATCGGGTAATAGAGTTTGTACTGAAGGTCCTCACTTCCAGGTCATTTCAGATTAATGCAGCTGTCCATGGGGCTTCATCATAGAATCTACATCGTTTCGAATCTTCATCAACGACCTTCCCGGTGTCATCAGTTTCCAACTATGTAGTATGCAGATGATACAACTATTTAATTCAGTTTTTATCGTAAGGCCAATAAAACTGGCAGCTGGTCTCAAAAATGAATTCTAGTCAGTTGTTAAATGTGGCAAGAAATGACATGAAAAATTTATCACATACCAAAACGAAACTGCTGCTCTGTTTTTATCACTGAGAACCTTTTTTTTGCCGTCTATCAGTATGGCTGATGCTAACCTCCAGGAGAGAAATTCATTGAGCCATCTTGGTCCTAAGTTTTCCACTGGCATGAACTGGCGCATTTTATGTTTTAAATGCACCGTCATCCACTGTCTTCTGTCTTTTTAAAACCTCTTCTGTCTCCTCACTAAAGTCTTTTCCTTTTCTTCCACTCCTACTAACCCTCCCGTCTTAGAGTGCCTTGATTCGGGTGAAGTGACTTTTAAAAAATAAGTCTCACCTACCTATCCAACCAATCCCTAACTGAACACCTAAAATAAATTAATTAATACACGGAAAGAATTTTCATATTTTTTTTTTTTTTCCCGCCATGGCGTTTATTTCCACTTTTCGTTTTCCCCTGAACAAACATTTGACAATTACCAGTTCTGTGCACACAGACACAAATTTGAATAGAGATGCAATGTGGGCTTATATGTATGGCCGCTGAAAAAAATACTGTAAGAAGGTTTCATTGTATGTTCACAATTGATAATGAAGTCTTCAGATCCTATAAAATACGTTTTCCTCGAGATAAAATAATAAAACTGACAATAAATAGGTGTATATTTATTTATCTTCAAAATTCCTGGGTTTCATTTTTAATTCTATACAAGGAACTTTTAAACCATATCCTTTAAGAAAACTGCTACCAGAATGGAGTATTTCTTTTCCAGATATATTTAAATCCTAATTATTAATTACGACCTGTAGCACGATCAAACGTATTTTAACCCATGACAACTTTTCAACACTGTCGACATTTAGAGTCGCACATGTTTGTCTACTGTGTAGACAAATCGATACTTCAATGGGTACCGTTCGATAAGATATCCACATGATATTACACAACACGTGGTTACATCATCAATCTGCTAAATACGCGATGCCAGTTTTCAGACATTGCGTTTTGTTAAACGATATATTCCTTCAGAGTTATTTTACTTGACTGGCGTCTGAAAATTATGGCGGCGTTATTACATTTCTTGAGATGAAATAAATATAAATTTCTTTATATGTAGACGCATTGTAAGTGTCATGATCTATAAGTGGGTTTTGACCGGTCTATGCCACTTTATCGGCTGGACTTACAAAGACCGAAAATATGGATTACATAAAGTCTGAGAATAAATATATAGATGAAAATGAAAAATTTCCAATTAAAATCTCATTTCGATAACGCGAAGCATATTTTTCGATAACAGTTTTCCTTCTTATAAAAAACATACACAGACACAGATGCAGCCACACACACGCACACACACACGCACACACATACACAAATATATATATATATATATATATATATATATATATATATATATATATATATATAATACGACAGATAGGGTTAATTCTATGGATGACAATTCAAAGTTATCTCAATGTAAATAATAGCGCATTATTATTATTATCATTATTATTATTATAAATCAATCAAAATCTTAAAGATCCATTTCTGTTATAATTTATTTCGGATACATTCGTTTCTTCAAACCCAATGTTCTTAATAAACTAGATTAACAGGAAGAAGGGAAAACAAGAGGGACAGAGAAAGACAGAAAAATAACAGATTTACGAATTTAAAATTTCTTTTAAAACAAAAAAGAGAGAGAGAGGAAGTGAGAGAGAGATCGAGAAAGAGAAAGAGAGAAGGAAGGGAAAGCAAAGAAGGCAGAAATAAAAGATAGGATAATAGTAAAACTAAAATAGAATGACCGGATCAAGAATTTATTCCTTAAAATTTTGAACAAGTTTGTACATCGGTGATGTAGTTTGTGATCAGGCTTCAAAGATTTACGGCAAATTGCCCGAAGGAGACTGTTATTTTAGGCAGCAATGATCATCACAAATTGAAGTTGGTTGCTTAATAATAATAATAATAATAATAATAATAATAATATCCAACATAAATAAATTAATTGAAACTAAATAAAGTAAAATAAAAAGATTTAAAAAAAAATCGAAATTGTTTGAAACCGGCAGATGATGTCCCATTTAATTTGTGAGGTGGATCCTCTATCTTTATTCCTCCAATAATATTTAGATAGAGCAACTTGGTGTCTTAAGGTAGCATTGAAGAAAGAAGACTGGTGATTGTAGAGTCTCTGTTTCCAGTTCCTGGCGGATATTCCAATGTATATTTTTATCATTAATATTTTCTTTCGGAAGAATGGTAGGTTGTTATACCACATATTCCGAATTGCAGATATCACCAACTGGGCAGTTGCTCCCGGTTCTACAATTACAAGATGGCTTGTTCTCTGTTGTATTGATGCCATAGAATGTTTTTAATGTTTTTTTGTTTTTGTTTTTTTGTTATGTGAT
>OZ010610.1:44415373-44575373 GCA_963932145.1 Acanthosepion lycidas
AGTCACATTTATCGAACAGCAGTGTATATGTATGGATGTATGTGTGTGTTATGTGTGTTATATAAAAATAAAATATACTTTTCTGAAACTATATTGTATAAATTACATGTATTATGAGGTTCAGTCTGTTTTTTTCTTCTTTCTGCAAACAATTAAGAAACATTTTCTCAAAGAAAATGCCGCCAAAAACAAAATCATGAAACCAGCCATAAAAAGAACGGCCAAAATATCAAGCATTAAAAACTCATACAAAGGAATGTCTTGAATCTCTGATTTTAAATGATCGCCTCCATATTTCAGGATCTCATTTACAAGACGGGCTACTCTGATCGATGGGAGATCTTGGGATCGAAATATTTCACTCATCTTTGCAATTTTTTTCTTGTATTTTGGATTCCCAATGACTTCCTCGATATTTTTGACCAAATCGTCCACTGAAAAGTTTTTAAGGTCCATTGAAATTCCGAAACCTTTTAATTTTATATTCTTGCTATTAATGGGTTGATCTGCAAGAACCGGAAATCCTATCATTGGAACAGCGTTGTACAAGCTTTCATACTGACCACTGTTTCCACAGTGGGTGATAAATAGTTTGGTGTTTGGATGACCAAGAAGATTGTTCTGGGGCAACCATTTTGTTATCAGAACATTTGGACTGGAATAAGATGTATTTGAATGTTTCCAGACGACATCGTATTTGATCTGACTGAAAGCTTCCTCCATTTTCTTTACATGAATGCCCCAACTGACAAGACTTCCTGGCGATACAACGATGATTCCATGTTTAGAAGCATTAACAAATTCCAAGATTTTTCCATTTAGAGGTCCTGCCGGCTGTACAGCTATTCCCCCGATGTATTTGACATTGGGAAGTGACGGTAACGGTATTGTTAAAAAGTGATCTGTATCGATAATATACAATTGTGCTTGTCGTAAGAGTTCATCAAAAGAAATATCCGGGCGTTCAGGTGCATAGATTTTAATATCTTTTCCCGGGGAACCAGCTGCTGGATTGAGATAATCCATAAAATGAAGCACCGTGTTTAGGATTCTCTTCGTAAAAGACGATACCTTCAACTGGTAGACAAAAAAATGTGGGAAAACTGAAATTGCCCATGGTGTTCGATGAATGTTGATCTGGTTTTGCGCCCCTAGGAGAATGAAGGGAATATCAAGTCTGTACGCAAAAACAGCCAAACAGTTGCTCACGAAATTCGCATCGACAATTGCCAGAGACGCATTAAACGATTTTAGCTTTGAGAAAAGTTCTTCGTCAAAAAGATAACGATCACAGAGTTTATGGATTGAATAAAACACTTCCTCAAGTCCATATTTATCTGGAAAAAGTAAGAAGTTCGTTGCTGTATCATTAAATAACTTAAACTCTGGAAATTCCTCTGTTATGATAAAGTTGACCCCATCTTTGACTGGATCAAATTTTCCCCTAAATCTGTCAATGGTAAATATGGAACTTGTGTGTCCATAATCAGTCAGCTCCTCAGCTACTCTCACCATGGGTCTGATATGGCCATAATAAGGTACAGACAAGAAAAGAATGTTCTCCGCTCTGCTCATCCGAGCCAAGAGAATTGTAACCAATCCGACTTGAAAAAGTAGGCTCAATTTCATGGTGATGATTTGATACGAGTTCTTCTTATACGATGAATCTGTAAAAGAAAGAACATTTGTTTAAACGAAATATACAAAATATATCGAATGTGACGAGTTATCCCGTACATGACAAAAAAATAGCCTCAACAAGTTGCTGATGATGTCACAACTCCAGCAAATATTTTTTTTATATACGCGTACTGATCATCTCATCCGGAAACGTTCATAAATGAAAATCATTTTATTTCGGTCGAAAGTGTTTTTTTTTTTTTGGTTTTTTGTTGTTTTTTTTGGGGGTTTTTTTTGGGGTTTTTTTTTATGAGCAGAAATAGATTCCATAAGTTATGCTCTTCAGAGAGACTTCGCACGTGATTATAAGGGAATAATATATATATATATATATATATATATATATATATATATATATATATATATATATACTTTCATGCAGGGCCTCCCCAAGACTTCCTCATAGAATCTACGTTGTTTCTGATCTTCAACGTTCTTCCCAGTGTCAGCAATTTCCAACGAAGTAGTTATGCAGATGACACAACTATTTAATTCAGTTTTTATAGTAAATCCGATAAATCTGGTAGCTGCTCCCGGAAATTAATTCTAATCAGTTGTTAAATGTTTTGTAAATTTTATCCCCTACCAAAACCAAACTGCTATCTCTTTTTTTTATCACAGAGAAACTTCTTTCCCGTCTATCAGTATAGGATAGTAGTAAAACTAAAATAGAATGACATGACTAAGAATTTTTTCCGCAAAAATTTTGGAATAGTTTCTACATCGGGTGATGTGATGTATGATCAGGCTTCAAATAGTTACAGCAAATTTGCCGATAAAGACTTTTATTTTAGGCAGCAATTATCATCACATATTGATATTGCTTAGTTTAATAAAGATAACACTAATAATAATAATTATATTAATAATAATAATATCCAACATAGATAAATTAATATAAATAAAATAAAGTAAAATTTAAAGATTTTAAATAAAAACAAAGTTGTTTGAAACCGGCAGAATATGTTCCATTTAATTTGTGAGGTGAATTCCCTATCTTTACTCCTCCAATAATACTTAGAGCAAATTGGTGTCTTAAGAAAGCATTGATAAAGGAAGGCCGGTAATTGTAGAGTCTCTGTTTCCAGTTCTCAGCGGATATCCCAATGCATATTTTTATCATTAATATTTTATTTCGGAAAAATGGTAGCTTGGTATACCACATTGTAGATAACTCCAGCTGGGCAGTTGTTCCCGGTTCTACAATTACAAAAGGGAGTTTTTTCTGTTCTTTTGCTTTCATGATATGTTTTTAATGTTTTGTTGTTATGTGACTTATTAATGCTCTGAATGTTTTCGGTGCAGGAATAACTAATTTTCAGAGCGTTTCAATTAAAGATATTTGTAGGGGATTATTGCCATTAGAATGCTTGTCGATTAAGTTTAAAAAGTATCTATCAATATTTATATTGGACACTTTACAGAAAGGACGATTGAACTGTATTGTCTTTCTTTTTCTGTTCATGGTTCTACTACTTTTGTCGTTTTTCAAAGATTCCTGGTAAACCAACTTTTGTTTGAAATTACTCTTGCTAAAGGCTTAATTATGATTTATTTTGTTCTTATTAAATATTTTTTGTTAGTCGGTAATCTACTTATTCTAATGTTTACAGTGTGAGGGATTTGTTTATTGAATTTGTGTTGTTGGGATTTACATTCATAAAAAAATAGAAGTTAAAAAATTAAAATGTTTCTCGATTAAGTTTAAAAAGTATCCGCCAATATTTATATTGGACTGTTTACAGAAAGGATGATTGAACTATATTGTCTTTGATTTTCTGTTATTGGTTCTATTATTTTTATTATTTTTCAAAGATTCCTGGTAAACCAATTTTTGTTTGAAATTACTCTTGCTAAAGCCTTCGTTATGAGTTATTTCGTTCTTATTAAATATTTTTTTCTTAGACGGTAATCTATTTATTCTAGTGTTTACAATGTGAGGGATTCCTTTATTAAATTTGTGTGATTGTGGCTTACATTAATAAAAAACAGGAGTTTGATTTTCTTCGTGAAATGACTTAAATGTGCTGTTAGAATGGTTGAAAGTGGCATCTAATAAATTGACTATTTTATGGTTAGACGAGATTTCAATTTTAAAACCCAGTAATTGGAACACCCTTATGATATTCTTCTGTATCCTAGAAGATAGAGGACCATTACTATTTGGGATGTAAATAAGTGCGTCATCTCTGTAAAGACCAACTTCTTTAGCATCAAGAATCCTACTATGAATGTCTAATACATAGTTACTTACTAAATCAGCAATTTGAGCAGAGTTATATGCTCCCGTAGCAACTTCAAAGTTATCATAAGCTCATTTAACCCAAGTAGAGTTAAGTTTTTTCTTGGCTTATTACACACACACACACACACACACACACATACATACATACATACATATATATATATATATATATATATATATATATATATATATATATATATATATATTGTGTAGGGGAGTGTTAGCTAATACATACACATATTACGAATATGGGTGTGTATGTACGAAATAAGTGCATACGTCTGTATGCATGTGTGCCTACGTATATATTAGTACCATCCAAAACACACATGAAAAAAATTTTTCCCCTCCCCTACGCACAATCAAGCACAAATAAAGCATAAATAAATGCACTTTTGAAATAAACCAGTTTGTCTAAAGATCACGAAATAATCCAGTTTGTCTAAAGATCGTTATCCATACAACCGTCTATATATGTGTGTGTGTGTGTGTGTGTGTGTGTGTGTGTGTGTGTGTACTGGTTGCGATGGATGAATTGTCGTCTAAAAGACGCAACAATTAAAATAACATTGTCATCTTATTTACTCAAGAAGTCACGAAAACTTGCACAAAAATATCTTGAAATACTGAAAATTATATTGTTGTAGGCCTCCGTGTTTTGAGTCGAAGATGAGTGGAGGAATAACTTTGCCATCACTCCAAAAATCTTCGTAATCACCATTAAACACATCCAACTCTTCCGAATCCTAGGCATTATCTTCAGGTTGACACCAAAAAATTCCGAATTGTTCTTAATGCCAAGGATTACAGCATGCCGATTCCAAATTTCTGGCTAACTGAATTGGGGCTCATTTTCTGACGGAAGGTGTTCAACTGAACCTAGTAACCCTGGAAATGGACAAATTCAAAGAGAAGCAACGCGGATGCGCTAAATTAAAAAATAAAACCCTATATATATATATATATATATATATATATATATATATATATATATATATATGGAATAGTCAACTGATACATAATTTTTATATATCAAGAAAATTTTAAGGATAACTATTACAAAAGACGAAATAATTGTGATGCGTTAAGGAGGAAATATCAAATATATAGAGACTATAAAATAACAAAAAAGATTTCTATTTAACTTGCCTGCTAAACTTGTTAGGACGATATCCAAATCAGTAACTATTCGATTTGCCTAACACCAAAATATGTCATGTGGTAATTTCGAATTTACTATCTAAAATTATGTGCTTTGATTGAAAATTTCCATTTCTGATCGCTGATGACAAGAAATTTAGAATGTTATATCAAAAAAGAAAAGTTAGTTTCTCCACAGAGAATGGATATCAATTAAGGGAAACCATTATTGATTAGAATTTTGCTATTCAATTAATTTGATGATTGTTAGACTACATTTTCTATCGCGCCGTATCAAGTCAGGAGCACTCGTTAGGTTCGCTATCTTGAAAAGAAGCTGACAGATTATTACGTCATTAGACAAATATATTTACATTTTATCATCAGGAGCAACATCCAGTGTTCTACATTTGTGTGATTGTGGTTAAAATCATACCCAACAATGTTTTTGTCGTCAGTTTTCTGCTAATGAACAAGGCAAGAGACTTTGTTCGGCGGCGCTGAAATAAGAGTCGCTTTTTGATACCAGATAGCTATTAGGATATTGGAAATTCTACAGTGAACATTGGCATCTTCGCTCAAAATAGGATACTTTTAGGCTTGTTTTGATTTGAACTATTTCTGCAAAAGTTAAATTAGCTACGGTATATATGCGCATTTGAATTTATCAATTATTTTTCCCACATAATTCAAGTTCTTCCGGCTTTTATCTGATAACCTTCGACAAAAACCTGGTATATTTTCAAATGGTTGCAGGTTTAAAGTGTTGTCGAACGTGGAGATGTATTTCAGACCGTAGTTGACATGGAGGAAACGCTGATAAAACAAGTAATGTCAAACACGAAAGAGGTTTGGTTTGGTGTAAGTTTCAAAGGATCTATTATAAAACGGACTGTAGCGCTACGGCCCAAATAGGCTGGTACTGAAATAAACTCTCACACATACACACATACATACACACACACATATATATATATATATATATATATATATATATATATATATATATATATATATATATATATATACCGTATTTGACAGCATATAAGTCACACTTTTTTTACTAAAATTATCTTTTAAAATCCCCCTATGTCTTATATACAATATGTAGGTATACTAATTTTACTAATTACTATTTTTTCTCAATTTACCCTGGTGAAATTGTGTGCGTCATATATGCCGTCAAATACGGTACACACACACACACATATATATATATATATATATATATATATATATATATATATATATATATATATATATATGTATGTATATATATATATATATATATATATATATATATATATATACATATTTATATATATATATATATATATATATATATATATATATATATATATATATATATATATTAGTGTGAAAAATATATATAAATAGGAAACGTTTATCAATATATCATTTTTCGTTTTTATTAAAGACTAGCAGGAGAACCCAGCTTTGCCCGGGGGATGAAACAGTAAGAGATAGATCAAGTATCGACCATCATAAAGACTGAAAAATAAAATTGACAAAGATTATTGTTTAAGTTTGACGGACACGCATGTCTTAATTAGTTTTTTTTTTTTTTTTTTGTTATATTTTTTTACGAATTGGTCAAACTCAAACAAAAACATTGTTTTCAATCGTTATGAGTCTACCGATTGAATAGAATTTTATTATAAACAATTGTCTTGTAAATGGAATTTTTAAAGCATTCTGAATGTAAAAATAAAGAAAAAAGTGTGCAAAACAATAAGAAACACTACCTGTCAAAAAAAAAGTGAAGTTTTGTTGAAATCGGTTGAAAAATGTAGGAAATCCGATCCCATATATAAACGTAAACACACACACACACACACACAACCTGCGTTTTATAATATGTATAACTCGATATCAGTTGTCCCCCTTTCATTCTGGCGACAGAATCGTGATTTATCGTGTTTTCAAATTGATTCGTGCAAAAACAATTGGTTTCCCAATTTTTGTCGGTGTCAGAACCACCGCAAGGTAATTTTACGCAGTCCTGTGAAGTTTTGTTGAAATCGGTTGAAAAATGTAGGAAATCCGATCCAATATATAAACGTACAGACACACGCACACACAATCTGCGTTTTATAATAAGTAAGATTAATCGGAGGATGAGTTATGGAAAAAAAGAAATGCTTGTATTTATAACTTGTGTTGCTTCACTTTCAGTAGTTAGATCCGTGGTATTTTGTGATCAAACAAAGTTGCATAATTCCTAATAATCCCTAATATATAATGTGTGGTAATAACATTTTTTGGATTAAGAAATAAATAAAAAATCTCTCAGTTATTTCAAAATATGTTTATATAATAACAAATAAATAAAACGTCGGCTAAAAATAAATAAATAAAATAAAAAATAAAATTAACCAAAATATATTAATAAATAAATGCCTCAGAAATATATATATATATATATATATATATATATATATATATATATGTCAAGAGAGAGAAAGAGAGGTACCGTGAAACAAACGATACCTAACGGTAAAAATTATTGAAACATTTCTCTAGAATCTTTCATTTTATTTTTAATTTCACACTAGCATTGAACTTAATATTTCTTAATATACTTTGGTGAATTTCAAAAGAAATTAAGTAGATTGGAATTCTTTTTAAATCGCACATTTTAACCACATTTTACTTCTCTCAACATATCCTAATTCTCTTTTATATATGTGTGTGACTCTGTGTGTGTGGATGTATGTGTTTGTGTATATGTGTGTTATATAAAAACAGTTCAAAAATAAAATATACTTTTCTGAAACTTTATTGTATAAGTTACAAATACATTATGAGTCTCATTCTGTTTTTGTTTTCTTCGTCCTGAAAACAATTAAGAAACATTTCTTCAAAATAAATGCCGTCAAAAATAAAATCACAAAACCAACTGTAAAAAGGACGGCCAAAATATCAAGCATTAAAAACTCATACAAAGGAATGTCTTGAATCTCTGATTTTAAATGATCGCCTCCATATTTCAGGATCTCATTTACAAGACGGGCTACTCTGACCGATGGGAGATCTTGTGATCGAAATATTTTGCTCATCTTTACAATGTTTTTCTTGTATTTTGGATTCTCAATAACTTCCTTGATATTTCTGACCAACTCGTCCACAGTGAAATTATTGAGGTCCATTGCGATTCCGAAGCCTTTTAGTTCTATATTCTTGCTATTAATGGGTTGATCCGCAAGAACCGGAAATCCTATCATTGGAACAGCGTTGTACAAGCTTTCATACTGACCACTGTTTCCACAGTGGGTGATAAATAATTTGGTGTTTGGGTGACCAAGAAGATTGTTCTGGGGCAACCATTTTGTTATCAGAACATTTGGACGGGAATAAGATGTATTTGAATGTTTCCAGACGACATCGTATTTGATCTGACTGAAAGCTTCTTCCATTTTCTTTACATGAATGTCCCAACTGACAAGACTTCCTGGCGATACAACGATGATTCCATGTTTAGAAGCATTAACAAATTCCAAGATTTTTCCATTTAGAGGTCCTGCCGGCTGGACAGCTATTCCCCCGATGTATTTGACATTGGGAAGTGACGGTAACGGTATTGTTAAAAAGTGATCTGTATCGATAATATACAATTGTGCTTGTCGTAAGAGTTCATCAAAAGAAATATCCGGCCGTTCAGGTGCATAGATTTTAATGTCTTTTCCCGGGGAACCAGCTGCTGGATTGAGATAATCCATCAAATGAAGCACCGTTTTTAGGATTCTCTTCGTAAAAGACGATACCTTCAACTGGTAGACAAAAAAATGTGGGAAAACTGAAATTGCCCATGGCGTTCGGTGAATGTTGATCTGGTTATGCGCCCCTAGGAGAATGAAGGGAATATCAAGTCTGTACGCAAAAACAGCCAAACAGTTGCTCATGAAATTCGCATCGACAATTGCCAGAGACGCATTAAACGATTTTAACCTTGAGAAAAGTTCTTGGTCAAAAAGATAACGATCACAGAGTTTATGAATTGCATGAAACACTTCCTCAAGTCCATATTTATCTGGAAAAAGTAAGAAGTTGATTGCTGTATCATTAAATAACTTAAACTCTGGAAATTCCTCTGTTATGATAAAGTTGACCCCATCTTTTACTGGATCAAATTTCCCGCTAAATCTGTCAATGGTAAATATGGAACTTGTGTGTCCATAATCAGTCAACTCGCCAGCTACTCTCACCATGGGATTGATGTGGCCATAATAAGGTACAGACAAGAAAAGAATCTTCTCCGCACTGCTCATCCGATCCAAGAGAATTGTAACCAATCCGACTTGAAAAAGTAGGCTCAGTTTCATCGTGTTGACTTGATACTGGTTCTTATTACACGATGAATCTGAAAAAGGGAGAACATTTGTTTAAATGAAATATACGTTTTTAATGAATGTAACGAGTTATCACAAGTTGCTAATTATATCACAACTTCTACATATATTTTTATATAAGAGTACAGATTGTATCACCGGGACACCTTCATAAAAGAAAATGCTTTTATTTTGGTTGTCAGAGTATTTTTTTTTTCGTTTATGTACGAGGAGAAATGGAGTCCGTGGGGTCTGCTCTTCAGAGCGGCTAAGCACTTGATTTATAAGGGAATAAAACAATCAATAAATAAAACCAATTCGTTTCAAGTGACATTTGAACGGGTGTTGCTGGCACTTATAAACAGTCACTGTTTTGGATTGTCTATAGTTCCGATAATGGATGCACACTGTCCATCGAAAAGGGGCTCCGAATCATCGCGCCATGATATAGAAATAGGCAGATGGGTAGAATGAGGGAGTCATAACATTCCCTTGAATATTTTTAACACTTTTTATTTAGGGCCACGCTTCTAGATTAATGCGGTGGTCAACTCAGGGTTCCATCCTTGGATCTACGTTGTTTTCTATCGTTATCAACAACGTTCCCGATGTCATAGAGGACCTTTTTAGCCGTCTATCAATATGGCTGATGCTAACCTCCAGGAGAGCACTTAATTGTCCGTTTATTTCCCTTTTTCGTTTTATTCTGAAGTAACATTTGACCTTTCCTAATTTTCTTCACAAACGCAAACGTGCACAGAGATGCAAAATCGCCTACATGTCTGGTCGGTAAAAATAGAAACTGAAGTAGTGTTTCATTGTACGTTCATAATTGATAATTATTATCTTCGGATCCTATAAAATACGTTTTCCACCATTTTTTTTTTAAGCATTTCACCCCAAGCAAGGCGGGAAGCCACTAGCACGCAAGGGGTTATAGAAGATTTGGAACGAGAACAGATAGGAGTGATAGAGGAAAGGATGAGGAGAAGGATGAGAAGAACGATAGTGGATAAATCAAGGCAACTGGAGATGTCGATTGACATTACATTTGTATAGTTGGAGATTATAGCTATCAGGGAAACAGGAATAGGGAAGGGAGTTCCACAGGCGAGAGGTGCGAGATATGAAGCTATTGGAGTAGAAGAGACGGCTACATTTAACAGTTTCAACAGTGAAAGGGTGAGAGCGGGATGCCAGCCTCGTAGGACGCTTGAATTCAAGAAGTCTGGGAACCAGCGCAAGCAGCTCATCGGAGCAATTACCATGAAAGTATTTGTACAAAAAAGACAGAGAGAGGCATCGGCACGTCTGTGAGAGAGCGACTAGAGACGAGATGCCAGATCAGGGCCAATTACACTGCATATACATATTCGTCTCTGGATCTTATCAAGAACCCCGAGGCAAACAGAAGGGGTTCCAGACCATATATGACAGCAATACTCCATGCAAGGGCGAATGGTTGATTTGTAGATTTGAAGGATCGATTCCGGGGAGAATAATTTCCTGGTGCCGGACAGGGAGCGGTGGACGAAGTAATTGACTCAATGTATTTTCCCCATTTCAGGTCAGCAGACAACGTGAGACCGAGCAGCCGCAGAGAGGTGCTCTCGAGAAGTTGAGCGTCAGATCAGATGGGGGGGGATCTCTCATTATTCTAACTCTCGATTATCGAGAGTTAGAATAATGAAACCGGTAATAAATACGCGTATATTTATTTCTCTTCAAAATTACATGTGTTAATTGTTAAATGTGGCCTTTAAAGCGATGAAAGCTATTTTAACCCATGACTATTAATTAAAGTGATATAAAAAAAAATCGAGAAAATGTATTGCTCATAAGGATATTTATTCCAGACAGTGAAACATTTAATGTCGCATATATTTTCAAACCCCTCCTCCACTACCTTCATGCTCGTCATCCTCCTTCTTCTTCTTTTCCTCCTTCTTTTTCTACTCATCAGACACCTCCACTCCTTTGTCTTCTAGCCTCTATAAACCTGCCCACGCCTTGTTCTGCTTAATAATAAAAACATCGATTTTTAACAGATGGCTGATTGAAATGCAGTGATTTAAATTCGTATCAGACACTACCTAGTCATTCTTTTACATAACACGCGCTTCGGTAACGATTAAGTCGGCTAGTAGGGTTGAATAGCTACTGAGTAGACAAATCGATACCTCAATGGGTATCGCCTGTTAAGATATCCCCATGATATAACCCAACACATGCTTACACGATCAACCGACTATATACCCGATCGCAGTTTTGATCAAACATCGCATTTTGTTAAACGATATATTTATAGTATTATTTTACTTGACTGGCGTTTAAAAATATGGCGGCTTTATTGTTTTTATTGCGGTGAAATGATTAAAAGTTAAATCTGGTCATATGTAGACGCATTGTAAGTGTTATGATCTATAAGTATGCAGTGAATTATATATGAACCAGTCTATGTCACTTTATCGACTGGTCTTATTAATATCGAAAAAATGTGGATGGCATAAAATCTGAGAATAAATATAGAAATGAAAATATAAAATGGCTTCCAATTATTTAAAATGTCTGATTGAAATGCAATGATTTAAAGTGGTATCAAACACTACAGATTTTACGAAACAGTCACCTGGGCGTAAAGTAAAGATTAATTAGGCTAGTAGGGTTGGATAGCTTCTGAGTAGACAAATCGATACCTTAATGGGTACCACACGATATTATATCCACATGATATAACCCAACACGGGCTTACACGATAAACCTACTAAATACGCAATGGCAGTTTTGCTTAGACATTGCATTTTGTTAAACGATTTATTCATTTAGTATTATTTGACTTGCCTGGCATCTAAATATGGCGGCGTTATTGCCTTTCTTAGGGTGAAATGAATAAAAATTAAATTTTCTCAGATGTAGACGCATTGTGTCTTTATCTAAAAGTATGCTGAGAATTATATATGAACCAGTCTATGTCACTTTATCGACTGGTCTTATTAATATCGAAAAAAACTGTGGATGGCATAAACTCTGAGAATAAATATAGAAATGAAATTGAATCTTGGTTGGAATTTTTTAAAATCTCATTTCGATAACGATATTGTTAAAGTAAGGCGGAAACTTTCAACCAATTAACGCGAAGCACATATTTTTATTGGTAATAGAAATGTTCTTCTTGTTAAAGAAAACACGCACACAAACACACACACATAAACACAAACACACAAACACACACATACATGCATACATATATAAACACATACACATATATATACATACATACAGATACAAACACACACACATATATATGTGCCTGTGTGTGTGTTTATATATGTATGTATGTGCCTGTGTGTGTTTTTGTGCGTGTATGTGTTTTCTTTCGCAAGAAGAAAATTTTTATTTCCAATAAAAATATGTGCTATATACAGGGTGTCCATAAAGTCCGTGTGCAGTTTAAAAATTTATAACGTTATTTGTATTTGCGACAAAAATAATCTGTAAAAAATGTTATAAAGTTTAATGTACCTAGTTTTAAGTATAGCTAAAATAACTAATGTGATTTCAGGCATTACTGTAAATCAGTTGGCAAATGTTTTCCGTGAACTGCAAAATCGTATTACCCTTTGTATTGCTAATGATGGGGGAAACTTAAGTAAAATTTCAATAAAACCTTAAAAAATATAAATTTACTTCTTTCTAATCCTTTTTAGAAATTATTTCTATCGAAAATACAAATAAAGTTATAAATTTTTTAAAGTGCACAACGAACTTTATGGGCACCATATATATATATATGGGCACCATATACATACATATATATATATATATATATATATATATATATATATATATATATATATATATATATATATATATCAGAATGGGTAGAAAGTAAAAGATTTGATTTCTTCATCCATGCGTTCTTCGTGTTCATAGTATGTTTTAAAATTAGAATTAAATGATCCCGACATAGTTTTAAATTTTAAACAATTGGAAAATCCCGAAATATATATATTTAATAGATAGATAGATAATGAAAAGGTTTAGATAGATAGATAGATAGATAGATAGATAGATAGATAGATAGATAGATAGATAGATAGATCAATCAATCAATCAGAATGGGTAGAAATTAAAATATTTGGTTTCTTCATCCATGCGTTCTCCGTATTGACAATGTTTTAAAATTACGCTATATGAATCCGACATTGGCACCTCGAGGCGGTGTAATGGTAACAAGCTTGCCTTATTTCGGCTTTGTGTCACATCTAAGCTACGTTTGGAAAATCAAGGGACACCTCGAGGTGGTGAAATTGTTTGCGAGTTTGTCATTCTAGGGCAGTTGCGAGTGAGTAGTGAGTTCGTTCTTCTCTGGGTGTCCACACTCTAAGTGCCACATCTAAGCTACGCTTGGAAAATCACTATATGATCCTGACATAGTTTTATATTTTGCTTGTATTTTTCTAAATAGGTCTCTATTTTCTAAACTTTTTCTCAAAAGCAAAACGTCAGTTTACCTCGAACTGATGTCAGGGAAACTGTTGGAATCTCAATTTTAATAAATTTGATGTTTCTAATACGAAAGTTCATATCTTACCTTGTGAACTACCGCAAAATCAGTCGACCGCTGCTTTATAATCAAGAAAGCAAACTGCTCCGACACGAAACACATCTAATTGCTTTTTATAGATAACACAAACATTTTTGTCCTGTATTTGTCTCTGGGCTCGAATTACGTACAACAATTTATTTATTTTTTTACTGGAACCGGCCTTTGAGAACATAACCGCCTGAAACGTGCAAGAAGACGACATTTCATTCGTTAAAGTCCAATAATATCAGCGTGTGCTTTTTATTTAAAAATAAAAACTGAAAAATAAGTTTATTAAATGAGGAAGAAACAAGACGAGAAACATACTTTTTACCTTGTTAAATTTTATTCTGCATATCAAACCTAAGAATAATCATCCCATTGAGTCTGGCCATTATTTTACGAATTGAAATCTTTTACTGGAGTCCGGATAAGAAAATATTAAGAAAACTTAACTTCTTTTGGTAAACTCACAGACACCAGTTAAACACACACACATTTTTGAGATCTGAAACTATAAATCATGCTTTTAAGGGCGATTTCATGCTGAAGGTGCTTATGTAATCAAATATTTGTGAAGATGATGTTTATCAAAGATATTTATGATTATGGTTTTCATTTGTTTATTTTCATCACCATAATTGACAGTCCATATCATTTGTATTGTTATTTTACTTAGTTCGTATAGCAAATGCATACCTATGAGCTCACATAAACGCACCATCAAAGCTTCCCATTGTAATGTCAAACTTCCCTTCTTTTTTTATCTCCCTCATCTTCATTGTCGAATAATAATGATTTTCGATATGGTTATTTCGTTTATTTCGTTTTTATTTATGTTAATTTGTTCTTAAGCTCAGGAGATGACCTTATCCAGATTGCGTTCTGTTATTAAAGGAAAGAACTCTCTTATATGTAGCTGTATAATTTGGAAATTATCAGGTTGCCGAATCTGTCTATAATTGTTTTATTTATTTGTTTTCGTCGCCATAACTGACATTATCATTATTATCATTATCATTACCTATACCAATACCAATATTATAAACATTTAACTTATCTTAAACTTCTTGTGGGTGATGTTCTGACGAAAGCTGAAATCTCATCGACATTCCCAAAATTAAATATTTACATGGTAAGATTTTAAACAAGTGTTTATAGAAAAAGAAGAAAAATACAATTTTACAGATATTAGCAGTTTAATATATATATATATATAATTATTGTGTGTAATATTAAACATTTCTTAATTAATAGCAATATTTTGGAAAGTTAATGGCGGGAGAATAAATCATAATAAAAGTTCCTATAACATTATTGCTACTACTGATAAAATAATTTAGTGTTATGTAAGCTATAACCTGAAGGCCCACATATATACTTGAGCTAAGTAAAACGCATCGATATGCTCTACTAACTCACTAAAGGACATATGCAAATCATTCCCAAAAATATTTACAGTTAAGACAACAAATATTCTAGATAAAAACCAGTCATGCGGAACAGTCAGTTTTAAGATTGGTGATTCAAGAATAACACATCTACTAAGTAGATCGATTGATTGAAAAAAAATGTCTACTTTGTATAACGATGAAAGGTCATTTGTTTCAGTAGAACACGGGATAGTTTTTTAACTAGCTAAGCTTGATATTGAAAAACTATTCGGACTGGACACGATCGGTAAATTATCGCCATTTTCTGTTTTTAATCTCGTAAATGCGGTTGTTTTTTGGGGTCATTTTTTTTCTATTTTGTCGACTGCACCATATAAAAGGTACACTTGGATACGGTCTGTGAGAAAAAGAAAACCATGATGCAATTCACTCCGCAGGAAATTTAGAACATTTAAGAGTGTTTGGATGTCAATCTGAGGACAGTGCAAAAGATTAGGAAAGAGTTGGATGAGTCTAATGGTGATTACGAGAGTCTTTGGTGTGATCACTAGTGATGGCGATAGTATGCGTCCATTTATCTTCCCACAGGGCATCTGACTCTACGCAGAGGTCTACATCAAGTGCCTTCAGAAGGTAGTGCTGCAATGGTTAAGAGAATGCTTGCTGGAAGATCCTATGTCTGGCACCATACCTCTGCAATTATGCCACACAAGCGGGATAACCCAGTCATGGCTGTCAGACAATTTCTGCATCCACATCACCCCTTGCATCTGGCCACCTAACTCCCCATACTGCAACACCCTTGATTATTATTATGGGTCGCAGTTGAGCGAGATACCAACAAAACTCCTTGTAACACTAATGACCTGGAGGCACAAATTGTGGCAGCATTCACCAACTTTTCCTAAAAAAAGAAAGCTTTGGATATAATTTAATTCATTTGTGAATATGTCCTGAAAGTTTAAAACCGACAATTATTTGATATTTGCAAGATTTCCAAATCTGTGTTTTCACCGCAAAAAAGACGCTAATTTTTTCTGTAAAAATCTTTGGTCACCCTGCTGTCACAAGAAGAAAATAAAAACATTTCTGAGCAAAATTTCGAACGTTCTAAAAAGAATTTAATAATCAATGACATCCATTATTATTTTTTTCCATTTCTTTCTGATTTTTTATTATTCGTTCTGCAAGCAATTGAGAAAGACTTTATCAAAAGAAAAGCCGTCATAGACAAAATTACGAAACTAGCCGCAAAAAAGCCGGCCAAGATATTAAGCATAAAAAACTCATACAACGGAATGTCTTGAATCTCTGATCTTAAATGATCGCCTCCATATTTCAGGATCTCATTTACAAGACCGGCTACTCTGACCGATCGGAGATCTTGGGATCGAAATATTTCGCTCAACTTTATAATGATTTTCTTGTATTTTGGATTCTCAATGACTTCCTTGATATATCTAAGCAACTCGTTCACTCCGAAATTATGAATGTCCATTGCGATTCCGAAACATTTTAATTGTATGTTTTAACAATTAATGGATTAGTATGCAAGAACAGGAAATGCAGTATTTGGAACAACGTGGTACAAGCTTTCGTATTGACAACTGTTGCCACAATGAGTGATAAACTATTGTTTTTGTGATAACCCAAAAGATCGGTTTGAAGCAGCCATTTTGTTATCAGAACATTTGGACTGGAATAAGACGAATTTGAATGTTTTCAGACGACATCGTATTTAATCTTTACGGAAGACGTCCTCCATTTTCTTTACATGAACGCCCCAACTGGCAGTACTTCCTGGAGATACAACAATGACTCCATTTTTAGAAGCATTAACAAATTCCAAGATTTTTCCTTTGAGAGGTCCTGCCGGATGGACAGCTATTTCACCGATGTATTTGACATTTGGAAGTGCTGGTAATGCCGGGCTTATAAAATAATCTGCATCTACAACGTACAATTGAGCTCGTCTTAAGAGTTCATCAAAAGAAATATCCGGTCGTTGGGGTGCGTAGACTTTCATATTTCTAGCCGGAGTTCCTCTTGCTGGTTTTATATATTCTAAGCCGTTAAGCCATACATTTCTGAGCCTTGTTAAAAGAGATGTTGTATCTACGTGACCAATACCTAAGCGTGCAAAAAGGGAAACCGCCCATGGTGTTCGGTGAATGTTGATCTGGTTGTGTAGCCCTTGAAGGATGAAGGATATTCTAAGTTTGTATCCAAAAACAGCAAGACAATTACTTATAAAATTCGCATCGACAACCGCAAGGAACGCATTTAAAGACTTCAGCTTCAGAAAGATTTCTTTTTTTAAAATATAATGATCACAGAGTTTATGTAGATACGGATATGTTTCTTTCATCCGGGATTGCTTCAAAATCGTAACATTTCTATTAGTAAATGATTCAATGTGTCAAATAGCGGCTTCGAATAGAAACACCAAACCAATATCAGAAGATACTGTAACATAACCATGTCCAGTGATACAACTGAAGGGGCAGAAACAGGAATCTTTAACTCTCCTAGTCCAAACACTGCAAATATGCTCCACCCAAAATCATCTCAGGTGGTGTAAACGTATCGTCTAAGAACATAAACGACTCGGTATCGAACACTAAAAGTTAAGTTATTAAAAAAAGAAAAGAAAAGAAAACTGCATTCTTTTCTTCTTTTGCCAAAATAAAGTCTTCCAAATTTACATCTAAAAAAGTCTACAACAAATACAGGAGAATGCTGTATTCATATGCAAATCTCTCCCATATAGACTGAATCAGTTACAATAGTCTCAAATAGCCCCATAGCGGCTTCGAATGGAAATAACATACCAAAATCAGAAGATACTGTACCAGAACCATTGTCCAGTGATTCAGCTGAATGGACTGAACAAGGAATCTAACCCAAACACTGCAAAAATGTCTCCAAAATCATCTAAGGAGCTCGAACCTTATCAACAATGACCCTAAACGTCTCGGTATAGGACACTAAAATAAATAATATGTGTGGTATTCATATACGAATCTCCACCTCATAAATAACAGTTTATACAGCTAAACTAATCCTAACATTTTGGTTGGGATTGGCATTCATTGAAAACTATCTAAACCCAGGGGTTTTTCATTCCAGGGAATATCTCTTCCTTGGGAGAGAGCTAGGTTTATTAGCCAGTGCCTGAGGCGTCCTAAAATTTGAAAGGGCCGACGGCAGTTTGGATTTTTTGCCCGATAGACCCACTTCAAACCTAGACCATGTGTCACATCCGGTTGCGACGTGGGCGAACTAGTAGATACCACTAATCCGCACATTAAAGACTAAAATTGTGATGCTTCAGTCGTTAATGTGACCGCTTCTTTCTACATGTGAATGTGCATGTAAATTCGACAACTCCAACTTCTTGGGGATCATTATTTGAAAAACCTTCTGCATTTAATCTCGTTTCGTCACAAAATGCTACTGATGTGAAAAGAATATTTTATTTTCTTATAACATCAAATTTCAAAGTGAGTGCAACAATGATCTGTCCTAAAGCAGATGTATATGTTGGGATGAATATACATATGCATATACACGTACACATATTCCTGTGCATGCATAATATATGAATATATGGAGATAAACATATATATAAAAACTGGATTTGTTTTATATTTTTGGGTTTGCTTTTTGTTTTTGTTTTTTTGGGGGTTTTTTTGTTATGTTTTTTTTTTTGCTTTCACTTTTTGTTTTGTTTATTTTTGCTTTTTTTATTTATCAGTAGTTTTTGGATGTGTTTTCTTTTTTTGGTGGGGGTTGCTTTTTGTATTTGATAGATAGATAGATAGATAGATAGATAGATAGATAGATAGATAGATAGATAGATAGATTTATTTAAGAGTTTGACTTGCCAAACACAAAAATAGGTCAGACATAAATTGTCTATTTACTTTCTGATATCGTTTGTTTTGATAATTTTTTGTTTATTTTTTTTAATATATACGTAGATAGATAGACAGATAGGTAAATAGGTACATAGATAGATTTTTATTTCAAACGCAAAAATATGTCAGACATAACTTGTCTAATTACTTTCTGAAATCTGTTGTTTTGTTATTTTTTTTTTTTTGTTTTAGTTTTTTTTTTTGTATTTTATTTTAAAAGGTTAGTTTTTTCATGAAATAGCGTTGTAATTTTTTTTATTTAAACTCAAATGCAGAATGTTTGTTTACCCCGAACTGGTGTCAATTAGGAAAACTGTTGGAAATAAATTATTAAACGAAATTTCATATCTTACCTTGTGAATTGCCGCAAAATCAGTCGACCGCTGCCCTATAATGACGAATACAAACTGCTCCGACACCGAACACATCTACTTGTTTTGTTTTATAAATGCAGAGACATCCTCACTGGGCTCGAATTACGTACAAAAATTTATTTATTTATTTACCGGAACTGACCTTTGAAGACATTACCGCCTGAAACGTGCAAGCAGACGACATTTGATTCGTTGAGGTACAGCAATATCAGCGTCTGTTTTTCCTAATTTTAAAAGGAATAAAAACTGAAAAATAAGTTCATTAAATGACCAAGAAACGTGACGAGAAACATATTTTATACCTAGGTACATTTTATTCTGCATGCCAAAATTTTCCAGATAGACTTGCCATCAAAATTCGATGTTTGTAAAATGTTCACAATGTATTAATGAGTAAATATACTGTGTTAATCTCAGCTTATAATATCTTTCCTTATTCAAAATATTAATAATTTTGGAGTGTCCTATATTATTGTATTTAATATATGCAACATTTTTTTTTCTTTTATAAGTAAAGAATCCTCCGAAATATTTTTTTTGATTAACGCAATCATTCATAATGAGGAATAATTTATTATTATTTTTCATGTTAATATGGCCACATTGATATTTTACACCATTCGTCAGTGTTTCAGTCTTAGATTTTTTTAACTTTTCTATTCTTGTTGATTTCAGTCAGCGAGGAATGATTGTTAAGACGCGTTAAAACAAGTGTTTTGCCGTCAAAAGAAATGACTGTAGTAACTTTTTTTTGCCCTAAAACAGAATTTACAAAGCAATAAGCAATAAAAAGAAAAGAAAAGGCGAAAATGATATAAAGCAAGCAAACAATATTTGCATAGCAGCACAATAGTTATATGGTAAAATGTACACAAAATAAGAATTAACATCGACACACAAGAGAATGTTCAAACAAGTGAACGTAGCCTTCAGACTTCAAGACAAGACAGACCGGGACTGAGTCAGAGGAAACTGCGAACCTCCCTATTCTATTGTCTAGGAAAAAATTTCACCATGCCGTTTCGTCCTTCTGCGTGTAGTGTAAGAAATTATTTTGCAGGAATTCCTACAGAAACCTGCAGACGTGAAATTATAAATCATGCTTTTAAGGGCGGTTTCATCCTGAACTTACTTATATAATAGAATATTTGAGGATACTTTCTGTGTTAACCAAATATATTTATTATTATGGTTTACATTTATTTATTTTCATCACTATAATTTATGTTCTCATTATTAAAATTACCTCTGCAATATTTATGTCTCTATTTTGTCTGTTACAGTTATTTAAGATTCTGGGACAGTCGTCCTTGCAGAGTTCCATATCATTTGTATTGTTATTTTACTTAGTTCGTATAGCAAATGCATACCTATGAGCTCACATAAACGGACCATCAAAGCTTCCCATTGTAATGTCAAACTTCGCTTCTTTCTTTATCCCCTGATCTTTATTTCCGAATAATAAAGATTTTCGATATGGTTAATGATCTTTATTTCGTTTTTATTTATGCTAATTTGTTCTTAAGCTAAGGAGATGACCGTATCCAGATTGAGTTATGTTATTAAAGGATAGAACTCTCTTATAGGTAGTTGTATAATTTGGAAATTATCAGGTTGCCGAATCTGTCTATAATTGTTTTATTTATTTGTTTTCGTCGCCATAGCTAACATTATCATTATTATCATTATCATTACCTATATCAATACCAATTTTATAAACATTTAACTTATCTTAAACTTCTTGTGGGTGATGTTCTGACGAAAGCTGAAATCTCGCCGACAGTCCCAAAATTAAATATTTACATGGTAAGATTTTAAACAAGTGTTTATAGAAAAAGAAGAAAAATACAATTTTACAGATATTAGCAGTTTAATAAATATATATAAAATTATTGTGTGTAATATTAAACATTTCTTAATTAATAGCAATATTTTGGAAAGTTAAAGGCGGGAGAATAAATCATAATAAAAGTACTTATAACATTATTAGTAATTGTAGTGATACTAGCAAATTAGTATGCATAATTTGCATAAGCAGAACTGAACATTCAATATAAGTGGTCTCTGAGACTAACCAAGTGAAAGTACGACTTAGCAGCTGATTAGTGGGAGTATATTGTTGTATTTTCCATTGGCGTGTGCAGCATTGTTGGAACAAAAAAAAAAGTGAACCGTTAGAATTTGTTTGAAAATTTTATTTTGACACTTTTTCGTTGTATAATTTTTTATTTTTTATTTTGTGCAGTGTTTTGACTTTGGTTTCTTTATTTTTGACCCTCCCCTCGTTTCTTTTTCCTTTGTTTTTCGTTGAACTGTTGATTTTTTGTTTTCACGTACATTTTTATTTTTCTCTATTCTTCCCCATTTTACTTGTTTTGTTTTACTCCGTGAATTATTGCTCCTTTAAAAAAGAAAAAAAAAGTATATAACGCAGGAGGCGAACTTTTATCGTGCAGCTATCGTGGGGAGAAATCCCCATGGCGGACACTTCACAAGCAACACCGTCTCCTACGGTGCTAACCGACACGCCGCCGCCACCGAAAACATCGGCCTGGGCGGGAAGCAGTCCTAAAAGAAAGGACGCCGCGTACTATGAAGAACAAGGTGAAAAATATGGGGAATTCGTCAAAAGAAATGAATTCCTGACGATTCAAGAAGCATTCGAGGCAGTTAAAACAAAGACTATCTCCCTACTGACCGCCGACGTTAAGAGTCGGAAATTGGCTGGCTTCAGCAGGGAGACTATGGAGGAGGCGCTTAAAAGCCTGAAAATAGCTCCCAAATTATTGGCGAGGAGGTCGAATGCCATGTGGGACATCCTCCTGGCTACAGAGCAGAAAGCCAAGCAACTAGCCGGAAGTGTGTTGCAGACAGCTAGCATGCGAATGCAGACGGAGTACATGGGCACCCGCAGAACTAAAATCACGGTGCATGGGGTACCCACAGACATCAGACCAGAAAGAATAGGTGGATTCTTCTCCAAGTATGGTCAGGTGGAGGACGTGTCACCGGTGACTAGCAAGGCTGGCATAGCTACGGGAGACATGGTCCTACAAGTGATTTTGGACAGAGATGCGTTCAGAGACATCCCCAACACCCTTACATGCCGACAGAAGAGGATGCTGGTGGTGGTGGAGGGACGTAAGCCGTTTTGCTGGTCTTGCGGAGTTCTGGGCCACATGGCCAAGGTGTGCCCGGGCAAGAAGGTGCAGCTTCCACCCCTCCAGCTACAAAAACAACAACAACAACAACGGCAGAGGTAGCAGCTTCGGAGGCAGTAAAATCACCAGAAAGGGCTCCCGACGAGGAGTGGGTGAAGGTGAAGGGGAAAAAGACGGTACCTTCTCCCCCGAAGCAGCTACCCAAACAGCAGGAGAGGAGCAGCCCCAAGAAGCAGCCGGAAAAGCAGCAACCCACCCAGAAGTCGGAACACAGCGCAAAAGCTACTAAGCAACCCAATCCAGAGGCGGAGATGGAGGTGGTGGAGGAAATGCCCCCACTTCGGCCTTTCTCATCAAAGAGAGGGAGGGAAGACGAGGGGGAGGATTTCCCTACTAAAAAAGAGAAAGTGTCAGGGCGGAGCAGGAGAGACAAAGATACAACCCCCTCAAGATCACCGTCTCGTACTGCTACACCCGAAGAACCAAAGTCCCGCTCCAGGAGCGCAGCGGCCTCATCGGCCAGGTCGCGGTCCCCCTCACTTTGTACACCCCCCAACCCTCTGCCCAGCCCTCTACTCAACCACCTTCTACTACTCCCCCGCCCTCAGACTCAACCCCACCCCACCCTTCCAGGAAAAAGAAGGTGAGAAAACACTTCGACAAAGTGGGGGACATTTGCTGAGTGGACAGGAAGGAGGCAGAGAGGGACCTTTCCACGCAGGGAAGGGCACTCTTGGGCCCTCTGTTTAAAGTGACTTCTGTTGACGGGAAGTCGACGGAAGATCCTAGGAACTTCCCCCGAGCGCCGGGAGTGATTACCTGCATTAGAGACACAGGGAAGCATCTAAAGGTTTGGTCCCACATACAAGAGGCCAAGGATGCTTTCCCTGAAATCAATATGGCACAAACTGGTACAGAAAATTTGAAAAAACTGTTCAACTATTGTGCAGGGAGGGTCCCCGTGTGTATCCATCCCTCTCTTTACAGGACTTTAAAACTCACCTACCCCATGGTCGTTGGCGGGATTGTCTCAGACGGACGGATGACGTCAGAGATGTGCACAGGGAGCCTGGAACAATCCGTCGGGGTCCTTTCACCTTCAGATTTCCGCCCCGTATGTGAGTAGGGTTTTTTTGCACTAATTCTTTTTCCCTTTTGCAGGCCTAGAAGATGGCAATGAAGATAGCTACGTTGAATGTGAGGGGCTTGAGGGATCGGGGTAAGGCTGCCCGCCTGCCCCGGGACCTTCTGTCCCTGGATGTGGATGTCGCCGCTATAGAAAAGACCCACTTTGTTTGCAGTTCCGATGCGTGTGTGCTGGAGGATGACTTTGTCGTCTATTCAGCATACGGGGACCGTTCTGACAGAGGAGTTTCTTTGCTTGTCAGTCGTACTCTGGATGCGAAGGTGGACCTTGTGCATACCGATGCCGAGGGCCGGTTGATCGTGGCCGATATTGCCGTGAAAAGTGGTTCGTTTCGGGTCGTTGCGGTTTATGCGCCCAACGACCGGGGGGAGCGGGTCTCGTTTTTTCGGCGGTTGGGGCCGTTCCTGGTGGATTCAACGCGCCTAGTTTTAATGGGGGACTGGAATGCCATCCTGGACCCCAAGTTAGACAGGGGGCGGGGAGCTAGCGGGAGAAGGGGCGATCGCAGCCTGGTTGATCTGATCGTCGATTATGGTCTCGTCGATAGATACCGGGTCGATCATACCGGGGGGAAAATGTGGACGTGGGCTCTTGATTGGGCTTCTGACAGGGTAGTTAGCTACCTTGACAGAATGTTAGTTAGAAGAGCCGACATAGATCTACTAGATTGCCCTACGTTCCACTGGGTAGGCTATTCGGATCACAAACTCGTTTGTGCCCGGGTGGCGTTAGACAATAGGCCTAGAATGGCTGGGTACTGGAAGTTCAATCTGTCATTACTGGACAGGGGGGACTTCTGGGAACAGCTAATTAGACTAGTGCAGCGGGAGCTAGTGGGGGCGGTTATCGGGAATAGGTGGTGGGAACGCCTTAAATGTAGGATTAGGTCCTTCACCACTGATTTCAGCAAACGGCTCGCTCTAGATAGAGCTGATAAGGTGAAGACATTTAAGTCTAGTCATTCCCGGGCGGTGGCTGGGGGGATCCCCTAGAGATAGCCTTAGCTAAGGAGGCCCTGGATCGTTCGAACAGCGAGCGGTACATGGGCCAGGTAATTAGACATAAGTTAAGCAAGATGTCTTCCGAAGCTGTGAATTTGGGCGCAGATCTGCGCAGGGAAGAGGTCCGTCGAGGTGGCGATCGTTACATTCGTGAGGTCATATCCCCGGAGGGGCGTACTCTTCGGGCCACTGATGACGTGTGCGAGGCGTTTCGGCGGCATTTCGAGAGCCGGTTTACCAAGGAGCCTGGTCTCTGTGAGGAGGAGTTTCGCAGCTATTTGGCTGACTTTCCTCGGCTTTCGCCGACTGAAGCGGCTAGCTGCGAGGGAGAGATCACGGAGGGCGAAGTCTACGCGGTATTGAAGAAGGTCGGTAGAGGCAAGTCGCCCGGTCCGGATGGTTTGCCCTATGAATTGTACTTGAGGCTGTCGCACATCTTTGTTCCGATTTTGACTGCAGTGTTCAACAACTGGTTTCGGTCGGGGTCCATCCCCAACCAGGTCACCAGGGGCGTGATCAATCTGTTGAAAAAGGGCAAAGGTGGTGGGGGGAAGCTAGATGATTACAGGCCCATAACTCTGCTAAACACAGGAGCGTTTGCAGTCAGTTGCCGAGTCTCTGTTGGGACCTGAGCAGACTTGTTCTGTGAGGGGCCGAACAATTCAGAGCAACCTGCATCTGATCCGCACGATCATAGAGGGTGTAAAAGACGACGAAGAAGCCGCGCTGATCAATTTGGATCAGTCCAAGACATTTGATAGGGTCGACCATCGCTACCTTGCTACTGTCCTGCAGACCGCTGGATTCGCACCCAACTTCTGCCGCTGGATTAGCCTCCTGTATCGCTCCCCCAGTGCTGTGGTGCAGGTGAATGGAAGGTTGTCGGACGCGTTCGTGCTGTCTAGGTCGGTTCGTCAGGGTTGTCCGCTGTCGCCTCTCCTTTATGCTTTGGCGTTGGAGCCTCTCCTTCGCCGGCCCTACGTGGAATCGCCGTTTCTGGAGGGGCTCGAGCCAGGGTTTCCGCATACGCCGAGGACATATCCGCTTTCGTGTCGTCCCGCAGCGACATTGAGGCGGTGCAGAAGGCGCTTGATCGGTACGAGAAGGTGACAGGGGTCAAGATAAACCGCGACAAGTCGTCCGGCTTGCGGTTAGGTGCCTGGAAGGGCCGCTTCGGTTGGACGGACGGTCCTGTCCGCATTCTTGGAGTGTGGTTTGGGTCCGACCTTCAGCTGGAGAAGAATTGGTCTGAAGTACGAGCAAAGGTCGTTTCTGCCGGCCAGACTTGGAATCGACGGCGGTTGTCCGTGAAGGGCAGGGCGGAGGTGTGTGCTACATACATTTTCCCCCTGATTCTTTATCGATTGTCCGTACTTCCTCTCTGTGGGACCCATTGGAAGGCGCTCGAGCAATCGCTATCATCCATTTTATGGAGGGGACGAGTGAACAGGGTCGACAGACGAGTCTGCACTAAACGTCCGTGTCATGGGGGGCTGGGAATGCCGCACCTGTTGAGTCACATCCGTGCCTCTAGGTTGGCTTTCCTACGCCGCGCATTGACTGGAAGAGATCCGATTCTGGAGGGGATTGTTAGGGACGCCTTCCCTAGCCTTACCATCCGTCCCCCCATCTCGAGGGATGAGCGCCGTCGTAAACCCCTGGACGAGTCGGTTTTCCTTCGCGAGTGTCGGTCGGCCTTGAGGGCCATTCCCCCGTCCAGTGACCTTTCACGGCCTAGGAAGGTCTTCTATCGTGGTTTAGTGGAGGGGCCCGCAAGTGATTCCCTACGAGATACGCTCGGCTTGTCGGAGGAGGAGTATCGCTCCTACTGGTCTTGGGCGCCAGCGGCGGATTACCTCAGTAACCCTGAGTTTTCGCTTACCTGGCGATTGGCTCGGAATCGGCTGCCTCTCAACGACAAGGCTTTCATATGGGGTTTGGCGGATTTGCCAGACTGTGAACAGTGTGGTCTTGGTTTAGAAGAAACGGCTGCGCACGCCTTCATCCATTGCCCCCGGGTCCGCCCCTTATGGGACCGTGTCGGCGAGCTGACGGCTCGTCTCGCTCCCGAACAGCTTGTGTCCATGGATCGCGCATACGCGTGTGACAATGTGTCTCCCCCGTATTCCGGGGTGAAACGAATGGTGTTTCTGGCGCTGCTGGCCACGGCTCGAATGGTGATTTGGACGACGCGAAAGGAGGAAGTCTTGCGAGGCAACCGTCTTTCTCATCATCATCTAATCCAATTCTTTGAGCATCAGCTCAGGATGAAGATTAGATCTGATAGAAAACGATTGCATTCGACAGTCTTTAGCGAAAGGTGGGTAAAAGAGGCGAGCTTGCTTCGTGTGAACGGGGCTAGCCTTGATTTTCTCTTCTAGGTCAACCTATGGCACATCGGGGTGGCTTCCTGTGGAACCCTCCCCTTGGTTAGGTTAGACAAGTTTCAGTGTACCTAGTTAATGTGAGTAAGTGTTGTTCCTGGCCTGTTACCCGGCCGTTCTTTGGTTATGATCTGAGTCGAGATTCCCAACCTCCCCAGTTTGTGGCCTCCTTTTTATCTCGACTGGGTCAGCTTTACATTTTCCCTTTCCCGTATAATGTTTTATCCCTTTCCCACTCCCTTAGCGAGAGAGCTTCTTGATTCTGTCCCCTGGGCAGAATACAGCGGCCTCTCTATTTTGAGGGTTGGACGGGACCTACTAACATCAATTATATTTAGTTTGCATTTTGTGTTAATTTCATTTATTATTGGGTTCATCTCCTTTCCCCCCTCATTCTATCATTATTAGAATTTTTAAATTACATATATATCATTATATTTTTATGGTGTGGGGCGCGTTTTGTGTAGGTCCCCCCCCCCTGTGAGTATGCGGTATTATGGTGGGAGGAGGATTGATTGGTGATGGACGAGTTCTTTTGGTGAATGTGTAAATTGTAATGTGCGAATGGGTCGTGAATCTGATTAGCTAGGTATAGGATAGTTAGTTTGGACCAGCCTTTACCCCTCCCCTTCATCGGCCACGTGCCACAATTTTGTATTTTACAAAATAAATCTCCTTAGCAGCTGAATAGTGCTAATATCAACTTCACAACAATGGCGTCGCCGATAGGATTTCAATTGTCTCTGGAAGATCCAGAATTTGTCGATACTTGGATTCATTGCTTCTCTGCCACTGCTAGAACAAAAAAGTTGAAAGACAAGGAAAAGGGAGGCGAAAATGAAATCACGGATTTATTTTTGGCTACAGCTGGATGCGAGGCGGTAATGAAAGTCTCCACCATGGCATATCCCGTAAATTTGGAAGACCTGACTTTCAAAAAAATAAGTCAAATTATAAAAAAGAATATGAGACCCAAAAAAAGGCTGGTAGTGGCAGAAAGAACGAAATTCAAGTCAACGAAACAGGAAATTGACGAACCAATTATAAAATATTTACACCGTCTACGAAATGCAAGTAGATATTGTGAATTTGAGAAACTCGGACAAGACGAACAGACCATTGAAGAGGACTTGATTCAATTAAGACTAATTGAAGTTATGTCCAATGCGTCACACCGATATAAAATATTGGAACAATTACAAATAGGAAATATGTCTTTAAATGCTTGTATTGAATTCATGCAGCAACAAGAGCTAATACAGACATACCACTATTATAAAAGTCAACCCACCGAACAAAGATTTGCCGATACATACGCGGTAAACAAGATAAAAAAAGTGTTCGTATTGTGGGCGTGAAGACGAAATGAAAAAGGAAAAGTGTCCGGCATTTGGGAAAACTTGTAATAATTGCTTAAAAAAGAACCACTTTCAAGCAGTGTGTAAATTAAAAAAGAAAAATGTTGAAAAAGTTGAAGAAAACGACACCGACAGGGAAGTTTTTACTGTGAAGAATAAGACTTTTGAACAGAAGAAAAAAGACATTATAGTAAAGGTTAAAATTAAACTGCAATTTAGATATGCAAATGGATACTGGGAGTGAAGGAACACTGATACGAAAAAATTTGGGGGAATACATAGGTAAGCCACCTTTACGAAAAAGCAATTTACAACTTCGCCAGTTTGATGGATCCGTTATAAAAATATTAGGATACTTCGAAGGTTCATTGGAGTTAAAAGAAAAATGTGAAGTAATTCCTGTAATTGTTACAAGTTGCAAGAAAAACCATGGCCTTATTGGAAATGATGTGCTTAACATGAATTCTACTAAATTAATTAAATAAAAATGGAAAAAACTGGAAAATTAAAGAACTATGAAGCAAGTTTAAAAGTAAAAGAAAATGTTTCCCCCTCTTATTATGAGGCACGAAAGTTACCAGTACATTTATTGCCGTTAGTAGTGACAAAACTACGTAAATTAGTAGAACAAAATCTTCTTGAACATGTTCCGCCTGGAGGTAGCAAGTGGGCATCACCGATTGTGGTTTTGAGGAAAACAGATGGTGATTTACGTATTTGTGGAGATTATAAAATAGGAGTAAATCACAAGATATGCTCGGATTCATATCCAATACCCAATGTTGAACTTGCATTACATGCGTTGGCAGGGATGTCTGTTTTTTCAAAAATAGATTTAAAAACGGCATACCACCAAATACCAATAGATGAAAACTTCAAAGAAGTAACCACGATAAATACGCCAATTGGGTTACTAAGATGCAAGAGAATGCCATATGGAGTAAAAACAGCAAGCGCCATATTTCAAAGGCCCATTGAACAGGTTGTAGGGAATATACAAAATATAATTTGTTAAGAAGACGACATATGCATAGGAGCTACTAATGAAAAGGAATTAAAAGAGAAAACTGAACTAGTCTTGAATAGATTAAGAAATGCCGGAATGACGATAAATGAAAAAAAATGCGTAAGCAACTCCAAGAAAATTTCTTTTCTAGATTATTCCATTTCGAAAGAAGGTATATCACCAGACCAAGCCTTGATAGAAAAAATTCTAAAAGTAGCTACACCTACAAATAAAAAAGAATTGGAGTCTTTTTTGGGATTGGTAAATTTTTACAGGCGATACTTACCAAAATACACGGACTTGACGGAACCATTTGCAAATTTAAGAAAAAAGAATGTAGAATTTATCTGGTCAAGCGAACAGCAGAAAGCTTTTGAAACATTAAAAGAAATAATGTCAAAAACCCTGTAGTGAAAATATTTGATCCAAAAAAGGACATAACACTCACTACAGATGCAAGTGAACATTCAATATCGGGAATATTATCACAAGAAGGACATCCGATCATGTATTTGTCGAGAAGGTTAACGAACACTGAATTTAGTTAGAGGCAGGAGAATAAATCATAATAAAAGTACTTATAACATTATTGCTACTACTGATAAAATAGTTTAGTGTTATGTAAGCTATAAGCTGACAGTCTACATTTATACATGAGCTAATTAAATGCATAGGTTTGCTCTGCTAACTCACTAAAAGACATATGCAAATTATTCTAAAAAATATTTACAGGACAACAAATATTCTAGATAAAAACCAGTTATGCTGACAGTCAAGGTTTAAGATTGGTGATTCAAGAATAACATTCTTCTAAATAGATCGATTGATTGGAAAGAAAAATTATTTATATATGACTTTGTATGACTATGATAAGTCATTTGGATCAAGAGAACATGGGACAATTTTTAACTCGATAAGCTGGGTATTGAAAAACTATTCATACAGGGTCCGATCGGTAAATTATCGCCATTTTTCTTTTTAATTTCGTGAATGCGTTTGTTTGTTTTCTTTCTTATTTTGTCGACTTCATCATATATCAGGGCCAGTTGGGCACCGTTTTTGAGAAAAAGAGTACCATGACGCAGTTCACTCCCGCCAGAAATATGGAACATTTCAAAGTGTTTGGAAGTCAATCCGAGGACAGTGCAGAGGATTCAGAAAGAGTTGAATCAGTCAAATAGATATTACAAACGTATTTGGAGCGGGTATTAATGATGGCGATATTATGCATCCATTCACCGTAACACAGGAGCTCAGACTCACAAAAATCATTCCAAAATATATTTACAGTTAGGACAACAAATATTCTAGATAAAAACCAGTCGTGCGGAACAGTCAGGTTTAAGATTGGTGATTCAAGAATAACACATCTACTAAGTAGATCGATTGATTGAAAAAAAATATCTACTTTGTATAACGATGAAAGGTCATTTGTTTCAGTAGAACACGGGATAGTTTTTAACTAGCTAAGCTTGATATTGAAAAACTATTCGGACTGGACACGATCGGTAAATTATCGCCATTTTCTGTTTTTAATCTCGTAAATGCGGTTTTTTTTTGGGGTCATTTTTTTTCTATTTTGTCGACTGCACCATATAAAAGGTACACTTGGGTACGGTCTGTGAGAAAAAGAAAACCATGATGCAATTCACTCCGCAGGAAATTTAGAACATTTCAGAGAGTTTGGATGTCAATCTGAGGACAGTGCAAAAGATTAGGAAAGAGTTGGATGAGTCTAATGGTGATTACGAGGGTCTTTATTGTAATCACTAGTGATGGCGATGTTATGCGTCCATTCATCTTTCCACAGGGCCTCAGAATCTACGCATAGCTCTACATCAAGTGCCTTCAGAAGATCAAGAGGTTGGTTGATGGAAGACCCTATATCTGGCAATATGACTCTGCAATATGCCACACAAGCTGGAGAACCCAGTCATGGCTGAGAGATCATTTCTGTGCCCACATCACTCCTTCCATCTGGCTACCTATCTACCCAGACTGCAAGTCCCTTGATTATTAGTTGTAGGGCGTAGCTGAACGAAAGACAAAAAAAATCCTCGTAGAACCAAAAATGAACTGAAGGCAAGGATTATGGCAGCATTCACCAACTTAAACAAGGAGACCGTCCAGAAGAGATGAAGGAGGTTCCGAAGTCGTCTGGAGGCCGCGGTTGGAGCCAGTGATGTTTTTATTGAATAAATTTACTCAGTCAGTTATGTGCCATACGTGATACACTCTCAGGTAATCGTGTATCTTTCGATACATGATTGACGAGGCAGATTTTTCCCATTTTTCGCATTAGGTTGTCATTTATTAATGCAGTAGACCAGTTGCCATCCAAGGCTATAGAACCTGGTCTGTCTTGCTATTTACACATAGCTGTGGGGGGGAAGAGAATTCATACCTTTCTCAAGGGTATTATCACGTAAGTGAATGTAATGGATTCGACTGGAATTCGAATTTGGCTCTCTGTTTCCTCAAACCGAGCCGCTATTAGAATGTAATAATTAAAAGAAATATGAGAACATGGTTAGAACATTCGCATTATGAGACCCTCTGGCTCTTATAAAGGTTAGTAAGTCAGTCAGTTATGTTCCATACGTGATACTCGCTTAGGCGATCATGTATCTTTCGATACATGACTGACAAAGCAGATTTTTCCCGCATTAGGTTGCCATTTCTTTCTGCGGTAAAACAGTAGCCATCCAAGTCTATAGAACCTGGTTTGTTCTTTTACTTACCTATATGCAGGGGGAGAAGAAGAGGATTCATACCTTTCCCAAGGGTATTAGCATGTAAGTGAATGTAATGGATTCTACTGGAATTCGAACTCTGTTCTCCTATTCCTCAATGCGATCGGCTATCCATTACTCCACCTTTAATATCGTGTAAAAAAAAATGCAAACACAGGAAAAGAAAGAGGGAAAAACGTTATTGCGTGTCCAATAAGTCCACTAGGCGAAACAAATCCGTACTTCTCTCCGCGTCTCAATCTCCAATACACCACTACACGTCAGAAGCGAAAAAAAAAACTGCTCTTGAATAAGCGTACCATGCTTTTCTGCACCTGACCCATCCATCGCTCAGCCAATGAGCGCCCAGAACCAACCAATAAAAATGGCTACAATCGACAACACCACTTCCATCAGCATGCAATGTTGCCCTATTCACTGTCCGTCCGATTCGCTGTCTCCACACACCCTTGCAAAACATAGACGCGACTGTGGCCCTTTTGGGTGGCCGAGTTAAGTCATCGCTACTAGTATTTCAATATATTTTTGTGCAATTTTGATAAATATATTTTTTAAAATGTGATGTCAGTATAATTTTCATTTTGCGTAATTTAGACGACAATTTATCCATCGCACCCTGTATAATTTTTGCTTAATAACAATATCAAGTAACCTGTACAAAATTAATACAGAAATGTAAAAGATTTGAAAACTTTATAAATTATTCTAACTTTTTAAATGAAAACAATTCTTGTAAAAATTTATTATTGATCGAAAAACAAAATTTTCTTAAGACATTAGTGTCGATAATATATCTTATTCATAAAAGTATTTAAAAGCTTTTGTAATTAAATAATGTCTTAGTTTTATTGCATTTTTTTTAATGTTACAGTTCAGAGCAAATTTTCAATAGTTGGTATTTTGTTTTATAAAAAAATTTAACTTCTCCAATGAATTCTGCGTATTATTAATATAAACTTTAAATGGTACATAAATTAATTTCTAGAAAATAATAAAAATAATTCGGGGAGTAATAGATGTAAAAAGAATTATTTACCAATTTCCTTCATTTGTAAATAAGTCCTGGAAATTTTATTAAAATTTGACAATTATTTGATTTTTGCAAGAATTTCCAAATCACTGTGTTTTCACCGCAAAAAAAAGACGGCAAAAGGGAGTGAGGAACTAAAGATTTGTAAATATTTAGTCCCCAACCCTCGCTTTCAAGCAAAATTTGGAGTGTTCTACAAATAATTTAATAACCAAAAAAATCCTTTGTTCTTTCTTTCTATTAATAACATAAATATTTTGTCGGTAAAACTTCGTTTTTGTTAAGTTAGATATATTCTTTCATTATGATATGCACATTTGTTAGAGAATCGGTGAAGGTATCGACTTCAGATGAAAAAAAAAATAAAATAAAATATTCACTTATAACATTCTGTATTTACATTTGCTATGTACTACCTATCCTATGGACAGTACGTGTGCAACGTAATTACTAATACACATTTTTCCCGTAAAGAATGTCATTGTCCCTCTTTTCAATATATATTTTTATAAAAATATTATTTGTTCGTTATGAAATATCATTGTGTTTGTTCGTAGTTCCCATGTGTCTCCTTGCAAGCAATATTTTTTTTTTGTCCCAGGTCGCCACTCTTCCCATTTCTATTGTTTAAAATAATGTGGAATGAAAAATGTCATTTTGAAAACGGAAAGAAGGGTTTCGTACAAAGTTGGTGACGCTGTGTATTTATTGAGACTAGAAGGACATTGTGTATTGCGAGCACCTTTCGCAAAACCAGATGTTAAATTCAAATAATTGTTTTTTCCTAAATGAACGGATTAAAGTCAGCAACGGTTGAAAAGTGTCCAAAATTAGCTAGTCGGTAGGGGATTATGGGATTTAATATAGAGCTGGTGCACTGTAGACATGTACATGTTCACATATAAACAATTAAAAAAAAAAAGAAACAAGAAAACGGACTTCTACTACGGACCGTTTATTCTTATTTTTCATTTGTTTTTTCTTAATAGAAACTGTAGGGAAATCAAAGTTCAAAATGTCACTTGGGTGTGCCGTATTCTGGTTCAGAAGTAAGTTATTGTAAGCAATGATAAGAATAGTCGAATTCGTGTCAGCTATGTGCTGAGATGGAACAACCAAAGTAAAGCAAAGTACTTACTTCATCGGTGGAAGTTCAGCAAAACACGTCCGGACGCTATACGTTGGAAAGTGGAAAGAGAGAGCGGTTCTGTCCTTTTTGAGAAGTGGGGTCATAAAATTGCGCAGATCACAAAAACTCTATTCCTAGCATTATTGGAAACTTTTTCTTTTTTTATATTTTATATTTTTATTGATTTTATTTCATTTTTCGACAGTACCGTCTTGCATATTAAGACAACGGGAAACCATATGTTACTTGGCCGAATCGGAAGACCATATATATCTTGGCCGAGACGGTAGAACATATATTTCTTAGCCGAGTCGGCAGAATATGTTTCTTGGCCTAGTTGGCAAAACATATTTTTTGGCCGAGTCGGCAGACCATAGGCTTCTTGGCCGAGTAGGAAGACCATATATTTCTTGGACGAATCAGCAGACCATATAATTCTTGACCGAGTCGGCAGACCATATATTTCTTGGTCGAATCGGCAGATCATATATTTCTTGACCGAGTCGGCAGACCATATGTTTTTGACCGAATCAGTAGACCATAGGTTTCTTGGCCGAGTCGGCAGACCATATGTTTCTTGGCCGAATCAGCAGACCATATATTTCTTGGCCGAGTCGGCAGGCCGTATATTTTTTGGCCGAGTCGGCAGGCTACATGTTTATTCAGCGAGTCGGCAGACCCTATAATGCCTGGCCAAGTCGGCAGAAATTAGTGTCGAGTCCCTGAAATGTCCTATTAAACCTGATATACTCACTAGATCGTCCATTATCGGAATAACTCTTATTTGAATTCATACAAAATATTCTTATTGCGAATAACTTCAGTTCCCTGGAAGACTGAAAAAAAAACCCAGTTCATCACCCAGAAAGATGCCAAATTCTAGGAGGATAAAATCAGGAAGTGGTGCATATATTTCTGAAATATGTTTAAATAAGTACAAATATATACGTATAGTCTTTGCGATTCACCTAAAAAGGCTACGCTATTTTATCTGATCCGATTTGAATATTCAAACAAGTCTGCGTAAATAATTTAAATATATCATGTCAATTAGTTTATGTTCTGATCCTTTCAAGTTCGCGGATTAATTATTTTGGTAACCTTAGAAAATTGATTAAGAAAAATATTAGGTTGGTGCAAAAATAATGTCGTTTTCTCACATAGTAAAATATGTGAGAAAACGACATTAATTTTGTGGGACCGAGATGCCTACCTAGTATCACGCTTAAATTCATACAGTTTGGGAACCAGCGAGTGTAGATCGTCGGAGGAGTTGCCGTAAAAATACATTAAAAACATTAAACATTAAAAAAAACATTAAAAACATATATATATATATATATATATATATATATATATATAATTATTTATTTTTAAAGAAAAAAAAAATTTTATAACATAAATATGTTATAAAATCACTACAAAAATAGCCATTTTGTTTCAACACCCTCGGTGTCTTATCAAGTGATGACGTTGAATGTAAAACTTTTACATTTTTTTTTTTACATTCAACGTCATCACTTGATAAGACACCGAGGGTGTTGAAACAAAATGGCTATTTTTGTAGTGATTTTATAACATATTTATGTTATAAAATTTTTTTTTTCTTTAAAAATAAATAATTATATCTGCTCTACTTTGTATTGAGCACTCTTTTAAGAATAGTAATTGTTGGTTATTGGAATTCATTCCATATACACCAATCATATACTTGGATATATATATATATATATATATATATATATATATATATATATATATATTATAGACGAAAATAAATATAATACAGGTCGTAAGGTTATTATTAGTAGTTGTATTTTGAATATTTTAAGTGTAAGCGTTTTTTGAATATAGTAATATGCCAATTCACGAAGTTTTTTTTATTGTAACTCTTTTTTTTTTTTGTTTTTCTTTTTAGTGACATCAACTAAATGGTCCAATTTTCGACCTATATTACATTTATTTAAATCTATGAAGTTACCTGAAAATTAAAAAAAAATAATATCCATGTCTGATGACGATAATATGAGAATTATCGAAAGTACTTGCAAATTGACGGAACATCGAATCCATTTTACAATTTGTAAAAATAAGGATCCTTTATTAAATCTGTTAGTAAAGTGAATTCGCCATTAATTATATGCATTAAATTTTCTGATTTCTTCTTTGTACGACTATTTCTTTGCAACATATATATATATATATATATATATATATATATATATGTTACATATATGTGTGTGTAAGTAAGTGTGTGTGACTACATAAATATTTAGTCAAATCTCTACACAAATTGGTTTTACACTCTATTGAGATTTTTATTGATTTTCATTCTGTTTTACTCTTATTCTTTTTGCGAGCAACTGAGAAACACTTTCTCAAAAGAAATACCGCCAGACACACAATTACTAAAGCAGCCATAAAAAAGACAGCAAAAATATCAAGCATCAAAAACTGATACAACGGAATGTCTTGAACCTCTGATCTTAAATGATCGCCTCCATATTTCAGGATCTCATTGACAAGACGAGCTACTCTGGCCGATGGGAGATCTTGGGATCGAAATATTTCGCTCATCTTTGCAATGTTTTTCTTGTACTTTGGATTCTCAATGACTTCCTCGATATTTCTGACCAACTCGTCAACTGTGAAATTATTAAGATCCATTGAGATTCCGAAAGATTTCAATTGCATGTTCTGACTATTAATAGGTTGATCCGCAAGAACAGGAAATGCAATTATGGGAACAGCGTGGTACAAGGTTTCATATTGACCGCTGTTACCACAGTGAGTGATAAACAATTTTGTTTTTGGATGGCCGAGAAGATCGTTCTGAGGTAGCCATTTTGTTAGTAGAACATTTGGACGGGAATAAGACGAATTTGAATGTTTCCAGACGACATCATATTTAATCTTACTGAAGGCGTCTTCCATTTTCTTTACATGAACGCCCCAACTGACAGTACTTCCTGGAGATACAACAATGACTCCATTTTTAGAAGCATTAACAAATTCCAAGATTTTTCCTTTGAGAGGTCCTGCCGGATGGACAGCTATTCCACCGATGTATTTGACATTTGGAAGTCCTGGTAATGCCGGGCTTATAAAATAATCTGCATCTACAACGTACAATTGAGCTCGTCTTAAGAGTTCATCAAAAGAAATATCCGGTCGTTGGGGTGCGTAGACTTTCATATTTCTAGCCGGAGTTCCTCTTGCTGGTTTTATATATTCTAAGCCGTTAAGCCATACATTTCTGAGCCTCGTTAAAAGAGATGTTGTATCTACGTGACCAATACCTAAGCGTGCAAAAAGGGAAACCGCCCATGGTGTTCGGTGAATGTTGATCTGGTTGTGTAGCCCTTGAAGGATAAAGGGTATTTTAAGTCTGTACGCAAAAACAGCCAGACAATTGCTTATAAAATTCGCATCGACAACCGCAAGGGACGCATTTAAAGACCTCAGCTTCAGAAAGATTTCTTCGTTTAAAAGATAATGATCACAGAGTTTATGTAGATAATGAAAAGTTTCTTTAATCGGGGGATTGCTTCGAAAGTGTAACATTTCTATTAGTAAATCATTAAACGTCTCAAATTCTGGGAAATCTTCGACTGTGACGAAATCGATTCCTTCTTTCACTTGACCGAATTTCCCTTGGAATTTCTCAGAGATCATAATGAAACTGGTGTGTCCGTAATTGGTCAACTCCCCAGCCACTTTCACCATCGGATTGATATGGCCATAGTAAGGTAAGGACAGGAAAAGTATGTTGTCAGCACTGGTCAGTCGATCTGACAGGATAGCAACAGTTAGGACTAGTAGTAATATTAGTTTCATTGCAATGATCGGAAACTGTTTCTTTTCAAAATAATGCCAGAGAATGAATCTGTAAAAGAAAAAAAAAAGTATATCTTAAAATTATGCATTCGTTTTTGCAAGCAGAACACAGAGATAAACACAAAAATTTCAGGATGGTCAAATAGTGGCTTGGAATATTTCGATCAAATTAGCAATCAAGGTGATTTTAACATAAACGCTCAAACGACGCGTTTTTTTTTTCTTTCTTGCAGTATTCTTGCCATTTCAGCTTTTTGTTGAATTTTTCCCATTTTAAAAGATTTGACTTAATTCAAATTTTCATTTATTCTTAAACGAAAGGATTGAAAAAATTTCAAAAATAATAAAAATTCTTTGGCTTTTCCTCTTAATAATAACAAAGACTTTGACGATAAAACTTTCTTTTTTATTAAGTTTGGAGCCTCTTTTCATGATGTTTTTTCAGTGGAGGGGTACCCAATCTAATATAATCTAAATTGTAGGTTGTACAGGATTTCACAAGCTTTTGTTCTTTTCGATAAGACGTAATTTACAAACGTCGTACCAAGAAGAGACCCTATCACAATGTCTAAGACAAAAGTACCCTAACTACATGTAAGTAAATTACATACATAACAAGGTTTCTTGAGTTCCTGTTTTCTCTATAGGACATATAATAATTTTCAAACGTCGGCCCAAGAATGAAGCCTATAACAATATCAACATTGTACAATCTTGCAGAATAAAAAAGAGTGTTTATAAAAATAGCATAAGGCATAATGTCATCCACAGCAACACAGACGAACACATTTTCGGCATCAGGTATTGCTTTTATATGGCGAAGGATAATGAGAATTCCTTGTATGGAGTTTATACCATTTGTAGAACAATCACACTGTCAAGACAAACACTCAGTTGTGGAACAAGCTGAGCAAAGCCTCCTCCACCTTGAGAAAGAGAGCTATTTATGGTACTATGGAGCATCTCATTTTGCTCAAGTGGGATAGTCCATGATTGGGCTGTGATTGGCTGCTGGTACATGAGTGGAGGTATTCCTGTATAAATACCAGCTTAATTCCAGTCAGTTTGCGAGGTTTGTATTGAGTTACAACCTGCTTTACTTTTGCCTGCCAGCTGGACGCTAGCTGGGACCCTTAGACCGGTAAGTGTTGTTCTATTGTTGTTCTACACCATTAAGATGAGTCATAAGGAATTTCAGATTTTGGGAAACCAATTGTAATGACGAATGTATGATCTTAACTATTAATCACACGTGGCAGTTAAGAAAAAAACTAAATACATTAGCATAGCTTAGATTTAGCATTGTAATGTCAGCGTACACCGTGGATTAAAGAATTAATTCCTTAAACCTTTTAATTGATGGCATTGAATTTGCGTTTAGGTCGTAAATGGAAGTTCAAGTAAAGAAAGAAGGTTATGGAGACATCTCGAAAGATATGTACTAGTTGCAAAGTTTCGTTCTGGAAAGATGTTGGAAGATGTACGTCGGTCTCTGATGACGAAAACCTAATGCCATTAGTGGAAAGCAATCCACGAACTGGTATGTATGTTAAATTGATTATAGATACGCCTTAAAAATACACAGTTTTTCGGACCTCAATGTCACATTACATAAATACTGGTATTTTTGGTATTTGCAAAAGAATATATTCAGAAATACATAATAGAAAAGTCGTATTCAAAGGTACATAAGAGAAAATATATTTTAATAAAAATATATTATATATATATATATATATGTGTGTGTGTGTGCGTGTGTGTGTATAAATATAAATATATATATATATATATATTGCGTGGATATTGGAGATTGCGTGTATCGGTGTTATTATGACGACGATTCCCTACCACTTCCATAGTAACACCAATACACGCAATCTACATAAACCCAAAATTTTAAAAAATTAATGAGGTTGTCTGACGATCGCAAAATCGTGAAACCCAGGGTCACAAACTCAAATCAATCCAACCAAATATATATATATATATATATATATATATATATATATATATATATATATATATTACATAATTGCTCGAGCCGTTACCATAGTAATTTTAATTTTAATAATAAATAGGCTTATAATAACGAATAAAAACGCGTAAATTTCAAGAATGAGTTGTTCCTAAAATTACGCTTGATGATGGAACAGAGCTGAGTACTTTGATTCAGTTTAATTCAAATAATTATATTGAGGTTTTCAGCTCGTGTTTTAAAACATGAAAACTCTTATGTAGCGATGGAATCATATTTTTAAATAAATAATTATATTTAGGCTCTACTTTTGTATCTAGCACTGTTTTATTTAAATATAACCAAAAATACTAAAGAACTTCGGATTGTTTACCTGACGAGTTCTTTCCTATTTATTTTCACACACATACATATATATATATATATATATAATACATATTTAAAGACATTTTTATGCTTAACATTCTTTTTATAGATACAAGTATTTAAGTAAATGCTCTGTTTATAATGAACAGTATTAAACAACATTTACTAGCCTGAATGTCCAAGAAATTTTCATAGAAAATATGTCTTTCGACAGGATTCGAACCTGTATCCTATACAGAACTGTCATATAGACTGATGTACCTTACCGCTCGGCCACAAAGAATCGTCCGGTTGGCAAGGTCGAATTTACTGCCTATAAACTTCATTTTTCCATGAATCTCCCACGGACATTCATAACTGCTCATCAACTGTAACTGTATCAAATGTTACTGTATCAAATGTTACCAAAGACGTTACACATTATGAAATGTACAAAGTATATAGGATATTTAAATGTCTTTAAATAATTGTCGGACTTTGTCCATTTCATAATATATATATATGTGTGTGTGTTAATAAAAATATATATTACATATTATATATATATATATATATATATATATATATATATATATATATATATATATATATATAAATATATATATATATTATATATGCAGTGAAGCCTGGCGGGTTTGAGACTTATTTGTGACAACATCATTAAATTTTTGACAGCAGCGACATATGTCAAATTTCTGAAGAATTCTAACAACAGACTATCGTCCAGGTATTTCCGTGCGTCCAAATTCCAAGCAATAATTAAATAAAAATAAAGGAAACATGGTTTCATGCCTGTTAAATAAATGATTTGTATTTACAAATATATGTACATGAATCCAAAGAAGTCAACGAAGTTAAAGTATTAGTCTTTGAATCGTTTGGTTCACAGGAAAATAATTGCGGTTTAGAAAATACATTGTTGTTGTTGTTGTTGCTATGGATGGTTCATTTGAAGTCACCGACTGACCATACTTCCTGTTGTTGGAGATGACTTATTTGAATTCGCTGATCCATGTTTCTTTCAACACGCGATGGGGGAAGGAGAAAACTATGTAGCCACGTCTTCCCTAATGCTTGAACGGGTTGGAGGAAATCGCATCTCTGTTCAATGAAAGTTTAAATCTGTGGATTTTTATCAGAATTTTTTCCTGAAAATAAACTAGAGAAAAATAGGGGTTTAGTTTTCTCTGATTGATCAAATCTATTAGATAGTGATGTTAATTTCTAACCCAAAATGAGTGTTTGATATAAGGGCTGTTTTAAGCTGCCTGTAAAATCTTTCAACCAAACCAAGCTTATAAGTACCACAAGAGTCCTTTAATACATACTTTTCTTTAGCAGGTCTGGCAAGACAGCTGCTGCTACGGTGTTTTTGTTCCTATTTTTATTATGCGCATGTCATATTTTTCTTAAAGAAGTTTCTTTGAGCTGAAATAGGCTTATTACACAGGTTTATATAGTAATTTTATTGAATTATATGCAACCAGTTTATAGCTTTTCCCTTTTCCCTTAGGAGGCCTCGTGACATATCGAAAAAAAGCGATAAGAAATTTATGTCAGACAAGTTAGAGGGCGTTTCTTCTCTTGGCCCTTTTGTCCGCCAGTGCTTTTCTTCTCTTGTTTGTAAAGCCTACCTTCAACACAATTAGTGACCTTGACGAGTTTACTTCTTTAGATCCGTGGAAATTTTCAGCGTTTTACAAATTTAGTTCAATCGTCCGGGGTAGTACGCACATTTACAGTTGTAATAACATCTACGACCCTATAGTTGTTCTCTTAGTCTCAATCAGTCAATCTCAAGACTGAACTGCATAATAATCCTTAAATATAGATAGATAGATAGATAGATAGATAGAAACCGACTGAAATAGATGGACTGATATAAACACACTGAAATAGACTGATATAATCAGACTGAGATAGATAGATAGATAGAAACCGACTGAAATAGATGGACTGATATAAACACACTGAAATAGACTGATATAATCAGACTGAGATAGATAGATAGATAGATAGAAACCGACTGAAATAGATGGACTGATATAAACACACTGAAATTGATATAATCAGACTGAGATAGATAGATAGATAGATAGATAGATAGATAGATAGATAGATAGAAACCGACTGAAACAGATGGACTGATATGAACACACTGAAATAGATTGATATAATCAGACTGAGATAGATAGATAGATAGATAGATAGATAGATAGATAGATAGATAGATAGATAGCCCCCTTTCCATCTCAACTTTTTGCCGAAACTGAGAACTAAAAAGAAAATTAAATTTGTTGTCTTGGTCTCAATCTATGAAAATGCTATTGAATAGAATTCTATAATTCGTCTAAAATCAAATCTAAAATCGGTACCACCATTGATTTGCTAAAAAAAATTATCTTCAAAATCTTTGTTATTATTAGGGGGAAAGACCAAATGAGTTTTTGATTATCAAATTATATTTTTATCTCTGTTCGAAAGTTTTCGTTAAAAATATTGTTTTTCTCTCGTAAATGATGGTGATGGAGGATGTGGCAAATATTACGAGAGTGCCGTCGCGGTAAAAAGCACATTAATTTGGAAATTATTGCAAAAATCAAATAATTGTCGGATTTTAGTGAAACTTTCAGGAGTTATTTACAAATGAATGAAATTATTAGAGAAAGGTTTCTTTTAGAAAGCCTTTAAAAATATTTTTTTAGAAAAATCTGCTACCCCCACTTAATTAATTTTATGAAATTTCGATAAATTAAGTTTATCCCGCTTAATTTTTATATTAGTTAAAAGCATATGTCCTTGGAGAATTTAAATCATCAATTTATTTTTGCAAAACTGGAACACCAGTTATCGAAAATCTTCTCTGAATCATAAAATAAAAAATAAAACTAAGACATTATTTAAGCTTTTAATTGCTTTTATGAATACGATATATTATGCGTACTATTTTCTTAAAAAAGGGTTTTTCGATGGATAATTAAACAGTATAAGAATTATTTTCATTTTTTTTAAGTTTGATTAGAATAATTTATAAAGTTTTAAATCTTTAAAATTTCTGTATTAATTTGTATCGTTTGGTAATATTGTTATGAAGTAAAATCTAGATGAATATAAAAGCTTAATATAATTCAACGACCCGCAATTTTGAAAATAAATTGTGTCTGTGCCGATAACTCTAGTAAATTTAAAGCCAAAGTACCTAAAATTCAATAACGTTAGATTATGGAGAATATTTTCCCAAATTTTTAAGATTACTGTGTAGTTAAAAATTATATAAAAAAGGCGCTAACTTTATATTCCTAAGTAAAATTTAGATAAACTTCAGTCTGTAAGCCTTTCTGCGATATTTTAAACTTAAAGTAAATAATATTTGTTTCAAATCAGCTTAATGAGACTTTAAGTCAGCTAATATTCTTCAAATAAAGTCTCAGAAAAGTCTATTTTATTTTTGAAAGATTTGTTAATAAAAAGAATTACATTGTGATGAAAGATGTTTAAAAAATGGGGCAGAAATCAGTAATATTAGCAATTTCAAAACGAAAACCCCACCCAGTCAATTTAAATCAGTTTTGAAATACAGCAAAGAAATTTTTTATTTTTTTTGGAATAACTTATTTCTGAAATTTACGTGTTAAAACACGTAAATTTCAGAAATAAGTTATTCCCAAAAAAATTTTGCTTGAAGATGGAACAGAGCTTACTTTTGTATCGAGCACTATTTTTTAAAAATAATAACAAAAATACTAAAGAACTTTGGATTATTTACCTAACCAGTTCTTTCTTATTTTCTACATATTTTCACACACACACACACACACACACACATATATATATATATATATATATATATATATATTAGGTTGGTGCAAAAATAATGACAGTTTTTGACGTATTTTTTAATGTCAAAAACCGTCATTATTTTTGCACCAACCTAATATATGTATGTAAGCAAATATATGGATATAGATCCGACAGTATGAAGAAAAATATACGGAAAAAACAAACAAAAATCCTTATATGCAATTATGCTGTTTTAATGTTAATATAATGTCAACGTCGGACGTTTCGGTCTAATAGATCATCTTCACGCACGGTGAATACTAGACCTGGCTTCTTTAATATTTCCCCTTTTCTAGCAAGATTAATGCTCGACAAACGTACATATAAGTTTTAGATTAAAATAAAATTCTTTTCATTTTTCATTCAAAATACTCTATTTTAGGAATACGTTTTCACAACATCGCCCACGTGACGACGACGTGATCATATTTAAACGGAACGCTGCGCTGATCTTATAAAAAATTTCAGTTATCTGTTTGGATTAGTCTTGCTCTTATGTCCATCATCTTTTTCATGTTGAATTAAATATAGTGTAATGTTAATTATGTTTTATGAATATGTCCTGAAGATGCTCTATTAGACCGAAACGTCCGACGTTGACATTATATTAACATTAATACAGCATAATTGCATATTAGGATTTTTGTTTGTTTTTTCCGTATATTTTTCTACACACACACACACACATATATATATATATATATATATATATATATATATATATATATATATATATATATATATATATATGTGTGTGTGTGTGTTTTCATCTCCCCAGAATTATTATAAATTGTGGAACTTTAAAGCTTCAGTGTACAATTCAATTATTTGATGACTACGATACAAGAGTTTATATCTTACCTTGTGAAGCGACTTGTACTCACTAAATTTGAAAACTTGAAAATATCCCCACCACGAATGACATAACGGAAAAAAGATAATTTCTTTTAATAAATATTGATGTAGAAAATCAGGTGCTTGCTGTATCTAGGTGAGTGCATGTCTACGTATTTGTGTGTGTGTTTATTAACATCGCACACAAGTTCGTCTTTTCCCTTGTCACCACGTTGGGAATTATCACACTGTTATCTACAGGTCACAAGCGGAGAAGGTCAGATGTACTTTAATTGACCCCCATGAATATTTACTCTAGCTATATTTAGTAAAAGGATTTATGAAATTTTTCATGTGGAGATTCGTTTCTGAATTTACTATTTACTGAGCTTTGTTTAGTATTGGTAAAAATTGCCACGAATATATAACAACCAATTGGGAATCTAAGTCACCCCATTGTTGTAATAGTAACCCTGACTATGCCGTTAATCATTACCTCACGCCGAGGCGGCTTTATTTTAGAAGTTTAGCTAAGTTTTTATACAAGGACATAAAATCCAGAGATGGATATGCAACGTGATAGACCCAGGCTTCCCTTTGTCTTTTCTACAAATATTTTTTTATGGAAACTGCTCTGACGTGCTATTTTCACTGGTACCCAAAATGCATGAATTTAAGCGTGCTACTAAGTTGACATCTCAGTCCCAGGCTTTCACTGTCGAAACAGTTAAATGCAACCTCCTCTTCTACCCCAACAGATTCTTCTCTCGCACTTCCCGGCAGTTTAATTCCCTTCCTCTTACTTGCTTCCCTGATAACTATAATCTTCAAAAATTCAAAAGTAATGTCAATCGACATCTTCTGATGCCTCGATCATGATCCCCGTCCTTCTCTATATCCTATCCTCAATCACTTCTCTTTACTCTTACGCTCACTACCTGTAACCCCTTGTGTGCTAGTGGCATTCCCGCCTTGCCTGGGGTGAGGGAAATGCTTAAAAAACGTTTGTAGTGCCGAATGAGGATCAATATATTTATATATATATATATATATATGTATATATATATATTACGAAATTGACAAAGTCCGACAATTTATTTATTAAAGACATTTTTATGTTTAATGTTCTTTTTATAGATACAAGTATTTAAGTAAATGCTCTGTTTATAATAAACAGTATTAAATAACATTTACGGGCCTGAATGTCCGAGAAATTTTCATAGAAAATATTCGTTCTTTGACAGGACTCGAACCTGCATCCTATACGGAACCGTCATTTACGTTGTAGCCTAACGGTAAGGCACGTCAGCGTAAATGACGGTTCCGTACAGGATGCAGGTTCGAGTCCTGTCAAAGAACGAATATTTTCTATGAAAATTTCTCGGACATTCAGGCCGGTAAATGTTATTTAAGGCTGTTTATTATAAACAGAGCATTTACTTAAATACTTGTATCTATAAAAAGAACGTTAAACATAAAAATGTCTTTAATAAATGTATATATATATATATATATATATATATATATATATATATATATATATATATATATATATATATATCATAGGAAACCGACGAGGTCGGTAACGATTAGACCATGTCGATGTGCCTAAGAGATTTTATAAGGTTAGCTTATAAAAAGCAGAAGGATATGTACCTGTGTTTATTGATTATGCAAAAGCCTTTGCTAAAGTACATCACAAAAAATTGTTGGGAATGTTAGATAAACTTAATATTAAATTGAGGCGATTCTGTGAGAATTAGAAGCCCTACCAGGATCCATTATTGGCGGTCACAATCTTAATAGTATAATCTATGCAGACGACACAGTGTTGATAGCAGGAACAGAAAGTAAACTACAAGAACTCTTACAGATGATAGCGAAGGAAAGCGAGAAGAGACTAAACATCAATTGCAAGAGGACGGGATGCATGGCTGTTAGCAAAAAGAACAAGAAATATCTGAGAAATGTTTTAAAAGAAGACAGAAAGTGCAACACTGGGATACAGCGAAAGATGCCTTCAAAACATTAAGTAAAGTATTAAGAAATAAAAAAAAAGCTTCGTTAGAAATTAAAAAAAAATAAAAAAAAGAGTACTGAACTATTAATATCACTCCTCCTATATGCTGAACAATCTTATCCCAAATGAAGAAGAGACCTAAATAAAAAAAATGTGTTTCTACAGAAGGATGCTGAGAATACAATGAACCGAACATTTGTGCAACGACGAAGCTTTAAAAAAAATGGAAACAAAAAGACACCTATAATTAACATCACGAAGACATAGCTGACATTTCTAGGGCACATAATGAGAAAACAATGCTTGGAAGATGTGATACTGTTATGGTGAAACACCCCTATTCTATAGTTAATAGACTCTCCCATCTAATATAAGCAGGAGTAGTAAGAGAAACAAGAGTCGGTTGATGTCGGACGACAGTTAGTCGAATACGAAAGTATCAGCGATCACAACAAGATTACTCTGCGTAATATCTATTATATCAAATTCCTAACGTTTTGTACGTCGAATCTATTTTAGTACCGATTTAGTACAAATACAAACCTCCACTGCGAAATCACTCCACAACAGATACTCACAGGATATACTAAAAGCAAAAGAGAGAGAGAAAGGAAGCAACGTATAACCTACTTGATGGGCTTGAGTAAATGGATATTGAAACAAGGTTTATGAGAGATAACAAAAAGATTAAGATTTATTAAAAGCTACACAGAACAGGAAATCGTAGAGAGCCTACATTCTGAAGGGACACAGCACATAGAAGGAGGTTATTTTTTCATAACACTGCAAGTATCGAGTACCCAGTGCGGATAGTCTACCTCATAGTGAAGCACCATGTTTTCAGACACGGCTTACAAGTAAGAGGTACCCAGTGAGGATCGAAAACACTACTCAATAATAATGATCAATCAAGCAAGCTCACTATTACCCACACTGGGTCATTTTGTTGAGATTTAGAAATCATTCAAATACGTTTTCAGATTAGTTGTGCCATATTTTCCGTACCTGCCATATGTGATACACGCTTCTTTCGATACATGACTGACGAGGCAGATTTTTTTTTCGCAGTACGTTGCCATTTTTTTCTGCGGTAGATCAATTACCATCCAAGGCTATAGAACACGGTCTACCCTGCTATTTACTCATACCTGGAGGGAGAAAAAAAAGGATTAATACCTTTCCCAATGGTCAGTCAGTTATGTGCCATGCGTGATACACGCTTAGGCGATCATGTATCTTTCGATACATGACTGACAATGCAGATTTTTTTTCCCGCAGTAGGTTGCCATTTCTTTTTGCGGTAGACCAGTTGCCATCCAACACAGTCTGTCATGCTATTTACCCATAGCTGAGGGGAGAAGAAGATTCATATCTTTCCTAGGGGTTTTAGTGCGTAAGTGAATGTAATGGATTTGACTCGAATTCTCCATTTCCGCAATCTGAACCGCAATGCGTTACGCCACCGTGCCTCCTCTGTTATTACACTTACCAAATTTGTGTAGTTGCTTCATTTTGACGTCTTTAACTTATAATTTGCATAGTTCAGTTAGCCTAACGACTATACATTGTGTCTTCTGATAAGTGACGGTTAGTCTTTTCTTCCTGCATTCCTTTGTTTCAGGTTGATTTGCTGATTTTCGTTAGTGGCATATCAACATCTATTGTCGAAATCTAAATATTTTGAACAGTTATATGGCTTCAACTAAATATATGTAGAACGCAAACGTGTTTCCTCAACTACAGCTAAAATATATTGTTAGCATTTGAAAAACTTAATGAAGGAGATATCTTCTCTGGCACGGGTCAAACTTGCACCCGCCCCACCTCTGTATAGGAAATCATCGTCTGAACCGGCTTGCTCTATACTGCTCGGCCACAGAGGACATAACAGCCTAGCAAAGTTTCAGTTATCTTGTTAAACCACGCCTTTGGGATTATCAGAACGCGAAAGTGTGCATTCTTTAAAATTTGGCTTGGTTGCTTTTGTTTAGCGGCATATCAACACCTCTATGGGATATTTAATGCCTAAATCTAAATATTTTATACAAAATTTAATGACTTCAACTAAATATATTTTGAACGCAATTACATGCCTTCAATTACAGAAAAAATGGATTAGTCATTCTGTTATAAAATGTATTGTTGCATATTCTACTTTAAAATGTATTGCTGGTCATTTTACTATAAATAAGTAATGTTGATAATTTTACTTTAAAAATAAATTTTTATACTTTCATAGTATTTCGTTTTGATTTGGGGTTCACTATTTGCCTATAGCTGGAACCCTAACAGGTGCTACCACCTCGAGTAAAAGTGGAGCTGGGAATAACAGCAATTAAAAAGTGCTTCCACACCCTTTAAATCATCCAATCTTCCGATCTGAGGCCTTGCTGCCGGATGTAGTTTATCATCCTACCCAGGACTTCTTTTTTCATTCTGTCTGCTATCAACATGATGCTATCTGCGTATCTTATCTTGTTAAAATCCACCAATAATAAATCCTGGTGGGACTTATAGTTCTCTTAAGAATGCTTCTCTGTAAATGTTAAATAAATCCGATGCGAAGACATCTTTGTCTTATACTCCTTTCTGTCTGTGTGTACCTAATCAATTCCTTTTCTATCCATATGTAGGCGGTTTACTCCTAGTATATATTCTTAAATTTTACCCAGCCGCCCTCTCCAGATGTAGACGATACTTTCTTGTGTAGAAGTAAGGGCCCGTTTTCTTTCTTTTATGGGTATGATGACAGACTATGGAACACAGACGGCTGCAAGGCCTCTGATCGGAAGAGTAGAGTTTTTGACGATCGTGGAAACACCTTTTAATTGGTGTTGTTTCTAGCTCTTCCCTGAGCCGGGGTGGTAGCACCTATTAAGGCTCCAGCTATGGGAAAATAGTGAACGCCCAAACAAAACACAAAAACTATGAAAAGTATAAGAATACATTTTTACAGTAAAAATACCAACAATACATTTTTATTTAAAAAAAAGATACCAGCAATCCATTTTTATATAAAACAAAATTGCATTTTATCTTAAGTTGAAGACATACAATTGCATTCAAAATATATCTAATTAAAGCCATAAAATTCTTCAAAATGTTTAGATTTCGGCATTAGATAACCCATAGAGGTTGATGTGTCGCTAAACAAAATCAACCAAATCTTTCTATTTTAGGTGTTTATATATTTCTATCGTAACGGTTTTTCCCACACGTGCACATTCTAGGCGTATCTGGGTCGACCACACGTTCACCTGTTGCCGTCAGCCACTGATATGCCGTTGGTTGCACATCTGCACTTGTTGACTAAGTTGCTTTCGCGCAGGTCTACCTGCCGATGAATCTGGATTCTCTGGCGTCACACTGAGTGCAAATTCTATTTTGAAATCATCTGGTGTATGTCACATACTACGAAATGTAGTATGTCGTTTGCTGCATACGTAATCGGGAATAATGCTACAGATATCACTCAATTCTTATTCGCACTAAACCCGACACTAATTGTTTGTCTCAAGGTTCTTGATAAGATCCAGAGACGGATATGCAACGTAATTGGTCCTGATTTGCAGTCGTTCTCTCACAGACGTGCCGTCGCCTTCCTCTGTCTTTTTTACAAATACTTTCATGGTAACTGCTTCGAGGAGCTGCTTTCGCTGATTCCCAAACTTCATGAATGTAAGCATTCTACTAGGCTGGCATCTCGCTCACACCCTTTCACTGTCGAAAGTGTTAAATGTAGCCGTCTCTTCTACTCCAATAGCTTCATATCTCGCACCTCTCGCTTGTGGAACTCCCTTCCCTCTTCCTGTTTCTCTGATAGCCAACTATTCAAATGTAATGTCAATCGACGTCTCCAGTTGCCTTGATCTATCCCCTATCCTTCTCTTCCTCCTTTCCTCTATCACTCCTATTTTCTCTCGCTCCAACTCTCTGTAACCCCTTACGTGCTAGTGGCTTCCCGCTTTGCTTGCGGTGAAACGCTTAAAAAAATTGCTACGTTTGTTTTTTCTCGCTTGAATCTATCTTAAAAATTTATAACTCTACCATTCAACGACGCATTGAATATTTGCTGCCACATCTGTTGTAGTGCTCCTACTATACATTTAAAGATTCTTGATAAAATCCAGAGAGAAATCTGCAATTTTATTGGTCCTGGCCTGGCATCTCGGCTTCAGACACTTACCCACCGCCGTAACGTGCCTTCCATGTGCCTTTTCTATAAATAATTTCATGGTAAATGTTCTGAAGAACTTTCCTCAGTGGTACCTAGATTTTATGAATTTAAGTAATAGACTGGTGATTAGGTCCCATCATTTTATAACTGAAATGGCTAGATGTAACCGTAATTTCTATTCTAGCAGTTTTTATTCACGCACTTCTCGTCCGTGGAACACTCTTCCAGCGTCTGGCTTCCCATTTAAATTTGATATCGAAAAATGTAAATGTAATGTCAATCGTTAACTTCTGTCTTCTCGCTCATTTAATATTCTTTCTGAGTAATACTATTTTTCTTTTTTCTCATACTCTATAACCGCCACCCACCCACTTTGCATCTTAGTGATTTTATCGCATTGCTTGGGGTGAAATGATTAAAAAATTAAAAACTAATGTCAAGATTTTAAGTTATGATGTTGTTAGATATATATATATATATATATATATATATATATATATATATATATATATATATATATACGTTAAAAAATAATAAATTAAAATCATGAGAAATGTTAAAGCCGATACCAATCTAAATTCTCTAGTAGGTGATAATGATCTGAATTCATGGCGGTTTGTATTAGGTTGGTGCCAAAATAATGACGTACTAATGTCGTTTTTTTACGTATTTTTAAGGTTAAAAAACGACATTATTACGTCATTATTTTGGCGCCAACCAAATATATTAAATTGCACATAATTTTGTGTCACGATTACTTTGCTTCTTTTAAGTGATAAAAATTACGAATTTTCGGAGATTTTGATAAAAAGAAAAAATACATAAAACAGTTTCTGAACTAAAAGGTAAGCCATTGCCAGTACCTGAATAGTTTGCTGACCAGATTTAATATCTGAGCAGATAAGGAAAATTATCTTATCACTTTCACTAAGTCAGCTTTGAATGGAAAATAAGGTAAACCACTGACTTTCCCCCCCCCAAAAAAAAAACTGACTAAAACTTCCACAAATTAACATGAGACACATGACATATTTGCAATTTGTAGACTCAGCACTAACCCAAATCCAAGTAGGTCTTGAGATTTGTCGGTCCAGATGCATCTCTAGATATCGAAAATCTTCTCTTAATCTAAAGTAGCAAGATTGTATCCGTCGTAATCTTTCTAGGCTTATCGCAGAGCTTACTGAATCGTAAATTACTTGAAATGTCACTTTTAAAGTAATGATAGCTAGTAAATATGATAATTTTGCATATGTAACAAAAATGGCATAGTATTTAGCATATAAAAACGAACTATGATTGTTTGAAAGACCAGTTATTGCTAACCAGACTTTAACATTATGTCGAGAATATATTACAAATGATTCAACAATCAGCTTTTACAGGGAAAATGTTTTAGTATTTTTTCATAGGGTTTCTCTGCTCATTTTGTCAGATGTCATTTACAATAATTGGGGTTTTACCCATTCGTTTTATATGTTTGTTTGTTTTTTTTTTTTTTGTTTTTTTTTTTTCAGAAATCTGGCCTGCGAAATATACAGCCTGTAAGGACACGATTAAATGCAATCGGCAGAAATGCCCAAGAAACATAATTGGCAAAGTTTGCAATAAACGATAAGATAGAAAAGAGCAGGGCAAAAGTAATACTAAGCAAACAATTATATGGAAGATGAAATTAGACAAAGCAACAGTAATGAAGCAAAAAGATTCACAAACTAAGAATGGTGTTAACACGCAAAAGAGACACAGACAAGCGATCGCAACGTTCCGACTTCAAGACAAAGAAAGGACAAAATTAAGACGTATGAGTCTGAGAAGTGGTCTATCTTATTGGCTAGGAACAAATCCCAGCATGCATTTCTATGATTTGTCTTTAAATTTGTGGAGGTGAAAGTTTTTGCTATCATTTCCTATTATATTCATTGTTATTTATTTTATTTTATTTTTTTTTTTGTGGGGGGAGTCATTTTATTCATTGTTCATATTTATTGGGGTTAACTTATAAATGTTGTTGTTGTTATCATGCACTACAACAAAATTGTAGTTGTGCGCCTATTTTGCCATGTGTATGATGATAAACTACATCCGGGGGCAAGGCCTCTGATCGACAGATTGAAGGTTTTGAGGAGCGTGGAATCAACACCTGACAGTAAGTGGGAGAACTTGTTAGGATACCATCTATGGGTAAATATTGAACCCCCAAATAAAACACTATGAAAGTATAAATATAGTCTTATCGTAAAAATACCAGCAATACATTTTTATATATAAAAAATACCAACAATATATATTTATAGTAGAATTACCAACAATATATTTTATAGAAAATGACCAACAATGCATTTTATTTATAGTTGAAGAAATATAATTGCGTTCAAATTATTTAGATTTCGGTATTAAATAATCCATAGAGGTTGATATGACACTAAAAAAAATCAACCAACAAAACAACCTACATGAAAGATCTCTTTCATGACATTAATTCATATAATATCATACAATTTCTTAAAGAAATCAAACTGTATTTAAAAATATAACTTCAACAAAAGTGCAACATAAAACACACATATCACTGCTTCTAGTAATTATATCCACTGAAACGTGTATATGCATAAAAGCTGAGTATCTATGTTATGTATACTATATTCATTTGTGAAATCAGAATAACATATTTTTATTACTTCAAGGCTCCCAAGGAAATTTAATTTCGGCATTAAATAACCCATAAGGAGTTGATGTGTTTTTAAACAAACAAATCAATCAATATGTGGCTGGTTCGGAGTTCATAGAGAAATTATGGTATTATGACGTCTGTAGTACGAATGAGAATTGTAAATAAGATGTTTTGATGACAAGAAAAATTATTTGAGTTATTGTGCTAGTACATCACCCTGAGAGGTAGCCAGGTGCGCCTAAATTTAACAGAAGGGTAAATTAAGAATTATTTTTACATTTAAAAGATCTATATTTTTAAAATGCTGCAGACGGCAACGATATGGCTAACATGTCGAAGTTAAGTCTTTGTCATTTATTATTTTAAACTGAATGCTAAATTTCTTTAAACTTTGAGAAATAGGTAATCTGACAATATTTGAGGCAGATCTAGTTGGTTTATCTTTTGCCTTTCTCAAGCGACTCACTCACTATCGACCTCTCTAAAAAAAGAATCACAGTCTTCATCAATCCCTTTAACTGAAAACTGTAGCGTTTGCATAATGTAATGTTTGATAAATTCCCTCTGTCGTTTCTACAAATATTTTCATGGCAACCGCTCTGAGGAGTTACTTTCATTGGTATCCAAACTACGTGAATTTACGCATGCTACTAGGCCGGCATCTCAGCTCCACCCTTTCACTGTCGAAACAGTTAAATGTAACAGCTTCTTCTCTCGCACTTCCCAACAGTGGAACTGCCTTCCTTCTACTTGCTTCCCTGATAGCTATAATCTTCAAATACTCAAATGTAATGTCAATCGACATCTTCTGATGTCTTGACCTTGATCCCTTTCCTTCTCTTTATCCTTTCCTCAAACAACTGTCTTTACTCCGGCGCTCACTCATTGTAACCCCTTCAATGCTAGTGGCACTCCCGTCTTGCTTGTGGTGAAATGCTTTAAAAAATGATTATTTCTGAAGACTTTTTCATTCTTTGCAAATTTCATGAATAATTTTTCCTTATTAGAATTTAAAGTGTGCTCCAGAGTTTTACAAAGGTAGGCTAAAAAGTTCATAGGCCGACGACGAAGGGGTTATATCCTGCATACGTTAATTTCGTCTCTTTTTATTAATAAAATTAATTGTTCCATCCAGGTGGACGGAAAACTGACAGTTGAAAGAAGACATCAAAAGTAACTAGTAGATACTTCTCTTGAAAATGTACAAAATTTGGTATCGTGGTATTATCAAATACCTCCAGAAAAAGAGTTTAACCATCAATTCATGCTATGATTAGAAAATTAGGGGAAGGGAGAGCCCTGAAGATTGCCCAAGGTCTGGAAGTCCGGCAACTGTCATCACCAAGGAAAACATTGCTCGTGTTCACCACATAATGATGGCTGACTATAAATTAAAAGGTAGATGCTATTCGCATATCCCGTGAGAGAGTTGAGAATATTCTGCGCAATGAAGTTGGCATGACGAAAGATTCTGCTCAGTGGCTTCCACGACATTTGACACCTGAACAAAAGTACACAGGTTGAGCACATCACGAGAAATCTGACATTATTTGAGGCAGATCTAGTTCATTTCCTTGAAAATTTCCTAAACCAGGATGAGTGTTGGGTTTCAGAGAGACAGTCTGATTAAAAGCACACCAGGCTGATCACATCACAGGAAAATCTTGTTCAAGGCAGATCCAATTGGCTTCCTTGAATTTGTCCTAAACCAGGATGAACTTTGGGTTTCAGAGAGACATTCTGATTAAAAGCACACCAGGCTGATCACATCACAGGAAAATCTTGTTACAGGCAGATCCAGTTGGCAACATTGAATGTTTTCTAACCAAGGATTAGTGATGGGATTCAGAGAGACAATCTGATTAAAAGCGCACCAGTCTAATCACATCACAGGGAAATCTTGTTTGAGGCAGATCTAGTTGGATTCATTGAATGTTTCCTACCCCAGGATGAGTGTTAGTTTTCAGAGAAGCAATCTTATTAAAAGTGCACCAGTCTGATCACATCACAGGAAAAGCTTGTTTGAGGCAGATCCAATTGGCTTCCTTGAATGTTTCCTAACCAAGAATGAGTGTTGGGCTTCAGAGAGACAATCTGATTAAAAGCACACCAGGCTGATCACATCACAGGAAAATCTGGTTTCAAGCAGATCCAGTTGGCTTGCTTGAATGGTTCCTAACCCAGGTTGAGTGTTGGGTTTCTGAGATACATTGTGATTAAAAGCGCACCAGTCTGATCGCATCACAAGAAAATTGGGTTTCAGGCAGATCCACTTGGGAACATTGAATGTTTCCTAACCCAGGATGAATGTTGGGTTTCAGAGAGACAATGTGATTAAAAGCGCACCAGTCTGATCACATCACAGGAAAATCTTGTCTCAGGGAGATCCAGTTGGCTAACTTGAATATTTACTAACACAGGATCAGTGTTGGGTTTCAGAGACACAATCTGATTAAATCGTACCAGGCTGTTCACATAACAGGAAAATCTTGTTTCAAGCAGATCCAGTTACCAACATTAAATGTTTCCTAACCCAGGATCAGTTTTGGGTTCCAGAGACCAATCTGATTAAAAGCACACCAGGCTGATCACATTACATGAAAATCTTGTTACAGGCAGATCCAGTTGGCTTCCTTGAATGTTTCCTAACACAGGATGAATGTTTAGTTTCAAATAGAAAATCTGATTAAAAACGCATCAGTCTGATCACATCACAGGAAAATCTTGTTTGAGACAGATCCAGTTGACTCCCCTGAATGGTTCCTAATCCAGGATGAGTGTAGGGTTTCAGAGAGAGAATCTGATTAAAAGCACACCAGGCTGATCACATCACAGGAAAATCTTGTTTCAGGCTGATCCAGTTGGATTACTTGAATATTTCCTCACACAGGATGAGTGTTAGGTTTTAAAGATATATTGTGATTAAAAGTGCACCAGGCTGATCACATCACAGGAAAATCTTGTTTCAGGCAGATCCAGTTGGATTCCTTGAATGTTTCGTCACCCAGGATATGTGCTGGGTTTCAGAAAGACAGTCTGATTAAAAGCACACCAGGCTGATCACATCACAGGAAAATCTTGTTCAAGACAGATCCAATTGGCTTCCTTGAATTTGTCCTAAACCAGGATGAACGTTGGGTTTCAGAGAGACAATCTGATTAAAAGCACACCAGGCTGATCACATCACAGGAAAATCTTGTTTCAGGCAGATCCTGTTGAATTTTTTGAATAGTTTCTAACACAGGATGAGTGTTAGGTTTTAGAAAGACAATCTGATTAAAAGTGCACCAGTCTGATCACATCACAGGGAAATCTAGTTTCAGGCTGATCCAGTTGGCTTCCTTGAATGTTTCCTAATCCAGGTTGAGTGTAGGGTTTCAGAGAGACAATCTGATTAAAAGCTAACCAGGCTGATCACATCACAGGAAAATCTTGTTTGAGCCAGATCTAATTGGCTTCCTTGAATGTTTCGTAACCCAGGCTGAATGTTGGGTGTCAGGGAGACAATCTGATTAAAATCTCACCAGACTGTTCACATCACAGGAAAATCTTGTTTCAGGCAGATCCAGTTGGCTTCCTTGAATGTATCCTAACACAGAGTGTGTGTTGCGTTTTAGAGAGACAATCTCATTAAAAGTGCACCAAGCTGAGCCCATCACAGGAAAATATTGTTTGAGGCAGATCCAGTTGGCTTCCTTTAATGTATCCTAAGCAAGGATGAGTGTTGGGTTTCAGAGAGACAATCTGGTTAAAAGCGCGCCTGGCTGATCTCATCAAAGAAAATGCTTGTTTGAGGCAGATCCAGTTGGCTTCCTTAAATGTATCTTAACACAGATTGAGTGTTGGGTTTCAGAGAGACAATCTGATTAAAAGCGCACCGGGCTGAACTCATCACAGGAAAATCTATTTTGAGGCAGATCCAATTGGCTTCCTTCAATGTATCCTAACCCAGAATGAATGTTGCGTTTTAGAGAGACAGTCTGATTAAAACGAACCAGGCTAATCACATCACAGGAAAATCTATTTTGAGGCAGACCAAATTGGCTTCCTTGAATGTTTCCTAATGCAGAATGAGTGTTGCGTTTCAGGGAGACAATCTCATTAAAAGTGCACCAGGCTGATCCCATCACAGGAATATCTAACCCAGAATGAATGTTGGTTTTCAGAGAGACAATCTGATTAAAAGCTCACCAGGTTGATCACATCACAGGAAAATCTTGTTACAGGCAGATCCAGTTGGCTTCCTTGAATGTATCTTAACGCAGATTGTGTGTTGGGTTTCAGACAGACAATCGGATTAAAAACGAACAAAGCTGCTCACATCACAGGAAAATCTTCTTTGAGGCAGATGCAGTTGGCTTTCTTGAATGTTTCCTAATCCAGAATGAGTGTTGGTTTTCAGAGAGACAATCTGATTAAAAGTGCACCAGGCTGATCACCTCACAGGATAATCTGGTTTAAGGCAGATCCAGTTGGCTTCCTTGAATTTTTCCTAACCCAGGATATGTGTTGGGTTTCAGAAAGACAATCTGCTTAAAAGCACACCCGCCTGATCACATCACACGAAAATCTGAGATTGTTTCATGCAGATGCATCTAGTTTCCTTGAACGTTTCCTTACTCAGGATTTCTGTTGGGTTCATCACTATAAGGCAGAGACAAGCACAATCTCTGTAGTGTAAAGATGGCCATGGTAGTTTTATCTGCTGTGAAACTGATGTCCTCAGTTTTTGAAGGTGGCAAAAACATTGTGTGTATAGACTACTTTCAAAAAGCTATGCAACCAATCCAGAGTACTATGCCACCTTGCTGAGCCAGTTACAAAATCTGTCTAGACCAAACACCAAGAAAAACCGACGAAAAGAGTCTTGTTTTATCACCAAAATGTGCCAGCACACAAGTCCTTTCTTTCAATGACTGTTTTTCGTGGCTATGAACTGGTTGATCATCCTCCTTATTCTTCTGATTTGACTATCATCTGTCCCCCAACATGAAAAAAAACACTTTGCTGAGAAAGCAGTATCGCTGTGATGATGACGTCATATCTGCTGTTGATGACTTTTTTTAACAACAGGATAAATGGTCTTCTTTAAATGGTCAGGCGTCACCTTACTTGGAAAGAAACAAAACAATGCAGTTATTCATAAGAAGAGTTGAAATTAATGCATGCAAATTTCACAGTATTATCATCATTCCCTCGTAATTATACTATGATCGTTTCAGCCCATCTTCTTAGTTATTCTACATGGGCCCCTAGTAAGTAAAAAAACAAGGTTTAGAATCACTGGGTTAGTGATTGTGACTAGGTAGGTTAATAGATAGAATTGTGATGGCCAGTGCCCCAATCCCCGAGTCACAATACTTGCCTTGTGGTACATTTGGCATTTATTATACAAATAAATATTAAATATCTATATTTTTTTTAATGTTGAAATCAACTTAATTGTTCTATAATCTGAACCGTCAGCGACCCAAAAGGTCACGGGAAGTCTATAGACTATAAGACAATGGTCCCTCGCATCCTAAATCAGAGGGACGTTCGCAGGCGACGTGAAAAGAAAGGCACTCGCTGGTTAGGATGTTCGCCCGCTCGACTACAGCCGGGTTTTACGAGAAGGACGCAACGAAATTAAATTTGCAGACTGCTACAATTTTGTCTCATTGTTTGTTTGTTTTTTTTCTTGAGTAATGAACCGACCAAAGAATTATTTTCCTTGCATTAAGCGATAAGCATTCTACTAAAAGAAGCTGCACCCTGAGAAGAAACTTGATGCCTGGTGTGAGCTTCAACGTTACATTATTAAGCCAATCCTCAACTCCCTGTTCTTCATGAGTAAGTTGTGTATTATGGCTAGCAGTCTTAATTTACGTTCAGCCAACCATTTTCACAAAATTATTAGGTAGCTTACTGTTTCACTCAGCCCCTCTTGCCCTGTGTGTATCAAATTCTCCAAACTCGCCCTCTTCGTTATGTGCCCATGAAATTTCAACTGTTTCTCTCTGTTTCGAAAGATTTTCAAAAGACAGGGAAATAGGGAGAACTGGGTGATAGTTGATCCTATGGACTCATATAGAATCGAACTTAGTAATGCAATGATGGTGGGGCAGCCTCGTGGATTATAAGCGTACGTATTTTCTATCAGACCCAGAGATGGGTGTTCGATTCCAGTTAAAATCAAAATCTTGAATGCTCATTTTCGAATCAGGTAAGCTCTCTCCACTAGGAAGACTGGTGTCATATAATCTTTCTACTCTCTTTTTTTTTCTTTTATCTTACTACCAATTGAATATGAACCACATTAAGATTAATAAAAAGAAAATAAATACAGGGATAACGTCCGGTAATTTTTTTAACCACTGTTTCAAAGCATGCCGCCTGCAGTTATCCACATTACAAGGGTTTTTGCGGAAGCGAAGAATGGATAACCTGGAAGAGAGAACTTCATGTTGTTGTTACTGCTGTAGAGGTTAATTTCTTCTTCGCCTCGACAAATATGAAATTAAGGAAAAGGAATACATCGTGTTTTTGGTAAATAAATGTATAATTTATTTACATATATACAAAGTCATCAAACTACTACCTGTTGCTGTTGTAAATGCAACAGAGTGGGAGAGGAGGAAAGAAAGAGGAGGAGAAAGAATGTTGGTGGCTGTCGACTGATGTTCTGTGAAGACGGTGGCATCGGCGTTGAATGCTGAAATTAATAACATCGAGATAGTGTTCCTGCTGCGTTCTCGACCAGCCTCTGCGTGTCGACATCTCAGCTGGGTATCTGCCGTTTGCGGCGTTGAATCGGGGAATTTATATCAGTCGTATCGGCTCCAAATCACAGTTTGGGTCTTTTAGCGGGAGTCATTTTTACTGGCTAATATATAGTTCATTTTATTTCGTTTAATATCCAAAACATGCTTCGAGCCTTGATGCGCAGAGATGCGTTTTCGGATTCTGCTTTGGATCGTCAAGCAATTAACACCAGGTTTATACAGAAGAGTGTAAGAGATATGACAAGGGTAATGTGTCATACATTCAAATGAGACGCCAGTTTGACAAATGACTGAATGACAGTAATGTGTGCAAACAAGTCATTGATTGACAATATTTAAATTGACTGGTCTCTCATGAAAAAAGGAGGAAATTTACTGACAATTTTTGTTCGATAGCATACCTTCCTGAAGCCACGACGCTTGTTACAATAAAAAAAAGTATTGATTCTATTATAATTTCAGAATAGTCATAGTGTAAATACATTGCCAAATCGATCCCTGGCTTAAAGAAAATGTTCCTTGAACTTTATTTTTTATTTACAAATATCAAGTTGGAAACCGTGCTTCATGAATTTAAGCGTTCTACTAGACTGGCATCTCACTCACACCCTTTCACTGTCGAAACTGTTAAATGTAGCCGTCTCTTCTACTCCAATAGCTTCATGTATCGCACCTCTCGCCTGTGGAACTCCCTTCCCTCTTCCTGTTTCTCTGATAGATATAATCTCCAACTATTCAAATGTAATGTCAATCGACGTCTCCAGATGTTTTGATCTATCCCCTATCCTTCTCTTCATCCTTTCCTCTATCACTCCTATTTGCTCTAGCTCCAACTCCCTGTAACCCCTTGCGTGCTAATGGCTTCCCGCCTTGCTTGGGGTGAAACGCTTAAAAAAAGACATTGATATGCATATAATATTACGAACTGAGAAAAAGTACATCAGCAATACGCACTTATCAATGACGTAATGTCGACATTTATAAATAAAAATAAAGCATTGATAACTATTTAAGAAGTCAGGAATCGATTTGACACAGTAGTTATGTATATTATGAACAGGATCCGAATTCTAAAAGTATAAAAAATCGATATTTTTCGCTTCTAACAAATGTGATGATCTAAGGATGATCTTGTTTCAAGTCGGGTATAGTGGCCGGCAAACTGATGTTGGATGACAGAAGACAACAACAAACAAAACGAAAACTTGATTAAAAAAGATATATTGCGAAGTTTATTTTTGTTAAAGAAAATACATTTAAAAAAATAATGCTACAGTGCACTGAGCAAAAAATAATTCTGCAAATTCAGGTAGAAAGTGAGAATAGCGTTGTCCTGAAAAGGAGACTTTTATGGCCACTAGAGAGCGTTACCCTAAAAAGATGCGTTTTGTGGTCACTAGAGAGCGTTATCCTGAAAAGAAGAGTTTTGTTCTCGCTAGAGAGCATTGTCCTGAAAAGAAGAGTTTTGTTCTCGCTAGACAGTGTTATCCTGACAGAAGAGTTTTGTGGTCACTAGAGAGCTTTGTCCTGAAAAGGACAGAGTATTGCAGATCGTTTCTGCTGGCGAAGATGACTGGAGCAGGAAGCCTGTTAGAGCAAGCTGGAGTTAGCTGGAGCGGCAGAAACTGGAGGCCTACTGGAGACACCTGGAGCGACTGCCTACTGAAGATAGCTGAAGCGACGGCCGATAACAAGCTAATGATGATAATGCCAGGTTAGTTGGAACTGCTGCTGGGGGTTAGAGATGTGTGATGCCTGTCGGCTGCAGCAACAGATACTTCACTTTGATCCACGTCGTCCTGACCACGGAACGATTGGGTATTTACCCATGACTGCCCACTGGGACGGGATACGACACAGGTCAGGCTTAACGTGGGCAACCCCAGGGTGTAGACTTGGGCTAAGTACAAAAATTGTACATGCCCCTACAACCGTAGGTTTCGATAGCCTCCGTGGCCTTGACTAATCCCCACTGTCTAGTGTAATGAAATGATGCAGCCTAGGACAGCTATTCTCCAGGACCGGACACCTCAAAGTATTATTTTCCTCAGCTGAATCTCTGAGCCACAACTGAGTCGCACTCTGATAGAGACTAGTAAGAGATAAGTATTCCCTGGCAGGCCACGACATGCTTGGGTATTTACCAATGCTACCCCACTGAGACGGGATGTGACCCAAGATCAGGCATAACGTGGGGAACCCAATCGCGTACACTCAGGTCAAGTACAAATATTGCCCATGCGCTCCGCAACCGTCGGTTGGGCTAACCTCGGTGGTGACCGCCGATACCCCTCTCTAGTGCAATGAGAGGTTGCAGCCTCGGGCAGATATTCCCCAGGCCGGACACTTCATAATATTATTTTCCTCAGTTTCATCTCTGTCCGCGGACAGAACCACAATTAATTCTCACACTGCCCGAAGACAGAGACGCATCTTAACGATGATACGCATCCCATGGCATGGCTCTAGAAAGCTAGTTTTTTTTTGGGGGGGAGGGTACTTTTGAGGCCTCTTTATATCCTGAAAAAGTCTTGCAACAACGCTGGTGAAGCTTTTTCTTCCTGTTGTTTATAGAAAAATTTGGCAGTGCCAACAGGATACGACAGTCTAATGAATTTACAAACACTGTTTAAAAATTTGTTTTTCCTTATTTTTTACGAGTGCACCGGTAAATTTAATTAGTGTTAATTGATGCACATGGTGATTAAGTGGTTGTCATCAGAGAATGCATATCTAAAGTCTCCAATAATCGTCCAGGGAAAAACATTTGCTCTTAAATGCCTCTTGCCTTATATTCTGTGCGATAAGAATTGGTCAGACGCAGTATGATAAAATGAGTTTCTTGCTTTCTTATTTTAGAATAAACTTCATCTGCTGTTTGCCGTCCATTCGATGGAGATCTCTCAACATAGCCAAAGCGAACTGGGCTTTTCTTTCTTCCTCTCACCACTAAACTAAAAGACAGACAAAAATAAAAACATGGAATTTTAGTAGTCCTTCACTGAAGCAGTGCAAAATAAATTGCCATTCCCTAAACAGCGTAAAATCAATAAGACTAAGGTATATACGTTTATTACAATTAAACTTTATTACAACCAGTAATGGTTTACTACGCAGCAAATAAATATCGAAAACGCGTGACTAGTCTTGTGCTGCAGGATCCACAAACTGCTGCTGATGAATAATGACGTCATGGGAGTATATTCCATGGTGGATATCTTCAATTCTAGCATAAGCAATCTAGCCATCTGAAACAATATGACTTCCAGGATGAATATAACGCACAATTGTCTCTGCTCAATGATCCGATACTTTAACTAAAAAGCACTTTCCCGAACCCCACTTGATAACACTGAATACTCAATGTCTAGGCTGCCATTGGCCATAAGGATACTTACGATGAAAAAAATCATTTAAAGATTGTACTGACATTGGCAAAAAGGATTTTACTTATTTGCATATGTTGGCTAGAGGACAAATGAACTACCAAGTAAATTTACTTGACTACCGAAGTTAGCTTAGCTAGAGGATGTATACTTAATTGGCCCCATATATTTTTGTCCGCACTTTCTTTCATTTAATTCTCCCTCCTTCTCCCCTGTTAAGTAACAAGAGATGTCAGTTCTCTGGTGGATACAAGGACGCCTTTTATTTTCTCAAGTGTTTTTCGTATCTGTTGTGGTGTCAAATGAGTGTGTGTTTGAATCAGTATGGAGGCGAAATGATTGTATTTTTAAAGTCTTGCATTAATTTCCTCAAGTTAACTGATGTTTCTGCCACATTTAAGTATTGTGGGAGTGGGGTTTATTACTAAAACTATTTTGTTTCGTAAATAAATCTTGTTTCCCTTATAAATATTCAAAGAGGTCATAAATTTTTTAAAATTATTTTACTCCCTCCTCTGCCACAGACAAATTGTCCATATGGGGTCTAGTTAGAACATCATAAGGAGGCAATCTGGAGCAATTGACAGCGGCTCGGATTGAGGAATCGGAGAGCCGAGTTCGAATTCCAGTCGAATCTCTTACATTCACTTATGTGCTTATACCCTGGGAAAGGTATAAATCCTTTTCTTCTAAGCTATGTGTAAATAGCAGGACAAACTGGTTCTATAGCCTTGGAAGGCAACTGGTCTACCACAGAAAGAAATGGCAACCTACTGTGGGAAAATATCGTCAGACATATATCGAAAGATACACAATTGCCTAAGCGTAGATCGTGCATAGCACATAACTGACTGAAGAGTCTCTGATATATTATAATGGCCGTAGTAAGAATGGTAAGTAATAATGTGTTGTTTTGGTGTAAGGACTATTGTGGTATGTGGGTCAGTGATTGTGGCTAGTTCAGTTTTCGTATAAAACGTATAAAGACCAGATTTCTCTATCCCCCATTTTTGGCCTTGTGCCATATTTGTACAATAAATATCTTTCGTTGACTACTGATCACGTGTCGTAGAAGAACACCATATAACAAAGATATAAAATGGCAGTCTGTTTTACGCTGTACAAGTGAAGCAGAAATTTGACAGATTATTTTACACCACTTAATGTGAAGAGCTACTGACATTTGTCACCTCAGCACAATTTTATATGAAGTAAAAGATCATAAAAATATTTTTTTTATTAAAAAACAGTTGAATAAAATTGAGATCAAACCATTTTCACCAAATCAAAATGTATGAGACAGTTATGAAATATCTCAGATCTTTCCTTCAGTTAAAAAAATAAAAAAATCTCAAATACTTAATAAAGACGTGAAGAAGTCTTTAAAAAAATTGTTCCTGTTTCCAACATGTGTTCTCAATTCTTTGAAAGAAATACCAAAATAATAATACAGTGTAACCCAGATATAAGAGAGTTGTCGGGACCGGAGAAGTATCTTATATACGGGTTTCTCTTATATCAGGGTTTGGTCTATTTTGTTTAGGTAAGTATGGCTCTAATTTGGGACCAGATAAAATCTCTCTTATATCCGGCTTTCTCTTATATCCGGGTCTCTTATATCCAGGTTACACTGTAGTAACCATACTGTTATTCTCAATCGCCCGCAATTTAAAATTTTAAATAAATTGTTTTGCTATTTTACAAGTTATTTCACTTATCTACATCCATACATACTGTATATTTACGGATGTGTACCTTTTAACAACCAAACCAAGCAGAACAATTTTATTCTATTTCTATCCTGTTACATTTATTAAAAATGTTAATAGAATAGCCTATAACACTTAACATTCGTGTATTATTTCAATATTTTCAAAATCTTATTCGACTTTTGTTTTCTTTCTACAGCAAACTAATTTAAAACATTTCCGCAAAGAAAAAACAATTACGAACACAAATAGAAAAGTAGCCGACAAAAGAACAGCCCAGATGTCTAACATTAAAAATTGATATAATGGAATATGTTGGCATTCTGATCTCAAATGGTCGCCTCCATATTTCATAATTTCGTCAATATGGCGGGCTGCTTTTTCTGCCGGGCGTTCTTTCTGAGATCTAAATATCATGCTAGCTTTTGCAATGTTTTTCTTGTATTTGGGATTTTCAATGACTTCTTTGATATTTTTTACTAGCTCATCCACTGTGTACGTATACATGTCCATCGATATCCCATAACCTTTTATCTGCATCCGGTAGCCATTAAAAGGTTGGTCAGCAAAAACAGGAAAGCCAATCATGGGAACAGCGTGGTAGAGGCTTTCATACTGACCACTGTTTCCACAATGAGTGATAAACAATTTGGTGTTTGGATGACCAAGAAGATCATTCTGAGGCAGCCATTTTGTTAATAGAACATTCGGGCGGGAATAAGAAGAATTTGAATGCTTCCAGACGACATCGTATTTAATCTTACTGAACGCTTCTTCCATTTTTCTTGCATGGATTTCCCAACTGATGAGACTTCCTGGCGATACAACGATGACTCCGTTTTTGGAAGCGTTGATGAAATCCAGGATGTTTCCTTGAAGGGGTTCAGCTGGCTGTGAAGCCATCCCTCCAATGTATTTGACATTCGGAAGTGATGGTAAAGCTGGGTCTAAGAATACGTCAGAATCAACAATAAACAGTTCGGCTTGGCGAAAAAGATCATCGAAAGAAATATCCGGACGTCCTGGAACGTAGTCTTTGATGCTTCTGCCAGGTGAGCCAATCGCCGGTCGTAAATAGTCTCGCACATTAGCTAAGGTATTGGAAATTCTCTGGAAGAAAGGTGTCCCTTTCGGTTGAAGTGAAAGCATGTGACGGAAAACAGAAAACGCCCACGGTGTCCGGTGGATATTGATATGATTGTGAATCCCAAACACTATAAAAGGAATGTGGAGTTTGTATGCAAAAACAAGCAGACAGTTGCTCATAAAGTTTGCATCGATGACCGCAAGGGAGGCATTAAATGATTTCAATTTCAAGAAAAGATCTTCATCAAAAAGATATCGGTCACACACGCGGTGTAAAGCCTGAAATGTTTCTCTCTCAGAAACTTCACCTTGAAATGAAAATAATTTCAAACAAAGTTTGTCGAAAGCAGCAATTTCTGGAAATTCATCAACAACCAGGAAACTGACTCCATGTTTTACATTCCCGAAATTTGATCTATACCTCTCCGAGATTATGATAAGGCTTGAGTGGCCAAGGTTTGACAGTTCTACAGCCACTTTGACCATGGGGTTTAAATGGCCAAAATAAGGAAGAGACAAAAAAAGAATTTTGTCAGTACTGGTCAGATGGAACAAGGCAAAAGCGAGGATACCAAATTGAAGTTGATGGAAAATCTCCATGAGGATTAACTTCTTTTACACCTGTAAAAAAAAAAGAAAGAAAGAAAGTAAGTAAAATAATGCCAAAATAAATGCAAAATTCTATAATAAACACAGCATGTATAGGGTCGTAGTAGCCAGCGCAGTGGGGGCCTTGGTTCGACCCCACCCAATTTTTATCAGTTGTAGTATTTTTACAGGGTTTTATTCTAACAAAATACAAGAAAGAAAGCAATACAATAAAAAAAACTATCAAAGTGTTATATAGGAATAAAGTGTCGCTGCCGACACTTGAGTTTGAACATAGACGCCAGTGAACAAACACAAGCGATCCCATCATTGAGTTAAGAAGAACATGTGACCATAGAGGAAACACATATATGTAGGAAGTCGCTGACCACTAACGATCGCTATTTCTAGTCTATCCTCTATTGCTATTCGGATCGCTATTCTCTATTCTATTCAATATACTATTTCTCTATTCGGATTACAATAAGGATTACTATTTCAGCAATTATTATCGAGCAAGTACTATTAGTGCGAGTGATAACTCGCACTAATAGTACTTGCTCGATAATTCGAAAATGTCTGATACCAGTATTGTTCAACCGTGTACTATAGTTGTATCTGCGATTACAAAGTCTCTACTACAACGAGCATTACGAAAGTGACAACGAGTATTCGTTGGCATCACAAAAGTGTTAAACAAGTGTTCGTTGGCATCACAACAGTAACGACAAGGATTCACAAGGATTCCTTGAACTTACACGAAGATTTGTTCTGCAGAGTACAGTAAAATGGAAGAACTAAAAGCGATCATGGGTCAAATGTTGGCACTATAGATGCAACAACAAGAACAACAGTTGCAGCAACAAAAGCAACAAACTGAACAACAATTACAATTACAACAGATGTTTTATAAGTTTACCAAAACTATGGAAGGAAAAACTTCAGATTCATTCACTCCAGATACTGTTGCTAATTTAATCAGCGAATTTGGTACAATCCAGACGAAGGATAACTTTTCCAGTTCATTATAGAAGATAAGAAAGGATCTTCAAAATGAATTCTTCGCACTGGAATGATGAAAAGAAAGTACGGTTATTATTAAGGAAACTGTCTCTTGTGGAACATGACAAATATAAGAATTATATTTTTTTCGCAAAAACCAGGAGAGATAAATTTTGATGAAACTGTTCTAATACTATCAAAAATCTTTGGTGATAGAAGTTCATTATTTAATACACGACGGCAATGTCTTAACTTAGTAAAGTTCGGTGATGGAGATTTTGTCACTTATAAATTAACTCCTGATGACTGATATTCGTACAGGATTTAACTTCTAATAAGGACGCGGAGATAAGATCCAGGATACTTGCTGAATTAGAAACAGATTCCGAATTAACTCTCCAGAAAATAGCAGAATTCCAACGTATTGTGAATTTGAAACTCGATAACGCAAAGAATGAGGAAAAAGACAATTCACAAGAAATGTCCGATCATATATGAGAAAAAATCTATAAACTTTTTCAAATCTTAACAGAACAGAAAAAAAGACTATAACCCCCTTCTCAGTACCTAATACTCATCATAGTTGTGAAGGTAAGCATTTTAAAAGTGATTGTTTTTTCAAGAACAAAAAAAGGTTATGAATGTTGTAGATTAGGACACAAAAGTACGTGTTGCAGATACAAAAAATGGAGAAAAAATGAAACATATGTGAACATAATAAATACATGGAGTAACGATAACAAGCCTAAAAGGGAAATTAACAAGACATCTGAAAAAAGGAAGTTTATGTTAAAATTGCAAGTAGATACAGGATCTGATATTACTATTATAAATGAACAGACATGGAGAAAAATGGGTAAACTCAGTTTATTGACCTGATAAAGTTATGTATGGAGTCTTAGGAAAGAGATTGAACTTTTTGGGTGAATTCATCTGTAACGTTTCTTTTACCGGAAAAACAAAAAAAAACAGTTGTGTTTGTATTAAAGAATACTGCTAATTTGTTTGGAACAGACTGGATTGCATTATTTGATCTTTGGGATCTTCCAATTAACTCTTTTTGCAACAAGATAAATGTTGTGACAACTAATACTAATACGGTGACTAAAAAAATTAAAAAATGAACTGAAAAAGAGTTTTCCAGAAGTTTTCTCAGAAGGTCTAGGGACATGCATGAAAGCAAAAGATAAGTCTGAGTTAAAAGAGAATGTAACACTAACATTTAAGCCAAAAAGGGGTGTACCTTTTGCGGCATTAGATCCAATTAATAATGAATTGGACAAACTAGAAAAGTTAGGTGTGATCTACGTTAAAAAAAGAAATAATAAAATCCACGTATGTGCTGATTTTTCAATGGGGTTAAATGAAAGTTTAAAACATAACTATCCGTTACCAAGTCCAGAGGAAATTTTTGCCAAATTGAAAGGAGGTAAATCTTTTTTCTAAATTGAACCTGTCAGATGGTTATCTACAAGTACTAGTAGATGAAGACTGCTCAAAACTATTAACAATTAACACTCATAGAGGATTATACAAATTCAAATGACTTCCTTTCGGTATAAAGGTAGCACCAAGCATATTCCAACAGATAATGGATACCATTCTTGCCAGTTTGGATTGTGCTAAAGCATATTTGGATGAAGTACTTATTAAAAACAAGACCCGAAAGCAACACGCAGAAGATGCAAAAAAAGTATTCCAGAGAATTAAAGAATATGGCTTTAAGATCAGTGAAGGAAAATACAAATTGTTTATGCCTAGACTTAAATATCTTAGGAGAAATTATCGATGAATACAGTAGATGACCTGATTCTTCAAGACTTAAATAAAGGACATACCCACTCCAACAAATGTAACAAACATTTTTAGGGTTTGCTAATTACTATCATATATTCAGTATAGAAAAGTCAGAGGGAAGACACGTCACATCACCGAGGAAATGATGATGGAGTTAAAATACCAATTTAGGATTGATTAGAGACACATTGTAAGATATTTAGTAAGAAAACCAGACCAGATATGGCAGCAATATTCAAGGCACAAAGGAATTGTAGATTTACAAATGTGCAAAATGGATTCTGATGAGAAAAATTGTCTAGCAAGAGAAAGTAGACCAACTTTCATAGCAGTAGATGTAACAATATGATTCAATAGAATCCCTTCACTCCATCTTCTAATGCTTGGTGAGTGAATCCCTCCACTCCATCTTCTAATGCTTGGTGAGTGAATCCCTCCACTCCATCTTCTAATGCTTGGTAAGTGAATCCCTTCACTCCATCTTCTAATGCTTGGTGAGTGAATCCCTCCACTCCATCTTCTAATGCTTGGTGAGTGAAATCTAGGGAAGTTGGCATAATTATTATGCAGAAGTCAGCAGTTGACAAACTTCATTTAAAATGAAAAATTAACTTGGGGGTGAATTACAGGGTGTATGACAAGGAATAACCCACTTTTTTCCATAATAGATTTATAGATTAAGCATTAGCAACATCAAAAATTAATAGAGGGTCTTGTTGGCTATGAAAATTCATTGTAAATTGATTTTTTTTTTTTATGAAAGTTAATATAGGGTCGAGTTTGTTATAAAAATTCATATCAAGAAAGAATCGTCAATCAAAGAGTCAATTTCCAATTCCTATTATGTTCATTATATTCACTTATGTGCAAATACTCATTGGAAAAAGTATGAATCCACCCCTTCTCCCCCAGCTATTGGTTAATTATATTAAAACTTGTATCACTAAACCACTATTATCTAAAAATAAATAAATACAATTGCATACAATATTTAGATTTCGGCATTCATTAGCCTATAGTGGTTGATATACTGATAAACAAAAACAACTAACCAACATAAAGGAATCTTTGGATAGTCATTATCATCCACATACTAAAAGAACATGATATTAAAAAAAAGATATAAGATAGTGACATTCAATGACTTTTTTAACATATAATTTACAATTTTTAACACATAATTTACAATTTACCTGTAATTGTTTTGATAAAGTATGGAAATATTGATGATGAAAGAGTATAAGAAAAAGAAACCAAAAGAGGAATAATTTTTTTATTAAGATAATAACCATGAAATATTATAATTTTTTAAGATGATATCCATGAAATATTATATTTTTTCATTAAGATAATATCTGTGAAATATAATTTTTTCATTAAGATGACATCCATGAAATATATTTTTTTATTAGGATGATATCCATGAAATATTATATTTTTTATTAAGATGAGATCTATGAAATATATTTTTTATTAAGACGATATTTGAGAAATATTATAATTTTTTATTAAGATGACATCCGTAAAATATTATATTTGTTTTATTAAGATGATATCCATGAAATATTATATTCTTCTGTTAGGATGATATCCAAGAAATATTATATTTTTTATTACGATGATATTTGTGAAATATTATAATTTTTTATTAGGATGATATCCAAGAAATATTATATTTTTAATTACGATGATATTTATGAAATATTATAATTTTTTATTAAGATGACATCCATGAAATATTAAATTTTTTATTAGGATGATATCCATGAAATATTATATTTTTTATTAGGATGATATCCATGAAATATTATATTTTTTATTAGGATTATATCCATGAAATATTATATTTTTTATTATGATGATATTTGTGAAATATTATAATTTTTTATTAGGATGATATCCATGAAATATTATATTTTTTATTAGGATGATATCCATGAAATATTATATTTTTTATTATGATGATATTTGTGAAATATTATAATTTTTTATTAAGATGACATCCATGAAATATTAAATTTTTTATTAGGATGATATCCATGAAATATTATATTTTTTATTAGGATGATATCCCTGAAATATTATATTTATTTTGAAAAAAAATAGCAATGTTTATCTTTTGTGTCCACAAAAAATGGTCTGTCAAATGGACAGTTATTCCTTAAACACTGCTATGACTGTAAGCACTTTTCATTTCCTCAGCAATGGTTATTTACAAGATTATAAAGATTTGTGAACCAACTACAAGATTTATTATTTACTATTTTATAAAGAAAAAAATTCGAAAAAAATCTTTTTATTAAAACATTTATAGAAAATTATCAAAATATGTAAACCAACTACAATACAATATTTATTATTTAACATTATATAAATAACTATGAAAACAAGTGTTTTCTTCATCATTTTATAAAAATATCGAAGAAATATAAAACAAGAGAATTTGAATAAAGATATATTATTATGTATTTTGCATTACTAAGGGAGTCAAAAGTGTTTACAGTAATAACAGTGACAAGGGAATAACCGTCCTTTTAACATACTGCTTTTATGTGAGTACAAGTGTTAAACAAATTTTTCAATATAAAAATATTTATTATTTATACAAAATAAATATATTATCATAGGTTGCATTTAGTAATCTTTACATTTCTTTTCATTTTTCAATGTTGAGATTTTCTTTTTGAGTCAAGTTTAAGGCATTATATGAAATGTACTATGCAATGTTGCATTAAATGCAAAATCAAGTTTACTGTACTATTCTGTGTTGTGTTCAATGTGGCATGAGGCTTCCTGTAGACCAAAAGTTCTCCCCAAAGGGACAAGATCTGTCTTAACTCTAAGTGAAGAACAATAACCAGTTAGTTCTCTCTAGAATTTTTGTATTTTTCTCTTTTGATTTTTTCTCTCCATATTGCTAACTACTGTAGTTAAAGTTTTACTCTTGCCTCTTTTAAATAAATAATTTTAATTAAAACTTAATTATGTATATTATTTTTACATTAATTAAATTTTGCACTTCTAATAAGATCATACAGTACCCTCTAAAAATTACAAAAAAATCTTCTTTTGTGGAAAAAAAAAAATTAAGAAAAATAACAATGGAAAAAAATTTAAATTTAAAATATTATATGGCATATATTGTCAAAAAAAAAAATGAAACAAAAAAAAACAATTTGCTGTGTCTATAATCTTATTTCTTGGAATTAGAAACAAGTTTTCATTTCTTGTTTGATTTTGTAAAATTATTTGTTATGAAATTTAATGAAATAATGTTATTCTCTTGAATTAATTATAAAGTTTGAATTTTCATATTTAGATTTTGGCATTAAACAACTCATAAAGGTGTTGATATGCCACAAAAAAAACAACAATCAACTAACATGCAATATTTCATTGTAGTTGGTTCACATATTTCGATTTTTTTTTTTTTTTTTTACTATGATGAACGTTTTTTATTCATGATTTTATAAAAATATATATGAACCACAGAACAAGAATATTTAAATAAACATATGATTGGTTTTCCGGATATTATATATTTTCTTCTCAATTTATTTTATATCTCAGATTACTTTTTGTTTTAATTTCCCAATTTTTATTTTTATTTTGTTTAATAATCAAGATCTAGAATTATGGACGCTTAATGAATAGAAAACCAAGGCCCGATACTCTAGCAATGAAGAGTTACCTCCCTTTCTACATCTTTTTTGGAAAAAACATAATTTTGAATGTTTTTAAAGCATTGCTAATTTTTCTAAAAATGCCTAGAAAATCTACCAATAGATTATGGATGCATTGTCAGCAGATATGGACAAAAAAGAGCACATAATAACGTTAAAATCCGCGATTAATTTTTATCTTTGGCAGTTGTACTTAGTTTTTTATTTGTAACGTGTAGGTAGAAAAAAAGCAAATGTTGATAAGATGGCGAGGCCCACAAAGCAATGCCCCCAATCCAGTTTCGCCCCGACCCCAAACAACACGCACGCACAGACACACACCGGTCGGAGGTAGTACGAGCCGGCCCTGCTACGAAGTGGTATCCTACTCACTTTAAATAAATGTCATCACCTTTAATCACAAGTAAACGTCATAGTTAAAAAAAAAATGTTTAAAAACGGCGGAATATTCTTTGAGGTATGTTATTTTTAGTATACACCGTGTCTCTTCTTAAACATTCCATGGCTTTACCCTTTCTTTGTCGTATCGGTTTTGCTTTTGCCGATACGGCGGTAACTTCTATTTTGAGGATTAAAAGATCAAGGTTAAAGTTCATAAAAGTTACACGGGGCAAAGGAAGAAATGTTTTTACTTGCCTACAAAGTTTACAGGCCAAAAAAAAAAAAATGCCGGCAGACGTCAGCGTTGTTATTGTTAATGTTATTCAATTAATCCGCTCCGCTCAAAACATTGTCAACTCTCAGATTTTCTCGCTTGACGAAAAAATTGAGTCGACGAGACTTTTTCAAAATTAAATATTTCTTTGTTTCTTTGAAATGAAATAAAAACAAACAAAAAAAAACAGCGTTATTTGCTCGAGTTAAAAAAATAAATTTTAAAAAATGGAACACCAAAGAGAGCCTGCACCAAATCAAGTGCGACGCAATGTGAATAAATAAAAGAACCTCCCATAACATTATTACGTACAGATGTTTTTGTTTTTTTTGTTTTGTTTTTTTTAAAGTTGAGTGTCAGATTTAAAAACGCAACTGGTGCTACTAACTAGCAGCTACTTTGATTGTTATCTACGTATAGCCGATGTGCGTGCTGTTTTTTTTTTAGTTTTTTTTAGTTAGTTTATCACTAGTATTAGGTACGGACATGAGATCACTGGAAAATGAGCATAGCAGGATAATAACGGCTTCAAACATTAGGAAAATATTTTTTATCGTCTAAATGTATGTTATTATCAACAGGAAAGATCAAAGTATTTTTTGATTATTTTTATATTTTTTAATAATTTCTAGCACGTCCAAAATTTTCGTTAAAAATCTTGTATTTTTTTTTTATCAGCAAAACTGACAGAAAATCGATCGTCAGCAATATTTTTAACTTTTGTTTACAAAAATGAAAGTCTCCGTTTAAAATTCGTTTAAAAAATCAATTATATATATTTTTTTTAAATTAATTTAAGAAAATTAGAAATTATAAAGGTTGTTTAGTTTATTTTGAAACAAACATTACTCACTTTCTGCGAAGAAAAAATGATAGAAAGCCAGTCTTAACAGAAGTGTTGATTGACAAGTAACATGTGCGTGATTTCCTCTTACGGGAGGAATAGAATTGTCTTTTATATTTTAATTACATTTGATCCATATTATATCTTTTAATATTTACATATTCCAAATTCAAATTTGTATGTACAGTGTACTTTTTAGCCGATGTACACGCTGTTTATTGATAGAATATAAATAAAAGATTTTTTAATAGGTTAATTACATTTTCGTTATGTTATATAAATGTTATATGTCTTACTAGGTAGATAGCATTCCAAAATAAAATTAGCACGGTGTAGATATTCTTTCCTTGTAGATAATGGACCAAATTTGCACCACGCAACTACATATAGACAGGTTAAAGTTCATTCTAAAATAGGTATCTCCACGAATTGGGTAAGGTTTAAATGAATTTTTTTAAATGTTTTCCTGGAGCTTTCAATTTAGCTTCAATGAAAGCTAAAGGATTAAATTTAATACCCGGTATAGTGTATTTCAGGCATAAATTATACTGATTGGAATAGACTTCCATTTTTTTCAGTAAAATTGATCACACCAGTCATTTTTTAGACATTTGTAAACAAAACTTATTTTTACGTTTTAAAAATCTTGCAAAAATAAACTATATATTTCTGAAACGTTATTTAAGGAAAATTGGCAAATTTAAAGTTTATCTGACCTGAAACAAATATATTACTTACTTATAACATACAATGTTGTATACAAGCATTTCTTAACAACGGGTCTTTTTTTTCCTGACGCGTTAATCGATTTATTGAGGGCAGATTGACCGACGAACTGGATAAAAGCATTGCTTGGATCCTGTGACTTGACCCAAAGAGTTGTGAGTTCAATACCTGGCCCTACAGTGGTGAACAAAAACTTGGTGAGTTGAGTTAAAGGGAGATAACTGGGACATCCGGAAGAGGCATGGCACGTGTAACTAGAACAATCGGTGGACGAAATAGGGGGTTCAGTTCGAAATTCCAATCACCCGAACAAGGCCGGAGCGTACAACAACAGAAATGCCATGAATATGGCAACAAAGATGAGAACAACAGTCTGAACAATGCAAATAGTGTAAATAATTTGTAAAAACAGTTTATTCAATATAAATTGAGGTGAAGAAAAAACGGGTATAATTTTATTTATTAGTAATAAAAAATAATTAAAAATAATAATTAATAAAAATGTAGATAATTATAAATAAATATTATAATAATCTAGGTTTGACATCTACATTTATTTTGGGGATAAGTAGGATGAGCCCAAAATGCAAATTACAAATCGGAGATACCAAAATCAAACAAGCAGACAACTTTAAATATCTGGTAAAAAGACAGAAAATGTGATACTGAAATCCGAAGGCGCATTGGGATGTATAGGATACAAATCCTATATCATTCCAACAAACGACTAAAAAAACACAAAGTAGATTTGCACACCCGCAAAATCGGATCAAAACGATTAAAAACAGATTTCGCAATAGGGTGTGAAATTAATTTTCTGACCAATGAAAGGAGGCGATTTGCTAAACCAAAAAAAAAAAAAAGATAACGAGCCAGTGTGAAAAAAAAGTCAACAATAAATACAGAGTTTCAAGTCAATCGCCAGTCAGAAATGCGCAGAAATCACAGAAGACTGGCAGTAAATTTCATCACTGATTCAACCCGACACTAAGAGCCGAAAGTGGATTAGGAAAGAACAACAACAACAACAAATTTACAACTGACTCCAAAACAATTCATAAGTACATTTTCCTTTTATCTTTTATTCCTCATTCACACTCTCTTTTTCAACCTAAATTGTTCGCCCCTTTCTCCTTTACACCTATACAAAAACAAAAGAAACAGACATTATTCTGCTACTCTGTTGAAAGACAGCGAACACAGACATTTTTATCAAAATCACATTTTTACTTAAACTAACTAAAACATTAATCTTTTTTACCCTATTCACAAGATAATAAATATACAATGTTCTATTTTCTACAAACGTTCCTTATCGTGTTGTTTCTTCTTGAAATTTGCGTTGTAATTTTGTGGGCAGGGTATCCCGTATTAAATTCTCCTTTAATCCGGGTACGCTGAACCCCACAGATGGTCAAATATGCCTTCCAAAAGCTAAGCAGAGTATTAAAAGACAGAAAATTTTGTTAGAAACAAAGAAAAAAGTACTGATATGTGTCCTCCTATATGGAAATGAATGCTGAACAGCCTCAAAAATGAACACGAGACTTGAAGCAACAGAAATGTAGTTCTACAGAAGGATGCTGGGGATATAATTAATTGAACATATGAGCAACGACGAGGTTTTAGAGAAAATAGGAACAAAAAAAAAACTTATGCTTAACATCAGAAAGAGACAGTTGACATTCCTGCACCACATAATGAGGAAGGAGGGTTTGGAAAATTTTACACTCACAGGGCATATCGAGGACAAGAAGGACAGAGGAAAACAGCACTTGTGGAGAGCCATGATCGCCACGGCATTTAAAGAAGGAAGAGTATTTAAAGAAAAGTCGGACGGTTTACAAACAAAAATTAATTAATAATTAATAACAGCACATTGGGTACACCAGTTAATGGCGTACTAATATCACAGTCCGGCTAAGTCACGAAATGATGGGTGATATATGGAAGAAATGAATAAAGTCCCAGTTTCATGTCTCCCATTACGTGCGTTATTATATCAATAATATAGAGACCTCCAATAATTTGCTGGCAAAAACAGCATAGCATGATGAAAAAAAGGCCCCAAACTTAATAAAAACAAATTATTAAGAGGAAAAACCAAAGTAATTTTAAATCATTTCGTTTTTTTTAATCCTTTCCAGCACGTTCGAAATTTTGGTTAAAACTCATGTTTTATTTATATATATATATATATATATATATATATATATATATATATATATATATATATATATATATACACACACACACACACACACATATATATATGTGGTGGGGTGTCAGTGATCAACGTAATATTCATGTGTTTTAGCACTTTTCCCGGGGGAAAACAATAATTTGCAAAAGTAAAATAATTGTCGTATTTTAATGAAACTTTCAGGACTTATTCACAAATAAATGAAATTATTTTCTAAATTTTTGTTTTTAGAAAATCCTACTAAGAATATTTTTTGCGGGATTTAGCTTCTCCATTCCCTCCCCCACTTACTTAATTTCATGAAATTTAGAGAAATTACATTTTAATGGCAAAATATGCTATATTAGTTAAAAACATGACTCCTTGGAGAATGTAAATCATCATTTTTTTCTTCTTCAAACTACTACTCATTTGCAAAAAATCGGTTTCAAATCGTAAAAAAAAGACGCAATAAAACTATGACATTATTTAATAGAAAAGCTTTTGTTTTTATAAATTCGATTTAATAAGGACACTATTGTCTTAAGAACTTTTTTTTTTCAATGAATAATGAATTTTTACAAGAATTGTTTCATTTTTTTAAATTTTAATTATAATTTTAAAATTCTTCATTACATTAATTACGTTAGGTAATATTGTTATTAAGTGAAAACTATATTTACTGATCAAAAATTGAAAAGATTAATACAAATCATCATACCGTAAAATTTTTTAAATAATTTTAAATTTTTTTTTTAATGTAGAAACGTTCCGAATTTTGTAAGTATGGACGACCATACACAACATTATCAGAAAATAAGGGCGATGACTATAGTAAATTTAAAGTCAACATTACTAAAATTAGATTACGGAGAATATTTTCCAACAATTTAAGTTTACTGAGTAGTTAAACATTATATAAAATGGTCCTCACGTCATTTTTTAAATTATGTTTTATAAATAAACTCTCTGTAAAACAGCGATCAATGTCCTTGCCTTTTCGACACTTGTTTATCACGTAAACTGTCGGTTAAAAAAAGGCATTTCTTTGTTAATTTAAACTTAAAGTAAATAATATTTCTTTCTAAGCAACTTAATTATACTTTAAATCAGCTAACACTCCTCAAATAATATTCCAGAAAAGTATATTTTATTTTGGAAGATTTTTTTAATGAAGAGAATTAAAATGAGATGAACGATGACTAAAAAGGGGCGCTAATCAGCTATGTTAGCAAAAAAAAACTTCCTTTCAGTCAAATTAGTTTTTGAAATACGGCAAAGTTCTTTGATTATTAGAAATATTAAATTTAATTTATTACCTTGAAATTAAAAATAAAATAAAAGCTTTGGAAATATTTTTCATTTTTAAAAATTCATATTAAACCTTAAGTATCGCTTTTTTGTGGTGGTCCCTGCAATAACATCTTATTTCACAGACTGAATAGCTGGAAGAAAAGGAATGACAAATATACTTAGTTCTCGGGGAGAGTTTTATGCCTGTCATACACAAAATTATATACACATTTAGATTTGTCCCATGCAGAGAAAGTATAATACATGTCTACACAACAAGCAGTGTGTAAAGAAAATTAAACGATAGGGTTTTACTTGTAATAATTCCCAATGGAAATTGGAGATGGCAGATTATTTTTCTGTGTTTCTGGAGAAGCAATATTTAGGATTCCAGATTCTAGTGAGCTAGATTTATATACTATACCACTAGCGAAGATATATTCCTCAAAAAAAAAAAAAAAGAGAACGGTGTGTCACGGACTTTTCCCAACATGTGGACTGCAAGCTGGATATAACTTCTATATCCGGTGAAGATATATTTCCGCAGAAAAATGGCACCATAGGCTTGTAGGCTGCATCACGTCGAATCTGACAGGGATAGGAAGAATTAAAGTCAGCTTGCGATGATATGGCGAGGAAATACTGAGGGTGAAGAAAGGTTATCGGAGTAACAATTATCTTCTTGTATATGTCGTGTCCGTTCAGAACTTGAACGATCATGGCTCATCACACTGTTTTGTATCTGTTATAGCTCTTACTAATGTTTGTCTTCTAATTATTCATCCTATTCATTTTTCTACCATTCATTTTTCACTCATTAGATATGTTACTGACTTTTTCCCCCGTTCCACATATTTGCAAAATGTCCTGTGAAAATCAGTTTTTTCAAGAAATCTTTTCTTATCAAGTGTTAGATTGGTTTACGGTTTGGTTTGTTTTGTTTTACGGCAACTCAACACCTTAATGGGTTATTTAATGCCGACATTTTTAGGATAGATTCGTATGACTAGAATATGTATTCTTTGGTTTAGATGGGTTTGGTTTATTTTGTTTTACGGCATATCAACCTCAATGGGTTATTTAATACCGAACACATTTTTAGGATAGATTCATATGAATAGAATATGTATTTTTTGGTTTAGATTGGTTTGGTTTATTTTGTTTTATGGCATATTGATGGGTTATTTAATGTCGACAAAATTTTTTATTGCTGGTAATATTTTGTTTTTTTCAAAAATCTGTTTCTGGTAATATTTTTCCTTCAAAACTGTATTGCTGGTAATGATTTTTTTCAAAAAAGTATTGCTGGTAATAGTTAACTATTTACCCATAGATGGAACACTAACAGGTGCTAGCACCCAGGGTCAGGTTGGACCTGGGAACATCAGCAATTAAGAGGTGGTTCCACGCTCCTCAAAACCTCCTGATCAGAGGCCTTGCTGCTGGACGTAGTTTAACGTCTTACTCAGGACGCGGATGTAGTTTATCGTCTTACCCAGGACGTCAAGTGTTTGAGATATTTTATCTGCCTCTTTCTGAAAGTAATGGCCATATCATATTGAAACACCGGTTATCATGCAATCACCGACATTAAGCAACACCGAGCCTAGTCAATATCTAGATGGGTGACTTCTTTGAAATACCAGATTTTGTAACCCTGGATGTGTAGGTGATGTAATGAATAAAAGCTCAGAATTGGAAATCGGAAAGCTGAATCCCAATTCTAGTCATTTTTTTTATATACACTTTTGTGTATATAAATATATAAATATATATGTGGAGTCATATAAATATATATGTGGAGTCATATGTTTCCCTTTGGGAAACATATGACTCCACATCTTTTCCCCCACATCAAGCAAGGTTTGCGTTAGTAGGACTTGTAACCGTAAATCATTATCATCTCCAAAAAAGGTTTCGCGATCCAAAAATATACCACAAATCAAACACAAAATTATATATACATATTTACATGTCCTACGTGCGAGAAACTATAACATATATCTACAGTATAGTATATGAAAATGATAGGGTCTTATTTATAATAATTTCTAAGGGGAATTAGAGATCCTTGAAATTCTTCTGTGCTTCGGTAGAAGCCATATTTATGATTCCAGATTCGAGCGGGTTGGATTTATCTACTATGTTAAAAGTGAGGACATATTCTTCTCAAATGGGGACCGGTGAACCATCGTTTTTTTCCTTACATGAGGACTGCAAGCTAGAGATCATTTCTATATCTGATGAAGATAATATTTCCATAGGAAAATAGCGCTAAAGGCTTGGAAGCTCTTGGGGAGGTAGATTTAGCTTCACTCAGGCCAATCTTCCCAGGTTCAAAAAATAACTGCTCAGTTTGACTCCGGGAAACTCGCTGAATGACCACTTTCGTCACGCTATGAAGTGGTCACTAAGCAGTTATCACGTGCCTCAAAAGATTTGATTTCAGCCAACAGGTGATAATCGCCTTTTGTATCTCTACAAGGATAATATGTTGTATTGTTGCTCCTGGCATCAAATTCAGACATGACACCCTAAAATTTAAAAAAAAAATGGATGCTAATTAATTTTTTTTAAAGATGTATCTTTTAGATATAGAAATATTTTCGTTACTTCAAAAGATATTTCCTTTCCTAGTGGATACCTGAATTTGCGAGTAGATTTTTTGTCCGTTTTTAAAAAGTGTTTTTTCGTCTATTACCCTTCGCATTCAAGAGAACTTAGCAAAGAAAATATACCCTCCAGCAGGATTTGAACTTGCATTGCCCTTCGCTATCCGGTCCTGCATACTTTGACCACTCGACTACATAAAAGCATGTGACATTAAATAGAGAAATCCATTAATTCTTTAAAAATTGCTTTGTTTATATTCCAGATAGAAAACTGAGTATATATGGGAACCCTGAAAATCTGAAAAAATGAAATTACATTAAAGCAAATAAGACATTACTTGACTGCGAAGCAATCTGTAGCCAACCAGTCAAAGTATACTAGATCAGACACTAGTTTTGCTTGAAAAGAGGAATACAGGTTGGAATCCTGTAGGAAGGTGTATTATATTTATTAATTTTCCTTGGTTCAGTCGACGAAATAAACACAGTTAAAATAAAGCGTCTACTCAAATACAAGTATCCGCTAAAAATAGTGTGACTGTGACACAAGGTACGCCAGCTTTTGCTGACTTTACCAGTGTAATTTTAATATGAATGACACCAGCTTTTATTCACTTTATGAAGTTGAATGTTGACATAGAGGACGTCAGTTTTTGTTCCATTTACCACGTACAAGGTTTACATAAAGAACAACAACTTTTGCTCACTTTACCACGTGCAATGCTAACATAAGAGACACTGCACGTGCAATTTTAATATATGGGTCACTGGATTTTGCTCACTTTACCACGTGCAATTTTATATATGGGACACTGGATTTTGCTTACTTTGCCACGTGCAATTTTAACAGATGGGACCCTGGTTTTTGCTCACTTTACCACGTGCAATTTTAATATATGGGACACTGGATTTTGCTCACTTTGCCACGTGCAATTTTAACAGATGGGACCCTGGTTTTTGCTCACTTTACCACGTGCAATTTTAATATATGGGACACTGCTTTTTGCTCACTTTACCACGTGCAATTTTAATATATGGGACACTGGTTTTTGCTCACTTTACCACGTGCAATTTTAATATATGGGACACTGGTTTTTGCACAATTTACTACGTGCAATTTTAATATATAGGACACTGGATTTTGCTCACTTTACCACGTTCAATGTTAACATAAGAGACACTGGATTTTGCTCACTTTACCACGTTCAATGTTAACATAAGAGACACTGGATTTTGCTCACTTTACCACGTTCAATGTTAACATAAGAGACACTGGATTTTGCTCACTTTACCACGTGCAATTTTAATATATGGGACACTGGATTTTGCTCACTTTACCATGTGCAATTTTAACATAAAAGTCAACGGATTTTGCTTACTTTACCACGTGCAATTTTAATATAAAGTAACATCGGTTTTTGCTCCATTTACCACGAGCAATTTTAATATAAGGGACACCATCTTTTGCTCTATTTACCACATTAAATTTTAACATAGAGTACACCATTTCTTGCTCCATTTACTACGTACAATTTTTACATAAATAACACCAGCTTTTTCTTCATTTACCACGTACAATTTTAACATAAGTTACACCTGTTTTGCTCCATATACCACGTGGAATTTTAACATCAGGGACACCGGCTTTTGCTCCATTTGCCGTGTGCTATTTTAACAGATGTGACACCAGTGTTTGCTCTATTTACCACGTGCAATTTTTTTAATCTAAAGGAACACCAGCTTTTGCTCTATTTGCCACTACAATTTTTACATAAGAGACGTCAACCTGTGAAAATATCTACGAAATGCTGCTGGAGAAAGGAAAATTTAAGAACCATTGTTTTTGACAAATGATACAGCTAAGCTCAATATCATTGTCATGGACTGAGGCCAAGAAGACAAAGTTATCCATTTGTTTATATCTTGTTTCCAGCAAAAGGTGTGTGCGTTGGTCTGATACATACCCTCTTCTGCTATAGATGAAATTATGAGAAAAATCAAATTTATTATGAAAAATGCAATTATTGATAAGACTAATTCAAATATTTGATTGTTCCATGTTAAATAAAAAAAAAAATAACAAACATACTTACCCAGTACGATGCCCAATAGGTACTCAAGGAAGAGTGTTACTGTGTGTGCTTATATTACTGTAGGAAAGAACAAATGTTAGGAGCATAGAGCTGAAGCAGACTTTAGAAGAAACCGGAAATCCAATCCCAAATAAGAAACAAGGGAAAATCCTCTGGAAACTGGGGAGGAGTGTGAAGCGGACGAAGTCTATCATTCATCCTTGCTTAGAATATTGCTGCTATATCTGTTCTGCTGCCCATGCTATATATTTAGAGAGTCTTTATAAAATCCAAAGAAGAATCTGCAATATTATCGGTCCTGACCTGGCATTTCGTCTTCAGTCACTTTCCCATCGCCTTAACGTAGTTTCCCTCTGCCTTTTCTATAAATACTTTCATGGTAATTGTTATGATGAACCTTCCTCTATAATACGTAGATTTTTTTAAATTTAGTGCAGTACTAGATTGGCGGCAAGGTCTCATCATTTTAGAATTGGAATGGCTAGATATAACCGTAAGTTCTATGCTAATAGTTTCTTCTAGCGCACTTCTCGCTTGTGAAAATCTCTTCCGGCTTCTCGCTTCCCAGTCAACTTTGATCTCCAAAAATTTAAATCCAATGTCAATCTTTATTTTCTATCTTCTGTCTTTTTGTTCTTTTATTTTTATCTCTCCCTAAGAGTATTCATCTCATATTCTCTAACACTCAGTCACGCTACCCTTGCGTCTTAGTGGCTTTATTGCCTTGCTTGGGGTAAAAGTATTCAAGAAAGAATGAAGACATAGCTAAAGCGTATGTGATGTATATAGAAAAATAGAGCCTTTAAATATATTCAATGAAAAAGGGTTTATTTTCTTGACAAACAAGAGTGAAAATGTCAGGTTCTGGTTTACTAGTATTTATTTAATTCACAAAACATCTAAATTGAAAACAATTTTCTTGTCACTAGTTTCTAACAAGATATATGTTTTTCCCTTAGAATTTTTAAATAGGCCGTGTAAATTAACTTTTAACCTAAAATCCAAATGACGTTGCTAATTTTTTGCAAGAGTAGATAGAGGTTACAAAAACTTCCTTTGTGTGTGTGCGTGTGTGTGTGACTTTTGTTAGTTTGTGGAGTCTACAGGTTATATTTGATATCATAAGGCGCATTGCGATGCCTGATTGGTTTACTTGCTTGTTTATATATATATATATATATATATATATATATATATATATATATATATGTGTGTGTGTGTGTGTGTGTGTGTGTGTATATTATAATAAAAGAAAGACGAAAGACATTGGACGAAAGGGGTCGGGTAATATTACAGTTTTCCTATCGTCTTTTACATTTATAAGTATAAAAGTAGATATATAAATTATAAAGATAAGATTATATATAAAATTATATATATAAATTATATATTTATTTTTTATAAATTACAGTAAATTATGTATATAAAATTATATATATGTATATAAAGTTATATATAAAATTATATATATATATATATATATATATATAATTATTTATTCGAAAATTGTAACATAAACATGTTATAAAATCACTACAAAAATAGCCATTTTGTTTCAACACTTCTGGTGTCTTATCAAGTGATAGTGCTGAATCTCTTCAATTAAAGTAATAACTATGAAAACATTTTTTTCATTAACAAATTTAGGAAAAAATGTCTATGAGCACTAGAAGAAGAAAATTCAAGTAAACACATAATAACGAGTAACTAATTATACATTCTGCGAAAATACTTTTTTAAAATATTATACAGCTGTGAAACTAAAACAAAGAATCCGTACAGAGATCACAGCCATTCCAGTTGATCTGCTAAGCTGCACTCTGTTTAAAATGGGAGAGCGAGCTTCTTCGTGTTCTCTTCATGTTAGTGACCATCTCAGAGATGTAATATTCAAATCGTAGATAATATGTTGAACTCTTATAGATCAGTTATGTACTAAATCTATTTGGTACTCTATATCATTTTTATAATCCAAGATACTTGCATTGAAAATGTGTCCCGTCATTATGGGATACCTTATATATAATCTACAAATCAACCATTCGTCTTTTCAATGAATACTGCTGCCATATATGGTCTGGAGACCCCGCTGTTCATCTCGAGGTTCTCGCCAAAATCCAGAGACGGATATGCAACGTGGCTGGTCCAGATCTAGCATCTCGTCTGCAGTCGCTATTTAACAGACGAGCTGTAGCTTCCCTCTGTCTTTTATACATGTACTTTCATGGCAACTGCACCGATGAGCTATTTTCACTGGTTCCCAAACTGTATGAATTTAAGCGCTCTACTAGGTTGGCATCTCGGTCCCACCCTTTCACTGTCGAAACGGATAAATGTAGCCATCTCTTCTACTCCAACAGATTCTTATCTCGCACCTCCCATCAGTGGAACTCCCTTCCTTTTACTTACTTCCCTGATAGCTATAATCTTAATATTAAAATGTAATGTCAATCGATATCTTCTGATGCCTTGACCTTGATCAGTATTCAGGCCGGTAAATGTTATTAATACTGTTTATTATAAAACAGAGCATTTATATTTCTATCTATAAAAAGAATGTATAAACATAAAAATGTCTTAAAATAATTGTCGGACTTTTTCCATTTCATAATGTGTGACGTCATTTGTTTACATTTGGATGCGCTTTAAGCAGATATGGATGTAGGTGAGAGATTCATCGAAGATTGTAGATTAAAAGCAGTAAAATCGACCTTTCTAATCGAACGATCCTCTGTGGCTCGATCGGTTAAGGCACGTCTGGCTATATGAAGGTTCTGTATAGGATACAGATTCGATTCCTGTCGGAGGACGAATATTTTCTATAAAAATTACTCGGACATTCAGGCTGGTAAATGTTATTAATACTGTTTATTATAAAGAGAGCATTTACTTAAGTAGTTGTATCTATAAAAAGAATGTATAAACATAAAAATGTCTTAAAATAATTGTCGGACTTTGTCCATTTCATAATATATATATATATATATATATATATATATATATATATATATATATATATATATATACGTAAGTACATATACATATATATATATATATGTGTGTGCATTCATAGACATACATATAGCCATACACAGAAATATTCATATATAAATATATATTTATGTGATCATAGAAACACATAAAAATATATATATATATATACATATATATATATATATATATATATATATATATATATATATATATATATACACACAAATGCATATAAAAATATATATGGCCAGACAGATAGACCCACCCATACAATTTTTGTGGGGATTTCAATGCTTTTTATATGATAAATATTTTGTCCAATAAAAACGCAATTATTTTTAAAATTAGTTATATAAATACTTAATTGAATTCATCATTTTCATATTCAACCCCTGTGAACCTAGATTCAGTTCCATTGTTTTTTGAGTACCAACATACCGGGTGGGCCTTTTTAATTTCTGACTTCTTCATCCGTTCAGGAATAACCTATTTTAAGAAACGGATAATAAAATCTACGCAACGCTGCGCTCTAATTTTTAATTATCTGATTTACAGCCCTGTTGATTTTTTAATCCATGATATTTATTTATTGAAACGCGCAGAAAGTTCGAAACAATTTCTATAATGAATCTTCTTAGTCACAATTCAAATTTGCTTATTTCATTTTGAATTTGCTTCGTTCCATTCTGAACTTGGCTGTTTCATTTTGAATTTGCTACGTTTTTTTAGTGTCAGTGTATTTTGTCTCAGACCTTTTGAAGCTGACCTTTAAGGTCAGATATTAGATAAAATAGGAATGCTTTTGCACGTCATACAGAGCAGACGTAGTCATTTCGCGTCTCAGTGAACTTACTCCCTAGTGGGGGTAATAGAGCAACCTCAGTGGCTAGTTTAAAATGTACATGTCGACGTGTTTAATAAAATAGTTTTCAAATTCCCTTTTGTTGATGTCTTTTTCATTTCCGGACTGCAAAAACATTACTACACTCGACCGGGAGAAAACGGTCGAGAGAAAAGAATACAGCTTTGTTGTGGAATTGATCCCGTCAAACAAAAGACCTCCAGAATGGGGTGGGGGTATGCAACAAAAGGCTCGAGACGTTTCGAGTGGAAAATGATTCCTTACACAAAAGGTCGCGTTGATGCATTTGGACTTTTGGATTGGAGCTGTCAGTTTTTCAGTTACTTGATTTGGAAATGTGAGAACTGGACAGCTCCAGCCCAGATATGGTATCAATACTCCATTTTTGTCTTAAATCTGGTTCTTGTAAAGATTGCACAGCAGAAGAAGTCATACTTACCGGAGAGGGTAAAACGAACCGACGATTTTTCCAGTATATTTAGAAACAGATCATATATTTCACTTGAGGTCAGTGGTAAGCTTGAGGTCAGTGGTAAGCTTGAGGTCAGTGGTAAGCTTGAGGTCAGTGGTAAGCTTGACTCCCAATAGACGTTCAAGTCAGAGCCTCCTTGAGAGGAGACACATCAATCATAGTATGTGAAAGATCAGGGTCTTTTCGGTGGTGGTGGAAAGATACTAGTTTGGTTTTGGCTGATTTGAATTTTACAAGCCAGTCCCTCCCACACTGACCCACCAGTCCCTCCCATACTGACCCACCTGGTCTGGGTCAGAGGAGAGAAGTACCGCTAGGTTCAGGTTATCCACATTTTTTGGAGGCACAACTGTAAACTGTTGTATCATTCACATATATATTAATTAAGGATGAGAATATACTCTTAGGCAGATAATGCGCTTATCATCGACCTTACCATCCTATAAAAATTGAAGTCATGCCCTTTAAGTCCCCTTTTAAGTTTCAGAGAGATGACCTTTTTCATTTACTGTATTATTACTTATTTACTTATCTTTTGAGCAAAAGCCACCCCGGACATTCTTATACCAACTGCCTCTTCTATTACGACAATCTCATTGGCTAACATCAACCAATAAAAATATTCCCGCTAAAATGCAAATCTCTGTCTCGGATCCCACCGTCAGTATAAAAAGACATAGAACAGCTCGTAGGAGATGTTTCAAGATGGCATTTCACAGGCCACTCGACGACGCATCACTCCGATGTACATAGGCGTACCTAGTACATTTCTCACCATAAGAATATCTGATATAATGGAATATGCATACACCTGTGTTCCCCCTCACTGGAATATGATTGGCTGGTGTCCGTCATAAATACCGACGGACGTGTAGGAGAGTCAGAGCCTTAGTCTGAGAGCTAAGTCTATAACGACGCCATTGATCTACATTTCTTACCTGCGACTACGACGCGTATCAGTCGATTACTGTTACCGTATTCTACTTGGTTATAGAAGCCAAAACCACTTAGCTACTTCGTTCAAATATATCCCTTTCCGGGACATATCAATATCACAAGAGGACACTATGATCTTTATTTCTACAATGTTTCAAATTTCTACTTACTCCTTAATTTAAGCTCAGACTAGTGTATTAATGTGTCGTTTTGTAAATTGGGCGCCATTGTATTTGTAAGTTTAGTCCTAAGGCCAAGTATTACAGACGCCGTGGAAACAAGGCCAGTAATAACAGAACATTACTAAACAAAAAGAATCAAGACCAGATACCCCTAAACATGAACAGTAGAAATGAAATACCGTTCAGTTCCGTGAAAAGTTGAAATACCGTTCAGTTCCGTGAAAGTTGCTCGAATCATCAGACAACTGAAGAAGGTCAAAGTGCACAAAGGTCGAAACAACACAGATAATGATATTAGTTCAACTGTAAATAAGATAAATAATGATAAATGCTCATCCCAAAAGTTCAAATTATTTATTCTTTTTTTGATTTTCTTCTCGAAACAAATCTGAAACATTTTCGCAATATAAAGAAAATAAGGAAGAAGAAGACAAGAAGAGCCGATAAAAGAACAAACCAGATGTCCAACATTAAAAACTGATACAAAGGAATCTCTTGGCACGCTGATCTCAAATGTGTGCCTCCATATTTCATAATTTCGTCAATATGGCGGGCTGCTTTTTCTGCCGGCCGTTCTTTCTGAGATCGAAACATCTCGCTAAATTTGGCAATGGTTTTCTTGTATTTAGGATTTTCAATAACTTCCTCAATATTTCTGACCAATTCGTCTACTGAATATTTATGCGCGTCCATGGACAAGCCGAATCCTTTAATAAGTAATCGATGACAATTAAAAAACTGGTCGGCAAAAACAGGAAAGCCAATCATGGGAACAGCGTGATAGAGGCTTTCATACTGACCACTGTTTCCACAATGAGTGATAAACAATTTGGTCTTTGGATGACCAAGAAGGTCATTCTGAGGCAGCCATTTAGTTAATAAAACATTTGAGCGGGAATAAGATGAATTTGAATGTTTCCAGACGACATCGTATTTAATCTTACTGAACGCTTCTTCCATTTTGTTTAAGTGATCAAGATTCCAACTGACAAGACTTCCCGGTGATACAACGACGACTCCATACTGAGATTTACTGACAAACTCAAGAATGTCCCCTTGTAGAGGTTCTGCTGGCCCAGTTGCCAGACCGCCAATATATTTAACATTGGGCAGTGCTGAGAGGGGTATATCCAGGTACGTATCAGTATCAACGATAAATAATTCTATCTTTTTCATCAGATCTCGATAGTCAATTTCTGGCCGTTCAGGGGCGTATTCTTGAACACTTCTATTTGGAATTCCCAACGGATAGATATATTCGGCAGTTACAAATAAGAAATTCGCCAGTCTCTGCAGAAATGTCATTCTGTCTGAAAACTGAAAGAGTTTAACTGGAAATACAGCAGGAGCCCAGGGCGTACGATGCCAGGGCATTTGTATATGCAAGCCTAAAAATATAAACGGTATGTCAAGTTTGTGAGCAAAAATCGTCAAAAACATACACATAAAATTACCATCAACAATGGCCAGGCTAGCATTTAGGGATTTTAGTGTTAGGAAAAGTTTCTCGTTGAAAAGGTAATGGTCACAGACTTTGTTTAAAGAACGTATCATGTTTCCCATGGAGAGCACACCCGTTAAAGAAAAGAATTTGATAGTCTCTTCTTTTAATTTCAAGAATTCTGAGGATTCTTCGAATGTGACAAATTTGACAGCTGCTGTCGTCGGACTGAATTGTGTACGATACCTTTCGGAAATTAAAATATAGCTGGTGTGTCCAAGCTTAGAGAGTTCGCTAGCTGTTTTAACCATCGGATTCAAGTGACCATAAAAAGGTAAGGACAAAAAGATGATGTTTCGTCCGGTGGTCATATGTCCTGGGAGAATGGTGAGGATTACAAGTAGTAAAATTGTTTTCAACTTCATGGTAATGTTCGGGTAATTCTGGAAGAAAAAGCAGAAAAATTAAAATGGAATTTAAATAAACACTTGCAATTTTATTTTAGGTGAAAATAAATTGGTTCTTTGTTTTGTTTCCTTCATTTATATATTTACTAGCAGCGTGACCCGATGTTGCCCGGGCTTTATTCAAAAATCGTACGACTCATACAGCAATCGCTGTCACTTGACTTAAAATATTTTTGCCCTTCCTTGCCTTTAAAGTAGTGTCCTTTGCCGTGCTGATGTTGCTACATGCCTTACTTCTTGCCTATCTCACACTGCGAATTTTTTCTAAGCTCTATACTAAACATTAAATCTGTTACGGAAAAAGAACTAAAAAAAATGAACACAAAACGATCAGCCTTAAAGAAGGACTCGTAACTGGAAAAACCGAATGAAAAAAGAATGTTAACAACAAATACTTTTTCACATCCAACCCAGTTCTGCGGAATCAGAATCAACGTTGAGTCTAAGCAAGCGAATGAGCCAATTGGAGTAAAGTGTCATGCAGATTTAAATTTTTCCCACTTGTGACGACTGCAGCTATCGATTTTTTTGCATGCTAGCATGCTAGTTAACATTCGTGTCAGTCAGCTGTTGGCTCTCACGCTGTCCAATAGAATCTTCTTGCCTATTCGTGACAGCCAGCTATAGGCTCTCACTCTGGCCAGTAGAAGATGGCCGCAAACTACATGAAAACTGCCGTATAAGAATGAAAATCGATTATTTCCACTATCGATGGGAGTTGAGAAATGCAAAGTCGGTCTTGGCTTTCCATGTGCATGTAAATTTTGGTGCAAATCCGTCGAAAATTGCAGCCGTGCATTCGTTACCCACACACACACATCCTACCTTTTATAGATAGAGATTCTTGATGTTCGGTCAAAAAATACTTCATTTGATAGACAGAACATTATTTGGCGGGTTAACAATCCTCCATTTTTTATTGACCTTTTGTATGTATGCTGTCCCTACCTTTTACTACCACACCACATTCATTTAACCTAAAGTACAACCATATTTAATGTCATCTTACATCCAGTATATTGTTGCAGTCAGCATTGGGAAAAAGGAGGGCGCTAGAAATTTTAGGTGTTTCGTGTTTTTCTTATTGATACATCATTCTGTAGCTGTGTGTGAAGTTTGTTTTTATCCCATGTTCCTTCTACCGCACCCAATATGAATTTGTAGCAGTATCGACGGCATAAATCAACCTGCACATTTTTTTACTTTACGAATGTGTAAGCAAACAAAAAGTAAACAAGAGAAAGAACACAAGAAAACAACTTTTCATAACAGGTTCCATATTTGTTAAATTTATAAATGACAACAGTTTTATAACTATTAATATGAGTTACTTCCCTTTGACTGGTCTTTACTACTAAAAAATTTTTTTACCTGAACTCACAAAAAGTTGAATTATCTTGTCGCTCAAAATGTTCACTGAAAGAAAGTTTAAAGAATCTTGTAAAGCTGAAAATATGTTAATAAACTTTTAGCTTTAAAGAAATTGGAGAAGTGAACGTTCCGTAATGCCTAATTTGTTTTCGTTGCTCGTAGTTGAAAGTATTGTTCGTAATTGTTTGTACTTAAGTTTCGTAAGATTCAATAACGTGATTGAATAGTAAGTTGCAGAAGTTGGTGAGTGAGTCGTTTCGTTGAAATTTTAACTTGAATTTCAGTGAAGTTATTTCGTGTTAAAGAACTTGAGATTCTAACTTTGTACTTCGCTGCAATAATGATACAAGCGTCGTGAACTCGTTTAGCAAATGCTAGTTGTCGTAAATTCTCACTGACTGGGTTCGCTCATACATTCAATTTATATGTTTTTAATCACGTTATACTACAGGATCATGAGACCATTGTTTTTTCGTCAGGTCAAAAACTAGGTTGATGTTATTCGGACGTAGTGGTGAGCAGGTAAATTGTTTGTTTGTTTTTTTAATATTTGTTAACCACTCAGAAAGCGCCTTACAAAACTCAGTTTGGAGCCTGATATGTTTTGTGTTGATTATTGAGAACAATCTACGTGAAGATACACGAGATAATTTTGATATTTATTGTCCAATGAGAAGTTCAGGTTTTCAGAAACATGTATGAAGCTGTGATCCGCTTTTTGCACAAAAATCGACATTGATGAATAAGTGGTAGCGGAAAGCTATACATTTACAGCTTACTACTGAGTTAGATAAATACAACATTTATTAAAATAGTGAAAACATAATTGAACTTTGATGATGAAAAAACAATGTTAGCTGAAAGATCGTGTTTGAGGAGAAATAAATTTCCGTGTCTTTAAGAGATATCCTTTGAGGCGAAATCAACTAAGAATGGAAATCTTCATCGAGTAACTTGTGAAATTCCTTCTAGGAATGTCTCCCTCGGGCTTTCTCGAATCCGAGATTTTATACCTGACGATGGGATCCCAGACAGAGATTTGAATTTTAACGAGAAGATGTTTATTGGTTGATGTTAACCAATGAAACTGTTGCGTTTAATGTGGTATTTTTTTTTTATTGTCTGTTGCAATGTGGATATCGTGTTAAGTGAAAGGTGAAGACGCAAGTATACGATGAGAGTAGGTGACGACAATATTGACATAAAATCAACTTGAAATACTGAACAATAAAAAGCAAATCTTTCATAATTTCTTATTAAAACCTTTTACTTTTATACTAGTCAAGTTGGAGGAATCATTAGCTTAAGTCATAAGTAATTTCCGTCTCGGGGAACCAACCGTAATGGCGAACATATCATCCTAACTGTTGATCATACGTAACAGTTAAGAATAAATTTGAACTGTAATAAAATATCTCATATCAGCATACACAGTAGATTAAAGAATAAATTTCCTAACACCACAGATGGAGCGACTGAAAGTTCGTTCATGTAGACAGTGGATTCAACGAAGAAAGTCTTTCTTCTGCATGACAACGCAAGGCTGCATTCAGCTAAAATAAAATTGGAAAAAAAAGATTTGGAACCCCGTGAATCTGCAATCCACACGCCATATTAACCTGACCTTAAATTAACCCATTATTATCTTTTTTGATTACTGAAAAACGCCGTGATTATCAAAACATTCTCTAATGCAAACAAGATTCAAGAGTTCGTAGCAAAACTTTTACATCAAAATTTGCAGAATTTTACTGAAAACTGATCTGATAAGTGTCTATACTTCATTACAAATAATAGGGAATTTATAATTGAATGAGATATAAATGTACCTTTTATTGGAAGAATAAAATTAGTAAACTGAAAAAAGGATTGTGTCGTAATGGAAGTTACCTGCCTTACCCATAATTGTAATGGTTGGATGGAAGGAGACGCTTTAACTCTCTATCTGCAGTTGACCGAGGACGATTGGAAGGATACTGGTAGGTTAGAGCATGCACTGAAAAGGGCATCTTTATTAATTATTATTTTTTTTATTTTAGACGAAACAAAAGATAATACAAAGAACGCTGTTCTCTATAAGACAGTAGACCTTAGATCAGAAAGGACGGTGTGAAACAAGAGACAAAGAAAGATGCGCCCGTTAAAGGGTTAATTAAAAAATTGATAAACTGTAAAAGGATTGTTTCTAATGGATACTACCTGCCTCACCCATAATTATAATGGATGGTGAAAAAACAGTGGTAGAAAAATGGTTATATGAGTCAACGATAAAACTGTTGATAGGGAAGCTTGATCAAATATCAAGCAACTTCACGGACGAACGGACGATCGATCGAATGATGCTCAGTGAAAGAGTAAGATGAAATAAAGCAACAAACGTGTGAAATTCGGAACGAAAAAAAATCCCCCTAAAAAAACAAGCTATTTGGGCTACCGTTAATCTAAAACACTGATTTGGTGAAGTCTTTCAGTGAAGAGAGAGACGTGATTATCTGGTGGTCAAAGGTGAAATTGGTTGCGAGGTTGAAAAAAGATCCCTGACCTTACAAGTTTCATTCCGTTCTTTCTGGAAGGGAACGCTCTAACTCTCTATCTGCAGTTGACTGAGGACGATCTGAAGCATGTGCTGGATACGTTATCTTTATCAATTACTTCTTTTTAGACAGAGTAAACGACAATACAAAGAACACTGTTCCCTTATATCAGAAAGGACAGAATGGGACAAGCGACAACTCGTGCGATACGCGAAAGAACGACGCACCCATTAAACGGGTTGCCCTCTTAACACATCTCACCTCTGGCACGCACGTCTATAAAAGAAGCTTACAACGGAATAAAATTTTCCTACTGCTGTAATAGATTTGCAGAGATAGTAAAATGGATAGCTCATGAACTCCACGCTCTGAAGAGACACGGGGCATAGTAGAACAAGTATGAGACACTCAGAGATTATTAAAATGTCTTTTCCGTAGTAATGGACAACTAGAACAACCCATTAAACATTATCATAACTTGAGTCTCTCATGTTACAGCTGCATATTATTTAATGGTAAATATGATCTTTTTTGTTCACTCATTAAAAAAAGACACCTATTTTTAGCATGTTTGAAATATTCTAGAAAATGTACATCAAAATAGATTAAAAAGATAGAAAAATAAAAATTACCTTTACTTACCGATACGTTGTCCAACGAATAGTTGAGCTTCGTATCAAAAAATAATTTGAATTAGACAAATAGAATGGCTTTGGAGCAGGACAGGCTCATATTCTATAGATTAAAACCAAAATAACGATGTCAAAGTTATCCTGTCAGTGAATCAACTAAATTTCCTGTAAGTGTAGAATCAAAAACATACGCCAAAACAGTAGATTCTTTTATTGTTACATATGCAGAATCATTTTGAAACCTGGAACGTGTTTATTGTAACTATTATGTCATAAATCTACTTGGCATAGTGTAACCTGGAACAAGGCCAATTTTTTGGAGTGTCTACAGCTGTTAAGATTTCCGAAATTAGTTTTCTAACTATTGCTTAATGTCAATCCATTTTGAAATATTTACTAAATCTAGAACAATGCTACAAAAATGTCTAGTAAGGCTTGAATGCACTAGTCTTTATCACCATCACCAACAGCATCAGAGATATAATTAGGAAATAAAGTAGATATAACACCACTTCAGATTTATCAAATAAATAGCTTGCAATGTAGATACACTTACATTGGCGTGACGTCTCGGAATCTAAACGCTAGCATCTGTGAATACAAGTGAGATCTATGTTGGGACAGCCATTTGAACTCACTCGCTTGTAACACGAAGGAGCAAGACGGGCCAAATTTTTGATTTTATAAAGGCCACTCTAATTAAAAACTATTATAATGCTTTATGTGGCAAATACTTCGGGGGCACAAAATATTTTACGAACTATAAACACACGTCAAGAACACTATTACACCACCAACCTTTATTAAATCCATTCTTAAAGGATATAACATATATTTAACTACTACGATCGATACTGATGTGACACCCCACCGAATCAATATGCAAACAACATCAAAACATAATTAAAGCCTACTACACACACACACACACACACACACACACACATATATATATATATACACAAGTATAGTATTGGTGTATACGGAATAAATTCCAATAACCAACAAATTCTATTCTTAAAAGAGTGCTCAATACAGAGTAAAGCAAATAAAATTATTTATTCGAAAATTATAACATAAATATGTTGTAAAATCTCTACAAAAATAGCCATTTTGTTTCAAAACTTCTGGTGTCTTATCAACATTATCACTTGATAAGACCCCAGAAGTGTTGAAACAAAATGGCTATTTTTGTAGTGATTTTATACCATATTTATGTTATAATTTTCGAATAAATAATTATATATATATATATATATATATATATATATATATATATATATATATATATATATGTATATATATTAGTAGTAGTTGTAGTAGTAGTAATCTTATAAGTATAAGAAACTATACTCGTTCGGAAAACCTTCGGTGTCTTGATTTGCAAATAATCAAACTAATACCAAAGGGAACAAAAGGTATAAAAATAAGTGTGTATGTATGTATGTATGTATGTATAGCTAATATTAGTGGTAAATATGCATATACATGTGCAAAATATATAAATATACATACATAAATATAAATACATAGGTGCATACACATACATGTATATTTTTTTAATAAAAAATTCCAAGAGGATAGAATCCAGGTAGAACTCAATGTCCAGGACAGACTAAGGATATAATAAAAAGGCTTAAACACTAATATTCCATGGTCATAATTTATTCCATTGGAATCGTAAATACGATCCAGTTCCTTAGACCTACAAATTCAAAAAGAAAACAGAAAAACAACTCCGGAAATAAAAATAGAATTTAGAGAGAGTGTAAGTATGAGACTGTGGGACGAATTTTAGAGCTAAAGAGAGGTGTATATATATATATATATATATATATATATATATATATATATATATGTATATATCATTTGAATCCTACATAGACAAACTATGATTAGGATAGACTTATACCCGGACGCGGCTTGACAATTCAAAAGCAATTGAAGACAGCTTAACTAATGAAAATCAAACGGCACAAAAATAAATATACCAGAAATATTTTCTCTATCTCATTCTCTGATGAAGCTTTAATAAAAGTGAAACATGTTAGATTTATAAATGTTTCCTATTTCTCCTTTAACCTACCATACACTTGTCTATAAGAATAGACTGGTAAGCATTGGTTCATGGCGAGATAGTGCACGTATTTGATTTGTGTAAGATATGGCGAATCCAGTAATAATCGAACTTACAGGCATAATACGAAATGGAGGTTCACGAAAATCTATTCTTGACCACTGTCTATGATTAAGGGGAGATGAAAATATATATATATATATATATATATATATATATATATATATATATATATATATGAAGAAATATAGTGTTAAGGTGTGCTATATTTATGGGATGAAGTGCACAATATCAGACATAGAGCGTCTGTAAATATAAAAGTGAACATAGAAGTCAACACTTAGAGGCGACAGTCTGTTTCATGCTATATGCAATCGTCAGGCCTGACGATTGCATTAGCATGAAACAGACTGTCGCCTCTAAGTGTTGACTTCTATGTTCACTTTTATATATATATATATATATATATATATATATATATATATATATATATATAATTTAAATGAAAAATAAAACAGACCACTTTCAGGCTCCATTGTAATAATTTATTTCACCAGAGAATTTTATTTTTTCTCTGTATTCTCAGAATTCCCTTTCAAAGGTGAAACGAAAAATAAATTTAAAATTTACACTTTTGACGGGCAGTATTAAGCATAACATAAGTTGAATTAGAGGGTGATGAGGAATGGTGTGAGGGACATGGTTGAGTTTAGAGAGGGAAGGGAGAGTTTAAAGTTTATCTTTATATTTCTCTTTATGTAATATTGAGGAAGGAGGAGGTAAGGCTCAGACATTGACCCTATTTAATCGGTCAACTTAACGGAAATGATATGGGAAAAGGAAAAAAGAAAAAAGGGAAAAAGAAAAAAAGGCGGGGAAGTAAAGAGATAAGAGATATGCGTATGGTTTTTGGAGAAAGGAGAGGGGTGGTATAACTTTAGCAATTTAGATAAAAACAGATTTTAACGTTTGATAGTAATTTAAATGTTTAAAAAACTCTAAAAAGTAATTAAATTTAATGCTTGTTAGCGATTTAAATATTCAACTTCTATATATTTATATATAGAAGTTGAATGTGTGTGTGTGTGTGTGTGTATCCGAGTATGGGATAAACTTCAATGTACAGGCTATTAAGAATACTGGCCCACAAAAATATTTTTGAAAGGGTGTATTGGATTTTTTTTACCTAATTTGGAACAAGTTTGTAGTGCTAAATCCAAAATAACATCCAATTTTCATAACGAAATTTAGTTTTTCTACTTCAGAATGCCATGCATAGGATACAAATCATATATCATTCCAACAAATGACTAAAAAAACACAAAGTAGATTTGCACACCCGCAAAATCGGATCAAAACGACTAAAAACAGATTTCGCAATAAGGTGTGAAATTAATTTTCTGACCAATGAAAGGAGGCGATTTGCTAAACTAAAAAAAAAAGATAACGAGCCAGTGTGAAAAAAGTCAACAATAAATAGAGAATCTCAAGTCAATCACCAGTCAGAAGGGCGCAGAGATCATAGAAGACTGACAGTAAATTTCATCACTGACTCAACCCGACACTAAGAGCTGAAAGTGGATTAGGAAAGGCAAACTACAACAACAACAACAACAACAAATTTACAACGGACTCCAAAACAATTCATAAGTACATTTTCCTTTTATCTTTTATTCCTCATCCACACTCTCTTTTTTTCAACTTAAATTGATCGCACCTTTTTCCTTTACAACTATACAAAAACAAAAGGAACAGACATTACTCTGCTACTCTGTTGAAAGACAGCGAACACAGACATTTTTGTAAAAATCACATTTTTGCTTAAACGAACTAAAGCATTAATATTTTTACCCTATTCACAAGAAAATAAATATACAATGTTCTACAAACGTTCCTTATCGTGTTGTTACTTCTTGAAATTTGCGTTGTATTTTGAGGGCAGGGCATCCCGTATTAAATTCTCCTTTTAATCCGGGTACGCTGAACCCCACACATGTCATACTTGCAAGAAGTAACCCGGATTTCGTTAATCGTTGTAAACGGGAAATAAATAAATTCTTATTGGAAGCTTAAATATCGATGTGAAATTTCAAAAAATTCTGAAATACGAAAGAAATATAAAAAATAATTAATTAAAAACCGAATACAGACAGCAATTGTTTGCCATGGCAAAAGCTTTTGGTTAATAGATTTTCATGAATACAATTCTTCCATAATTATAATGTGAAATGATTTTATCCAATGACTATATTGTTTCCATTCATAACTTAGAACAATACAATTACACTGTCATTATCCACATTCATTATATCCAAGGACTTTATATTGTTTTCATTCATAACTTAGAACAATACAATTACACTGTCATTATCATCATTCATTATATCCAAGGACATTATATTGTTTTCATTCATAACTTAGAACAATACAATTACACTGTCATTATCATCATTCATTATATCCAAGGACATTATATTGTTTTCATTCATAACTTAGAACAATACAATTACACTGTCATTATCATCATTCATTATATCCAAGGACATTATATTGTTTTCATTCATAACTTAGAACAATACAATTACACTGTCATTATCATCATTCATTATATCCAAGGACATTATATTGTTTTCATTCATAACTTAGAACAATACAATTACACTGTCATTATCCTCATTTATTATATCCAAGGACTTTATATTGTTTTCATTCATAACCTACATAAGTACTACATCGCAAAATGTCGAACTGACCAGTGAAAGTAGAATTGATTTATGAACTCCCAAATTTTGCAATGAAAATGTATAAATTACCTTGCACCAAAAACGTATATAGGTCAGTGTTATATTTAATAACGAATGTTTTTTTTCGGCAACTGCTGGCTCTTCGCAATATAAAGTAGCTATTATAAATTTACCCATCTGTTTATTTTTTTTTATTTTTATTTTTTTTTGTCTATGATAGTATCAAGTCAACAGGATTTTTCTGATAACAAAATTTATTTATCAAGGTTTAATATCAGCTAAACTACTTTGTGTAAAAAGTCACCATGGACTGAAATAGAGTCACCGAATTCATCAATGCTATTTATCAAATGACACAGCCACAGAATAGGATTTTTAAAGAGATGTGAATCGTCGAACAAATAGAGATAATATTTTAGGCACATAAGAATGAATGTATCAAACATCGATTACAAACAGAGGAAATCTACCATTTATGTTTGATGTAAAATCGGAATTTACAACTACAGCTGTTATGCAACGTGTATATGGTGGCCGAATGGTTAGAACGTTCGAATTCTGAACATGAAACCCCGGGTTCGAATCTCACCATTGTCGATTTGTCAGGAAGGAAACTTTCTGATGTTATCGGAATAGAGATGCCAATCCCAACGTGCGGCACCTTTGGAAAGTACCTGAAAACCATACCACCGGTTGACCCAAGCCTTGTGAGTGAAATTGGGTAGACGGAACCTTTGGAGCGCTGTGCTAGCACAAGGTCACAAATTATTGTTCAGCTCCATTCTTTTTAACCAACTTTAATCTGGCAAAATTTAAATGCAATGTCAATCTACTGAATCCCTGACCGTTCTTTTCTCTTCCTACTCACTAGTAATATTTCTGTTTCTAATTCCTACACACCCTGTAACCTCTTGCGTGTCAGTGGCTGTACTGTTTTGCTTGGGGAGATACTGATGTTATATATATATATATATATATATATATATATATATGAAGAAATATAGTTTAAAGGTTTTGTATATTTATGGGATAAAGTGCTCGATATCAGAGATAGAGCGTATGTAAATATAAATGTAAAAGTGAAAATTGAAGTCAACACTCAGAGGCGACAGGCCGCGTAACGATTGCGTCCAGCATGAAACAACCTATCATCTCTGACTGTTGACTTCAATGTTCACTTTCATATATATATATATATATATATATATATATATATATATATATATATATATATATATATATATATATATATATATATATAATCCTGACCTCTAAAACTCTTTCTACTCAACTCGTAAATAAATTAGTTATTCCTCATACCGTGATACTTACCACAATCGGAGATATAATACTCTGCAATACTTTACACACACACACACACACACACACACACACACACACACACACATACATATATATATATATATATATATATATATATATATATATATATATATATAAGAATTGCATATTGAGTACTGGTGCTAATAAAACAATGTTTGATGTATGACAATAGAACTAAGATTTATCCTGATTAATAAAGGCTCTGAGTTTCATGCACAATGCAATCGTCAGGAGCAGATTGAAAACTATCAATCAATCAGCAACTGCTGATGATTGCATTGTGCATAAAATTTAGAGTTGTTCTACCGATGAGGGGAAATACATAGATACTACATACGTGCGTGTGTCTGTGTGTTTTACAACAATTTCTCACTTTTGGTAGCCAATTTTTGGGGAAGTACATTGGGTAAAATTTTGGGGTTATCTTAAATGAAGAATAAACCGTTATTTACTTTGATTAATTTATGTAAATTTTTTATTCTTTGATCGCAAATCTATATATCCGTTCGTTTTATTTAAAATAAAATGTCTCTTTTTGTACGCAGGACAACAATGTCAAGATAACTTTGTGAGATTTTACAATGTATCGATACTATGAACAAGACCTCACTTCTAAAATAATTAAAAATACATTATTTATTACATTCGATTCTGATAAATGTCCCAATTTTCGGAAGGTTTAGTGAATGTAATCTGCAAAAATATTTCCTGAAAAGATTTTCCCTTTCTTTTACAAATGAACAATTTTACTTAGGTATTACCTGAAAACTTATTCTAGCTTTGCTTTGTTTCTTCTACAAACAAATCTGGAAATTCTTCGTAAAGTAAAAACAGTCACATACAAAATTATAAAAACTGCCAACAAAAGAACAGCCCAGATATCCAACATCAAAAACTGATATAATGGAATATCTTGACACGCCGACCTCAAATGGGCACCGCCATATTTCATAATCTCGTCAATATGGCGGGCTGCTTTCTCCGCCGGACGTTCTTTCTGAGATCGATAAATCTCGCTAGCTCTTGCAATGTTTTTCTTGTATTTGGGATTTTCAATGACTTCTTTGATATTTTTTACTAGCTCATCCACTGTGTACGTATACATGTCCATCGATATCCCATAACCTTTTATCTGCATCCGGTAGCCATTAAAAGGTTGGTCAGCAAAAACAGGAAAGCCGATCATGGGAATAGCGTGGTAGAGGCTTTCATACTGACCACTGTTACCACAATGAGTGATAAACAATTTGGTATTTGGATGGCCAAGAAGGTCATTCTGGGGCAGCCATTTTGTTAATAGAACATTCGGGCAGGAATAAGAAGAATTTGAATGCTTCCAGACGACATCGTATTTAATCTTACTGAACGCTTCTTCCATTTTGTTTAAGTGATCTGTATGCCAGTTGACAAGTGTGCCGGGTGATACAACAATGACTCCGTTTTTAGATGCGTTGACAAATTTAACAATTTCTCCTTGCAGACTTTCTGCCGGTTTTGTTGAGATTCCTCCAATGTATTTAACATTGGGAAGAGCCGACCTTGGGTAATCGAGGAATACATCATAATCAATTATATATAATTCAGCCTTTCGCAAAAGATCTTCAAAATCAATATCCAAGCGTTCAGGTGCGTAAACTTTTACTTTCCTTCCAGGTGTTCCTAATGGCGGCAAAATGTATTCCATTAGCATCAGCAGAGAGTTAGAAAGTCTTCGAGAAAATTGCATTCGATCTGAGTTTACAAATGTCTTATGCGGAAATACGTGTATAGCCCAGGGTGTTCGGTGTAGATTTACTTGATTCTGTGCCCCCATTAAGATGAACGGTATTCCGAGCCTGTAAGGAAATACAGATAAAAAGTTTCCAGGAAATACTTCGTCAATGATAGCCAACGAAGCATTGACTGATTTGATCCGCTCAAAAAGCTGCTTGTCAAATAAATACAGGTCGCAGATCCGATGGAAAGACTTCTGGGTGTCCCGCCACGAAGCATCGGGTTGCATAGAAAACAATTTTAGAGCCAGCTTGTCAAATGTAGATATTTCCGGATATTCTTCCACTTTGAGAGAATGGACCCCTTTCTCGACTTTTATAGTTTCTTTGAATTTGTCAGCGATCATCACGTGACTGGTATGACCGTATTTTAAAAGTTCATGTGCTAAATTAACCATGGGTTTCACATGACCGTAATATGGCATAGCTAAAAACAGTACAGTGTGTGCTAAGACAGGCTCGAAGGCGAAAATTGAAACGGTAGCGAAACCGAATAAACAAGTTCCTTTCATGTTTATGGCAGGCAAATTGTGTTGTTCCTGAAACATACAATTTGGAAACAAATTAAGACATCTTAAATTGTCAGAATTTAAAAGATGAAGAACTGCCCTTATTAAGTTTATAGAAGTATTTATTCTTAAAAATTTGCTTTTTTGGGGTCCGAGTAGATGCACAAGTCTTACTTAATGGCAAGTAATTAAATGAAACAGTATCATTTTTATTAGTCTTGTTTTTATTCCCCCACCCGCAGTAATAGTAGATGTAATAGCATGAACGTGGCAAAATTTGGAACAGTGTAACCCGGATATAAGAGAGTTGTCGGGACTGGAGAAGAAGTCTCTTATATCCGGGTTTGGTCTATTATATATACATTAACACAGGCTCTAATTTGGGACCAGATAAAAAATATATCTTATATCCGGGTTTCTCTTATATCCGGGTTACACTGTATTATTTTCGTTTGTTGTTTCATCATTTTATTAATTTCTGGAGCAAATATTGACTCGTTTACAGATAAAATGTCTGTAAATGAAGCAAAATAGAACGAGTCGGGCAGATCTCATAAAAGATAAATTGAATCAGGCAGATTTCAGGTAAGGTCGGTAGATTTCATAAAAATAGATCGTCAGTGAGATTACAGTTAAATAGATGAAGTCAGAATAAAACATACTCTTGATGAATTTATGGAGCATGAAAATCCTTTTGATATGTTTCAATATACAGTCACGAGGGCACTGTCCTAAACCCTGACCTGACGCTGCAGATGGGTGCATTTGCGGACGATACATAAGGCATGAAGAAATGAAAAAATAAGCTAATTATAATTCGTATAAAGTAAGCACTTATTCAAAGTATGGCTATAAAAAAGTCTCAATGGAACCAGAAATACCATTTGGTGGTTATCTCCCTTTAATTTGTTAAGTAATGAGGGTGTTCTGTTTAATTTTCTAAATAATTAAATTTCCATATACATATACATTTATATATATATATATATATATGTGTGTGTGTGTGCGTGTGTGCGTATGTGTGTGAGAGAGAGAGAGAGAGAGTAAATGTTCAGAATAGATAGATTTGAAAAGACTGCGATAGATAGATAGATAGATAGATATGAGCAATAAAGCAAGAAAGAAAAAGGGACTAAATATATAAAAAAAAAACAAAGGACATAGATAGATAGATAGATAGATAGATAGATAGATAGATAGATAGATATGATCGTAACGTTTAATGGCGTATATATTATTTATAAAGAAATACCCAAGTACCCAAATTGAGCCGAATAAAAAAATCAAATCAATTATCTACTCTAAAAAAATACAGCTCACCTTATCCTCAAAATAACAACACACCAAGTGAAAATTACAACGAACGAACATTATCTATGAATTCAAATGCCTATTAAGGAACTGTGTTCCTGATCAAACAGAACTCATAAATAATTACCACACAACTACATGCCTATCCAGGCGCCTTACGTTACACCTATCTGATCACAGCTCCATTAGAACCCATTTAAACACACACACAAACTTACCAGACTTCATTCGAAACATACTAGTAGAAAACACAAACATAATAACCTCATCCACCTGTAAAAAAACATTAAAAATAATGGAAGCCCTAATAATAAAAAAAGAGAAAGCCAACTCTTAACAATATTAACTATGAACAAAGCCACAATGTGCTAACCGTGTTCGGAAAATAAAAACATCTCTATAAGAAACTAAAAACATACACATAGCACACACACTCAAACTGAAAAAAATAAAATCATCCTTGATAATCGCTAAAAGTATAGCCGAAAGCGCTCGGAACTATAGAACATTTGGTTAGTTTCTACACACCCTGTGTCCAAAAAAGAAAGCATTTGTTCAAGCACAAGAAAAAATAATTAAAAAGCTTAACCGTAGTACCTTGTCTGTAGTTTTTAATGAAACATGCAGAATATATATATATATTAGGTTGGTGCAAAAATAATGTCGTTTTCTCACATATGTTACTATGTGAGAAAACGACATTATTTTTTGCACCAACCTAATATATATATATGTGTTTGTGTGTGTATATATATATATGTATACACACACACACACACACATATATATATATATATATATATACATGTGTGTGTGTGTATGTATGCATATATGTATATATATATATATATATATATATATATATATATATATATATATATATATATGCATATATATATATATATATATATATATATATATATTAGGTATATATTTTTATATATGTATGTATATATATGTGTCTGTGTTTGTCTGTGTATAAAGTTAAAAGACAATAGGAAAACTCTAATGGTAGCCGACGCGTTTCGTCCAATATGGATTTATTCAAGGCAAAAACGAAAAAAGTCCACATTGAACGAAACATGTCGGCTGAAAATACAGTTTTCCTATTGTATTTTACCTTTATAAATATTGTCTTTTTCTCCAGGTTAAAACTGAGAAATTTTTCATATATATATATATATATATATATATATATATATATATATATATATATATATATATATATATGTTTGTATGTATGTATGCATATATGTATACTGTTATGGTTCAGGTTAGGACCAAGGAAGAACAACACGTACACAAGTGTAGAAATAACAAAGGTAAATAATAATACAATATGTGGAAGGTGTTAGTATGACTGTCAGTTTGGTTTGGAGTGAACTACGATCGGATTTGATATTTACTCCCCCCCCCCTACCACGATGGAAAGATGTGGCACAAGTTTTACGTGGGTTTTCCGAGCCCGTAGGCTCGGCCAAAAAATGCCCGTAGAAACCGTAAAAACAGAATCGGGTTGGTCAACCTCCCCGAATGAGGCTCTACCCTTCGGCGGAGCCTCGTCCGGGTTCCTCTCTGCTCAGAGGCAGAGAGTTCGACCGACAAGCCACCCCACCAGGGTTGCATGTAGCACAAGGCCGAGTTTAACGTGGGTTTCCCAAGCCCGTAGGCTCGACCAAAAAATGCCCGTAGAACCCTTTTAAACGGGATCGGGTTAGTCAACCTCCCCGAACGAGGCTCTGCTCTTTGGAGGAGCCTCGTCCGGATTCCTCCCTGCTCAGAGGCAGTGAGTTCGATCGTCTAGCCGAGAAGTACGGCTCGATTCGTCTTTCTCTTGAGAGACGTATTATACATAGTGTTAAGAAGAGTTCATTCTGTAGTTAGGTAACGACCCATAACATATACATACATGTATATATATATATATATATATATATATATATATATATATATATATATGCATATATATATCTCTGTGTGTGTGTGTGTATGTATCTATATATGTAAACACATACATATATATATATATTAGGTTAGTGCAAAAATAATGACGTAATAATGTCGTTTTTTGACGTTAAAATTACGTCAAAAAACGACATTTTAGGTCATTATTTTTGCACCAACCTAATAACAAAAGGCTTGTTGTATTAACAAATTCCATGGCTATTGAACATGAAAACGGTTAAAAATAAGTGAAACATTATAAAAAGACAGAAAGAACTAACTTTACAACAGAAGCAGAAGTGTATTTAATGTAAACGCCGCCTCCAAAATGCATCCGTAGATAGAGTATAGTTGTTGATGCGAGGCAAAAAATGGGATTCAGGTCAAACGGAGTGAAAGACAGAAAGAAATGTTTTTTTTTAGTTTTTTTAAATGGTGCTGTAATTCTTTACAGTAAAAAAAAAATCAACTTACTGATAGAAAAATGGTTGATATGTCCCAGTCTCTGAGTCTCCGATAGTTATTTTTAAAATCTTTTAAATAGGTCAATTTTTTTTCTCTTTTAGGATTGCAATCGTCCGTCAAACACTTCAACAGTCGTATCTGCTACTAACAAAATCACATTTTGTATCAGTCAGATTTACTTCCACTCGAGTTCTTTTTTTCTTTCTGTATAATAACCGAAATCTAAATTATCACCATGAAACAATCATTTGCTTCGTTATCTGAGACTGGAGAGTTTTAAGTAAACAAAATGCCGTTTAGACAGTCCTTAACAAGCGATAAATATTTCTTCGCTGCTGCTGCTACCAAATTTTGACTTCTCTCTAGCTCGCCTCAAATTAATTTCTTTCAGGAAGCCCCATGAAAAAATGTCTCCAGACACAGTTATTTTCGCACAATTATCACTTTTTTAATAATGTCACCAGAAAAATTATCGCAACTCTAGTGCTAAAATTTAAAAACAAGTTTAATTATGAAAGTGAGTAAAGACATCATCTACACATTATAAATCCTTTTAACCCAGCGATTAGATTCGTGCAAAATATCACAGCAATTTAACATTTTTCTAAAATGACATTTTCTGATAGACTAGGGTGAACATGTAAAAAGATGCCTCGAGTGTAGAATTAAAACAGTTAATCTTTCCCTGAAAATAGGTTTTTTGTTAACGTTTCGCTCTGAACGAGCATCATAAAAACAACTGAAAAATTCAAAGAAAAATAATTTCCCTGGCAAACGTACTAAACAGCACGTTTATCGGCATAATGATTTTTCTTTGAATTTTCCAGTTGTTTTTACAATTTATGACCTACAATTTTATATTTATTTTTTTTATATTTATATCCTAAAATTTTATATTTATAACGACCAATTTTATATTTTTTATATTTTTATCGTACAAATTTATATTTGTTTTTTTTATATTTATATCCTACAATTTTATACTTATATCCTACAATTTTATATTTATATCCTACAATTTTATATTTTTTATATTTATATCGTAGAATCTTATATTTGTTTTTTTATACTTATATCCTACAATTTTATATTTATATCGTATAATTTTATATTTTTTAATATTTATATGGTACAATTTTATATTTGTTTTTTTTTATTTATATCCTACAATTTTATATTTTTTATATTTATATTTACAATTTTATATATATATATATATATATATATATTTTTAGAAGGCTGTGATTATTTCTTTTTAATATAAGTGTTAATGACATTTGAAAATAAATATCAGCATATCGACATTATTTGGTCTGTTTATGTGCTTTTGTTCTTCGGTAAAATCCTTTGTGATGCTGTCGCAACAGTCTAAGCAATTTGATGAATGATTTTCTTTAAACACCTGAGACTTCATTCAATTGAATCTAATTTTAACCATTGATCTGATTAACTGAATCGTTTTCCAATGTTTATCATCCCTTCATAGTTATTTAAAGCCAGAAAATATATTTATATCGTAAGAATTTTTCTTTTGGCGATAACAAAGTTTAAGTAATACAAGTCTTACTAATTAACCCATAGCTAGTGGAGAACATACGATTTCATACCTTTCCTAAGGCTATTTTCGTGTAAGTGAATATAACGAACCCAATAGGAATTCGAACTAGACTCCCCGATTAACAAATCCAAGCTATTGTCCATTACAGCACAAGAAGATCTAAGCTTACAACATATATAGGGGATGCAGGTTCAAATCCTGCCGAAGGACGTATATTTTTTCTGACAAGAACTTTCGAATATTGAGGCTGTTAGATTTAGTTGGATAAAAAAAAATAATGCTTAATTTAAAAAAGGAACTTCTACTCGAATAAGAGTTACCAGTAACGTTTAATCAAAATAAATTAAAAATAACAATATGTCGGATTTAATCCATTTCCCCCCCAAAACAAATTGTTTTCGTTTGCGTTAGGATACGATATAGTGCAGATATGAATGTTTCGAGAATCGGTAGAGAGTGTGTGTTCAAAATCACTATTCGGGTTTTGTCTGACCATAAGTCCTACGTGGCCGGACGGTTAGGCACGTCAAATATAATGGCGCTTCCACCAACATAGGGGGATGCAGATTCAAATCCTGCCGGAGGGTGCATATTTTTCTCACAAGATTTCTCAAATATTCGAGATGGTAGACGTAAGTGGATAAAAAATATTGCTTAATTAAAAAAAAAAAAAAAAAAAAAAAAAAAAAACGCAGCTTCTACTTGAATATGGGTATCATATAACAAAAATAAACGAAATAAATTAAAAATCACGCACGCACACACGCACGCACACACGCACGCACGCACATACACACATACATATATATATATATATGTGTGTGTGTGTGTGCATTGGAGATTGAAGCACAGATTAATGGCAAGAGGGACAGAGGAAAACTACTTTTAACATACTTAATGAGCTTGAATAAATAGATGGCGAACAGGGCTTAGGAGAAATAACTGAAAGAGAAAATTTATTGAGAGCTACTAATGAGAAAGTAGTGGAGAGCCATGATCGCCTACGTCCTGAGGGAACAATACACAAAGTATAAGAAGATGCGTTTTCTTTTAATTGCTCTCGTCAAAATCACCTATATAACAGCTGAGGAATCAAGAAGAGAAGGTTAATTTATTTTTTTAACCTCCATCTTGATGACATCAACTGATAGTTTCTATCCTTCTTGTATCTAAGCTAAAATACAAACATTTTCAACAGTGAAAATTTCATTGAAATATGGTGGAAACTTTCCAACTTATCTTTCATCATCGACGCCATTCTTTTAATAACGGAAATACCATCCTTCAGTCAGCACGAAACTGTCCTTTAACAACCACCACGCAAACCTTCAACAACCAATGGTTCCTGCTTTCAACAACCGCAAAGAAATCCGTCACTAGCCACAAAACCATCCTTCACCAACTATTTCGCTACAAAAACGAAAAGGTCTCTCAGGCATCTATCAAACATCCCCAATGATGTTGCTTTTCTTCTAGATAAATAATTTTTATGCCTGTACTTATGTGGTGGAGTGCGGTCACATTACGTTCCGTTACGCAACGTCGAGCCTGATAAGTACCTAAAGGGATGACCGTCTGGGAATACCATGTGCGTCTGGTATAATGGATAATGTCTCGGAATTGTTAATTCAGAAAGCCAAGTTCTAATTTCCGTTGATATTCACTTATTCGAAAACACCCTTGGGAAAGGCATGAATCCACTTCTTCTCCTCCCATCTATGGGTTATTTAGTAAGACTTGTATCACTAAACCATTATTGTCTTCAAAAAATATTATTACAATCTAAAAATATTTTCTACCTTTAAACAACCTGCAGAGACATAAAAATTGAATCCACTAATCAAGCAGACATGGTGGCATTTTTTTTTCTTTTTATAGACGTAGGAAAACGTTATTTACGTCCCACTCATATTCAGACACAATACCAATCACGAAATTTTATTCAAATAGCTAAGTGCATATGAAGAAAATTGAAAGCCCCAGTTTAAACAGTTAGCTAGAGGACATGGGTTAAATTGATTTAAAATGCATTTCTAAAATATTTAAACTTCGTAAACAAAAATAGGCAAGCAACAAAAAAATTGTAAAGGACTCCGAATTAATTGTGTAAAAGCTAATCAGTCACGTCGTAAATCTTTGGCAAATGCAACGTCAATCTCCATCTACCGTCTTCTTGAAGCCTATTATTAGGTTGGTGCAAAAATATTGACGTATTAATGTCGTTTTTTGACGTTAAAAAATACGTCAAAGAACGACATTATTAAGTCATTATTTTTGCACCAACCTAATACTTTCTTCTTTTTTTACCCTTTCCTCGGTTCTCCCCATTTTCAATCTTCTTATTCATTTTCACTCCCTGTAACCCCACCCCGCGTTTTAGTGGCACTGTCACATTGCTTCGGGTGAAATTATTAACCAAAAAAAAAAAAAAAAACATTGCAAGATTGGCGTAAAATGCATTTGACAAGTGTAATCGGAGAGACACACAGATAAAAAGAGAGAACTGTGTCTGGATTGTTTAAGGGGGCAACAGATTACAGTAGAGAGCGTGATATGAGATTTTGTGTTCAGCTTTGCTTTTAAAGATAAGAATAATTCTGTAATCTATTTTGACATCGGAACAGTTTTCCCCACGTCCAGTCCTATTTCATTTTTACATTTTTTTATCAAATTGAAATACGGTTTTTCGTACGATCAGCGAAGGTAAGCAGCGCCGAGCGTGGTCAGTGCCTAGATGGGTGACTACTTGTGAATAGCAAGCGTTTTATGTTTGGAAGTGCGATTGGTATAATGGATAAGAGCTTGGAATTGAAAATCTGAGAGTCGAGTTGAAGCTGTTTGAGAGGAACTTATTTCTCATCGATTGATTACGGATCGAATGATGGTTGTTCGTCATTCCGAAAGTGGCATGACGGATCCTAGCCGTGAATGTCAGACTTGATGGAACCAGGAAATGCAGTTCGTCCGAGCACTTTCTATGGTAGTAAGGATAGAGCATTGAGAGACTCACCACATCCCGCCTGTGTGAGAGAGAGAGGGGATGATGATGATCACTTATGTAAATTAGAAAGAGGATTGGTCCTATACGTAACCCCTCGGTGGGGGATCGCCAAGTAAAGTTCTGACCAAAAGAATTATTTTCCTTGCATTAAGCCACAAGAAGCTGCACCCTGAGAACGAACATGGTGTCTGGTCAGAACTGCAAAGCTATTTAGGATTTATTTACATTATTCGGACTATTGTCCTCATCTTTGTCGGCATATTTATCACAACGTTTCGGCCGTTGTACGCTCCGACCTTCTTCCGGTGGTTGGAATTTCGAACTGAACCCTTTATTTCGCTCACTGGTGTAGACTGTTGCAACTAGAACAGTCTACCCTAGTTCTCAGGGTGCAGCTTCTTGTGGCTTAATGCAAGGAAAATAATTCTTTTGGTCAGAACTTTACTCAAGAAATAAAATAATGAGACGAGATTGTAGCAGTCAGCAAATTTTATTTTGTTGCAACCTTCTTGTAAGGGCCGACTATAGACGGGTGACGCGAGACGGTCTAACCGGGGTGTGCAGGTTCTCTGTTTTAGACCGCTAGGAATCACTGTCTTATAGAGAGCTTATTTGTCCTGTCAGTTTTCATCTAAAAAAATCATTCATAAAGTCAGTTCCCCTCAAGTGAGCCTCTTTGTCAGGTTCATATAATATGTTTCATGTGAGATCCGCTTCACTCAGCTGACTTCCTTTTCGTCAAGACGATAATTGTCAAAAGGATTTCTGTATCCTACAGACGTTTCCTTAAATGATATCAGCTGACAACTGATATCGCTACATCAAGCAGCATTGATTCTTTCTTGCATATTCCTAAAATTTTCTTATTAAAAAAAAAGAATCATTTCAGTAATTAAATGTTAATAAATCTGGAGTTATCTTCCCTTAGAGTTACATTTGTCTTTACTTTTTTTTTTTTTTGTAAATATATATTTAATTAATTTAAAATTACTTGAAAGCAAATTAGAAATATTATTAGACTACAAGTTATTTTATTTTTTAAGAAATTTAATAGGATTTCCCTAAAACAATCGGACAACTTTTTTTTTGTTTAACTTAGGAAACATCTTATAAATTGGGACAAATTTGTTGAAATCAGGATATCTGTCCAGCAGTCAAGTTTTTTCCTATAAGCATTTACAGGGCGGGAACTTATCTATACCTACCTATCTGCTTCTTTTCATCCTTCCTACCGTCCTTTTTTTTCTTTCATTCTTTCTTTCCTTCCTTCTGTACTTCGTTCGTTCCTTAATTCATTTGTTCGTTCCTTCTTTTTCCCGTCTTTCCTCCCTTCCATCCGTCCCTACTTTCTTCCTTCCTTCTGCACTTTGTTCGTTCGTTCTTTCCTTCCGTACCTCTTTCTTTCCTTTTTCTTTCCTTCCTTCCTTCTTTACTTTGTACCTCCTTTCCTTCCTTCCTTCCTTCCTTCCTTCCTTCCTTCCTTCCTTCCTTCCTTACCGCCATAATTTTTTTCTTTCCTTCCTTCCTTCGCGCGTTCGTTCGTTCGTTCGTTCGTTCCTTCCTTCCTTCCTTCCTTCCTTCCTTCCTTCCATACCTCCATAATTTTTTCTTTCCTTCCTTACTTCCTTCCTTCCTTCCTACCTTCCATACCTCCATAATTTTTTTCTTTCCTTCCTTCCTTCCTTCCTTCCTTCCTTCCTTCCTTCCTTCCTTCGCGCGTTTGTTCTTTCAATCCTTCCTTTCTTCCTTCCTTCCTACCTTCCATACCTCCATAATTTTTTCCTTCCTTCCTTCCTTCCTTCCGTCTTTCCTTCGCGCGTTCGTTCGTTCGTTCGTTCGTTCCTTCGTTCCTTCCATCTTTCCTTCCTTCCTTCGCGCGTTCGTTCGTTCGTTCCTTCCTTCCTTCCTTCCTTCCATACCTCCATAATTTTTTCTTTCCTTCCTTACTTCCTTCCTTCCTTCCTACCTTCCATACCTCCATAATTTTTTTCTTTCCTTCCTTCCTTCCTTCCTTACCGCCATAATTTTTTTCTTTCCTTCCTTCCTTCGCGCGTTCGTTCGTTCGTTCCTTCCTTCCTTCCTTCCTTCCTTCCTTCCATACCTCTATAATTTTTTCTTTCCTTCCTTACTTCCTTCCTTCCTTCCTACCTTCCATACCTCCATAATTTTTTTCTTTCCTTCCTTCCTTCCTTCCTTCCTTCCTTCCTTCTTTCCTTCCTTCCTTCCTTCGCGCGTTTGTTCTTTCCTTCCTTCCTTTCTTCCTTCCTTCCTACCTTCCATACCTCCATAATTTTTTCCTTCCTTCCTTCCTTCCTTCCTTCCTTCCTTCCGTCTTTCCTTCGCGCGTTCGTTCGTTCGTTCGTTCCTTCGTTCCTTCCATCTTTCCTTCCTTCCTTTGCGCGTTCGTTCTTTCATTCCTTCCTTCCTTCCTTCCTTCCTTCCTTCCTTCCATACCTCCATAATTTTTTTTCTATGCTTCCTTCCTTCTTCCTTTCCTTCCTTCCATCTTTCCTTCCTTCCTTCGCGCGTTCCTTCCTTCCTTCCTTCCTTCTCACGGGTACCGCCCACACCTTACGAAGGACTTTATCTATGCAAAATATATGTTCTTTGTTTTTTTCGTTTTTTAAAAAAAAATTGTTCAGTGGAAAGTGTGATGATACCATTTCTGACCCTAGATCTCTGGTCGGGTCCCGGAAAGAAATGAATACATACCAGAAATCAAAGGAAACAAACTAATAATAATAACGAGTTTTAACCCGTGAAAATTTTAGGGGTTTCCTACTTGAATTTTCTTATGAATCTTAATCTTTCAGTTGGTGATAGAATAGGCTTAAGGAGAGTTCTACAATAAAATATCCGTAGAAATTCCCCCATCGCATCGGTAAATAGTTGAAAGTTTTTATAAAAATCATAAGCTGAGCGTTATTTTAAGAACTCCATACAAGTGACAAGATATGAAACTGACAACTTTTTCCCTTTCACTGAAACAGTCGTTAAACATTTCTATAATCCCTTTGTTACTTTCATACATTTTCTCATTGAAACCACGTAGTGTCCTTTCCCCTCTTTTCACGCGATCAAAACAGAATAGTTCATTATTTATCAGGTATTGGCAAGGCGAAAACGGTCGTGCGAACAGACGAAGGGAGGGACAAGCACAATTATAATAAGATAATAGTCTCTTACTGGTTGTTATCATGCTACTGTTAAATCAAGGAATAATCAAGCTAATGTTCGAATAAAGCATAATATTCCATCGCTTCAGAAGTCTGCGTTGCTTGGCAATGTAAATATTCTTTGAAAGGTTTTTCTTGATTGATGGATTGTTTGGTTTCTATGTCTTATCAGCCATTTTGCTTTATTTAAAGCCAGAAAATAATTTTAGAGTGTAAGCATTTCTTTTTAAATAATAAGGATTTTTTTAGATAATAAGGGTTATTAGCAAGACTTGTACCATTATAATAAGTTTTACTAATTAACCTATAGTTGGGGAGAGAAGAAGCAAATTCATATATTTCCCAATGGTATTTGCACACAAGTGAATATAACAACCTGGACTGGAATTCGAACTCAGCTTTCCGATTTTTCATCCATGACACCACTCGCATATCCAAGATTACAGCACGCAGTATTCCCAAACTGTCACCTAAGTACTGACCACGCTCAACGTTGCTTAAATTAGGTGATCGTACGGAAATTGGTGTTTCAACGTGATTTGGCCGTAAGCCCCAATCACTGTCGAATGTCCTCAGTGAGACTGAACTTTTCACAAGCTTACGGCTACATTATGTTGAAATACATCTGAGCCGTTAGTCACAACGCACATCTGAAGTGAAAATAATCACAACAACTATACTTTTAATAATGAATTATCTCGTTTTTTACTCGTCAGGCTTGAACATTTGTGCAAAGTTTTCCCGTCAATGAAGGATTATATATTGTCCTGGTTCAGGCGATCTCACATGGGAACAGACAGCAACAGATAAGTAAATAGCATTATCTGAATTTGTGAATAGATACTGCTTTTTTCATTTTAAAATTATTTTCTTTTGACTATATAATATTAAAACTCTAATCTTATAGTGATTTTCTAAGCGAGGCTTAGATGCGGCACAAGGCCGAAAGTATGCGACACTCAGTGAGGAACAAACTCATGATTCAGTTTAACTGATCTAGCAAGACAAGCTTTCTAACCATTACGCCACATCAAGGTGCCCCAAAATTCTAACCTCATATATATATATATATATATATATATATATATATATATATATATATATATATATATATATACAAAACAGTGCTCAATGTAAATTTACAGAGCATAAGTATTATAAATTAACTGATTTAAAATATGTTTTTTCGCTACAAAGTAATAACCATGTTTCAAAAATGGAAGCTAAAAACTTTAAATTTAATTAAATTTAAAGTTTTAAATTTAAAGTTTTTAGCTTCCATTTTTGAAACATGGTTATTACTGTGAAAAACCATATTTTAAATTAGTTAATTTATAATATATATATATATATATATATATATGTGTGTGTGTGTGTGTGTTTTCCCAAGATACTGTTTTAACGATACATAATATTCCAAACAATTAAGAAGTATGTTGTACTTTTAACCTCTGCTGAGTGAATTCCAAATTTAATTAAAATTATACAAGGGTTTCTTAATCTAAAGCCGTTCTTCCGTTTTACGGCATTTTTAATAGCAAATTCAGTATTTCTTTTCAATACACATTCTTATATCAATCCGTGTATATAAACAAACACGTGCATATTATATTCCAAGTATTAGAGGAGTTAAAAATAATAAACATGCATAACGCATTATAACAACATTATTAAATAAATATAAATATACATAAACCAACATATATTTATACAATTCACTATGTTGTATTAGAAAATTTTTATGAACAAACAAATCTCGGATGTTTGGCAAGTGCTTGATAAGTGATGACGCTATGTGAGTGTCTAATCTTGAAGGTTCTTAAATATATGCACGCTGGTTTGCTGCCGTTACGTATTTTGAAATAAATGGAGTTAATAAACAATTATGTATGACAAAAAATATAATTATTATTTAAAAAAATAAATGCCTAGAAACAATAAAAACTAAGTGCACAAAAAGGAGGCATCCATACTACATGTTATTTCAGTTACGTATTTTGAAATAAATGGGATTAATAAACAATTATGTATGATAAAAAATATAATTATTATTTTAAAAAATGCCTAGAAAACAATGAAAAGTAAGTGCACAAAATGGAGGCATCCATACTACATGTTATTTCAGTAAAGCCCTAGAACAATGATAGGACTACGTCATTCTGCTATTGTTCATTTAATGTTCGCTTTGAAAGTCTGTTGTTTGGTAATTTAACGACTATCATTGGATTACCAGTCGATTTACACTAAGAAAATATATAGATTGTTAAAATTATTAAATTTATTTCTATATCATATTAATAATTTTAATATGTTGAAAGTTTTGTCCTTTTTATGTTATTACACTGTGTATCAGCGATTGCATTTTCACAAACTTTTCCATTTATTAATCTATTATTGCCTATATTTTAAGTAATATTGTGTAATGAGAGTAATAATAACACAGAGTTTTTTTTAATACTGCAAGGGATATCATAGCTAATTTTAAACAATTGCATGGCGCTAAATTCAAATATCATAGTCATTTTTCTCAGTTAACTCTGGTTTTCTTGCTTCAGATGATGGGCAAAGGAAAATTGCTTATTTTAAGTCATTTATCTGAAAAACGAAACATGTTCTATGCAAATCAAATAAAGTTTTAACTGTGAGGTAAGAAAAAAGTACATCAAAACAGAAATATGTTAGTTACATATCTAAATAGTTAAAGTTAAAAATTAAAAACGAACAATCATAAGAGCGTTCACGAATAATCCAGTTTCGGCCTTCTTCAGCCTTCAACAATAATCTGCTTTCATTCTTTATATTCCATCAACCTTGATATCTGTCTTCCATGATTTTTATACCCTGTTGAAAATGATCTCCTCGTTTATCACATATATCACCACAGTTTTCTGAAAAGCTTCCCAAATGACTATGCAGGAAATGTAGTTTAATACTTACCTTATCGCCAAGCTCCCGATAGATTGCTAACAACCTGTCGACAAGATCCCTATAGTCTTTGATTTAATACTGATTGAATTCAGAAACTGTGTCACAAGGCCGAAAAAAATGTGGATAGATGGGTCAAGTCTGGACGACACTATCTTATAACGAGCTAATTAGATTCACGACCGATTCATTAAGGTGGAAATCATTAAGAAATATGAAAGAAAAAGAAAAATAAATCATTAAACGCTTAGACTTAATTCACATTTAAAATATGTTCCAGTTATTAGAACACCCTGTATATATATATATATATATATATATATATATATATATATATATATATATATATATATATATATATGTAAGCAAATATATGGATATAGATCCGACAGTAGGAAGAAAAATATACGGAAAAAACAAGCAAAAATCCTTATATGCAATTATGGTGTTTTAATGTTTTAATTTATATTAACATTAAAACAGCATAATTGCATATAAGGATTTTTGTCTGTTTTTTCCGTATATTTTTCTTCATATATATATATATATATATATATGTGTGTGTGTGTGTGTGTGTGTTTTATATATATATATATGTTTTATATATATATATATATATATATATATATATATAACAACCTTTATATATATATATATATATATATATATATATATATATATATATATATATATGAAGGTGTTATTTATATATATATATACATATATATATAAAACACCTTTAAGCTCTACTTCTGTATGGAGCACTGTCTTCTTAAAAATAAAAACAAAAATACTAAGGAACCCCGGATTATGCACCCAACGTGTTCTTTTCTATTTTCTGCATACCTACACAAGGATACATATAATATATATATATATATATATATATATATATATATATATATATATATATAAGGTTGTTATATATATATATATATATATATATATATAGGTGTTTTATGTATATATATATATATATATATATATATATATATATATATATATATATATATATATATATATATATTAGGGCAGACATATGTTTCAAACAGAAACATATCCAAGCATTATTTATAATCGAACTTAAAGACAAAATGAATTGCGATTTTTATCATCATATCGGTGTCACTGGAAACATGTGTAGGTTAAATTAAAACTGATTCTTAACGAAAGGAAAATAAGAAAATACGCTTAATAATGGATATTTTTAAGTTTAATCTCTATTCTCTTAAGAAATGAAATTACAAAAAAAAAAAAATACACACACACACACACACACACACTACAATATTTAGTTTCAAATACACACAACTACTTACAAATGCCGTCTTATTTACTGGATTTTTCTTCCGTATTTACCGGTAGTAATTACCTCCTCTTCTAAGTTCGTTTTATTTTTGTTTACTGTTTATGCTTTCAACTAACACAAATATCTATTGTATTTTTCATCAAAATATACTTAACTATTTAAAAAAATACAACTTTTATAATTATTGTAATTTGTTTATATTTTCACAGTGCGTTTTATTAAAAAGCCTGTTTACAAGCTAATCTCGGAATTAACTCTACTTTTAGGGAAGTAAATATTATTTTTAATTTAATAATAATTTCGAACATTATTTTCAAATTTATTTTGAAAAATATTTTTTTGTCATTTCTGATAATACATATATTATCTTTTTTAGATATTTTAATAAATATGGTTGGTAAAAGCATCTCAAAGTGACTTATAACCTTATCAAAATTCCACGGTATGCTATTGAGTTGATCTTGGGTGATGATGTATCTTCCAGTCTTGGAGCCAGCCTTGCCAATGCCTTGCTCTTGGATTTGAGGGCTATGGGCCTTCTTATCCCCAATATTAATATAAAAAGATATTTATATAGATAAATGTAAAATTGATAGAGCAAAGGCTAAAGTGAAGACGAATGCCCATCAAAAGCATGACGAAAAGGTGGAAAATCTTCTTTGTATTGGAGTTGATGGGAGAACTGACAAAGACACGCTACTGTACAAGGAAATAGTGGAGGGAAATGGAAAGAAAACTTTGAAAAAAAAACAAGGGACCAGAAAGACACTTGACTGTCACAAAGGAGATGCCATATGAAAGTGAATATCTGACACATGGGGTTCTTCCTAATATTGGTGCAACTGGTGCTGTTCTTGCCGAGCAAGTGGCTGATGTTTTACATTCAACAATGTGAGCACTATCAAGGCTACCCTTGTTGATAACACTAATGCCAGTACAGGTTTTGAAAGTGAATTTGTTGCACTTCCAGAAAGAAAACTTAACAAAAATCTTCATACTATTGTTTTCTCCTTTCACCAAAATGAACTTCCGTTTAGATGGTACCACAAAAAGCTTTATTACATTCAATTGTCCGCTGGGTTAATTATGTGCAAATGATTACCATAATTTACCGCAAATATTATTTTCAGTAGTTGTCAGTCCTCTGGATTCTATTTGTAAAACTGAAAATGCAGAAACCCTTAGTTGTGACAAAAGACTAGTTTATGAATATACAGTGAGTATTTCTAGAGGTAAGGAGCGCTCTAGATTTGCATCATGGAAAATTGGTCCATTAAACCAGGCAAGGTGGTTAACTTTAGCTATCAGGCTGATGTGCTTATGGACGTATACCCGCGAAATCTTTCAACCAAACTCCACAGTTTAATAAATTTTATTGTGAATGTGTTTCCCATTTGCTGGTTCGTAATGAAAAGAAATAACAAGTTCCACAATCAGCAAATATATATTTTCAATGTGATCCAAAGAATTAGGAAGCAACCATATGAAATCCAACAGATAACATTGAAAAATGTACAATACAATGCTTTCGCCTTACTGCCTGAAAATATTTTGTATTCGGTGGTTAAATCTGATGAACTGGAAGTGAGGGAAGAAGCTATAAAAATAATTTGGGCCATTAGGTAAGTAAATATTTAGTCAGATAAAACTGGCGATTTATAGAATCATTTTAAGATTTTTATCTAATTCCACCATAAATATTAAGGCAGTACACAGTGCATTTTGTTTTAAATAACTCAAATTAATTTTTATAATCTTTCAAGAGTGGGGAGCCATCTAAGAAAAGATTAAAAAGAATCACAACTATCAATTTTAAAGCTATGCACTGGAGACAGTTAATAGATCTGTCATTAAGTGGAGTTTGTGAACTAACACTCACAGAAGAATTTTCTGAAAATGAACTTCGGGAATAATTATTAAATGGTACGAAGCTTGACTTGCCAGATTTGCCCTCACATTCTCAAAGCATGGAACGGGCAGTCAAGTTAGCAACAGAAACTTCCCAATCTGTGTATGGCTTTGAAACAAGGCACCAGCACATAATAGCAAAAGCTTTGTGTCAGAAATTGAGACTATCAATTTCATCTGAGGGTTCTTATATGGAGCTATTTGACTCTATATATTAAGCCCTATTAAACTATTATTTGTTTTTTAATATTTGTTTGTTTGTTGTATTTTCTTTCATAATAGAAAAAATCATTTTTTTTAATGTATTCAAATAATACTGCTTAATTAATGAGATAAAAAACAGCATTTCGAAGTCGTCACTGATAGTGGGGAATAGATTTTTAATTTGAAGTTTAGTTATAATTTCTTTATTTTATTTCATTTTGATAAAATAACAGTATTCCCTGATTGAAATTGTGAAATTTTTTGGTTTTCTCATCAATATTTAGGCCAAATCTTGCAAAATCGAGGATTTTTCACTGCGTTTTTGCCTACGATCTTTGATGCTAAATGCTCAAAAAAACGTTGAAATGTCAGATCTAATTTTTTTTGTATTAGTACTTAATAGGTCTATACACAACTTTCTGTACATTATTCTTTTTGATATTTAAAAAAAGTGAAAAAAAAAAAAAATATATATATATATATATATATATATATGTATATATATATATATATATATATATATATATATATATTACTCTTTATATAATTGCAAAGGAGAATCGGATTTATCCAACTGAAACGGACCAACGCTTTAGCTGGATCTTTTTTTTTTTCAGTTTTATCCTCGTTAAAAAAATCAGACGGTCAAAAAATAAAACAAACAGAGGCTTGTTTGAATTTGACCTATGAACTAGTAACTGCGATCGCTATAAACAAATGTTACTTTTAGAAAGCATTTAATTTCAAAATATTAGTTTTAATGCCACTCCAGTTGCTGCTATGAAGTAACTACTTATTTAAGACGTTTCGTAGTGAGAAAGACAATATTCAGAAAATGGAAAATTGGACTTGGTCTGAACAGTAACATCGGCAAAAACCAACGCCAGCTGATGTGTTTAGAGACAGAATGCAGACATTATGATAACGGATTTGTTGTCAAGAGTAAATGGAGGAATAATGTACATCGATGTAGGAAAGTATCAGACCGTGTGTCTGTAATGCAGCTCATTATTCAAAGAAAAAAAATACATGCGAATGTAAACAAACAGAATGGATCCAGAATGTCATGAAGTTTTACTTTGAAAATTATTCGTGGAAAACAGTTTGTTTTTTTTTCTACATGGTTTAAAAAAAAATATGGCGGAGTAGGTAATGGCTGCTCCAGTTAGTGATACGCAGTAACTATCTTGTACTTATTTAAGACGTTTCGTAGTGAGAAAGACAATATTCAGAAAATGAAAAATTGGACTTGGTCTGAACAGCAACATCGGCAAAAACCAACGCCAGCTGATGTGTTTAGAGACAGAATGCAGACATTATGATAACGGATTTGTTGTCAAGAGTAAATGGAGGAATAATGTACATCGATGCTGAAAAGTATCAGGGCGTAATGCAACTCAAAAAAAAAATCATAGAAATGTCAACAAATAGAATGGATTCAGAATGCTCAGTTAACAAAGCCACGGAGTTTTATTTTGAAAACACTGACTTCAAAAAGTTCTGAGGTCATCCAATGACCACCATAGTCACATCGCTGAACCGAGTCATTCAAAGAACAAGGCAGAAAGATCCCACTTTTGCTTTGGAGAAGTTCACAATTAAGGAAGATCTCCAACAAATCTGAAAGCTCGCTGATGACAGAGAAGGCTGGCAAAATATTGTCGAATCAGTATACAATGTCACTGAAGATGAGAGAATATGTTAATTCGTGACCTCAAATTGAAACAGTTTTGATGATGATAAACATTTTTATTTATTTGATTTTATCAAATAATTTTTTTCTCTAATATTTTCTTTAAAATCCTATCTTCTATCGCATTTTATTAAATGAATTTTTACACTACACACACAAACACGCACACATATCTATAGATAGATAGATAGATAGATAGATAGATAGATAGATAGATAGATATGTGTGTTTAGGCAGCAAAATCTCTTGACATAATGTCTGCTTATTTTTAATGAAATCCGGTCATACACATGGATAACCTTCCGTGTATTGCAATTAAATGATAAGAGAAAATGTGCTATAACTATGAAAATCGTTTTTAGTTTCCATTTCCCAAGTACTTTCGATCTTCTTCCGTGATCATCTTCAAGGGTGAACGCTAAATAAAATTACAGTAATGGATATCAAAAAAATATTATTGTATTACTACTTGCACCTGTGAACAAAGAACAATTTTGTATTACTACGTAGAACCCTGAAGATGATCTCGAAAGAAGATCGAAAGTACTTGGGAACTAGAGAATAAAAACGATTTTCATAGCTATAGCATATTTTCTTGTATAAACATGGCGATTTTCTCTCGTCCTTCAATAATGACATAAAAAAACGTATCCGCAAATATGAAAGGATAATATCGAAAATGAATAAACAAAACTAGTTTAAACTATACAACAAAACATGTTTTAATGAAAACATGCTGCCGAAATACATACACACACACACACACACACATACACATATATATATATATATATACATACACACACACACACACATACACATATATATATATATATACATATATATATATATATATATATATATATATATATGTATATATATATATATATATATATATGAAAAAATATAGTCGTAAGATGTGCTATATTTATAAGATAGTCAACGCTTAGATAGATCGATAGATAGATAGATAGATGCAATGGACTCGTGGCTTGACGATTACATCTAGCATGAAACAGACTGTCGCCTCTAAGCGTTGATTTCTATATTCACTTTTATATATATATAATATTTAATTCACTTATATATATATATAATATTTTATTCACTTATATATATATATATAAGAAGTGAACTTTCAGTATGAGAATATAAGATGTTCATTGTCAAATTGAAAATGCAAAACAGTGCATTTTGAATGTGTGAATGCAAGACGTTCATTTTTATGACAATATATGATGCGTATTTTCGTTCGGAGAACACAATGAGGATATTGTCAATATGCAGATCCAAGGAGTTTATTTTTAATATAAGATTATAGGAAATGCGTTTCCAATTTGAGTGCATTTTTCGTGTAAGAATAAAAGATGCGCATTTTTAGCATGAAAAGGAAAGAGGTCTATTTTTAATATGACAATGTACGTCTGCATGAAAATATAAGAAATGTATTTCCAACTTAAGACACTAAGAATGCATTTTAATTGGGGAAATGTAAAAAATGCATTTAAGTATACCATAATAAAAGAGCTGAATTTCCAATATGAAAAGACAAGAAGTGTATTTTCTGTATGAAAATAAAAGAAATGTACTTTCAATATGTAAATGAGAAGTGCATTGTTATAAAGAGAATAGAAGAACATAAGCGAATCCGAAGCCAGTTCTCGGAATCGACTGTGACCAGGTCGCTTCCGACTACATCGAACAGACGCCGACGTTCTCTCAGGTTACTAGGTGTGAACTCTGCATTAATAGTTGTATCCGGTCGTTTTCCCGTCTGGTGTGTCCGGCGGGCCAAATATGAATACATGTCTCTGTCGATACTTCCAGTTTCTCTCACACTCTCTGAATCGAATCCGTTTTTCGACGGCGATCGTCTAGGGAAGGGTTTCTCCACCATTACGCCCGTTTGCACAAGCGCTTCCCGAAAGGCAGCCAGGTGCGCTCCAAGCTAACGACAGTGTAATTTATGAATTATTTCTATATTTTTAAAATTTTTGTTTTTAAAAAGCTAGAGGAACTAATCTTATGACTTTCATGTTTTTAGCATTTGATATCTTAAGTTGGATGCTAAATTCCTTAATCTTTAAGAAGAGGATAATCCTTTCCCTTTTCTCTTCCTCAAGCGATTTCAATAAGTATCGGTTTCTTTTTTGTGGCCTAGTATATGTGCTGATTCTTTAAGTTTACGAATTTTCCAGTGGTGTTCTTTGTCTATGATCTCAACCTGATCCCACATAATACCTCATCTCAGAAATATAGACAGATACTGGTGAACCGTCTGACCCATTGCTGCAGCATACCAACGGACGATAATGGGTGTGTCCCTATTCATATAAATACAGTAGTAAATACTGTATGTTGGTCTGCAGTTTGAAATTCATTGTGACATTCACTTGACTCACTTCTAGCTGTTGGCTACTTCGTCTACATATCGCTGGCCAATCTTATATGTGTTGTTCGTGTCCTAAGTGTTATCATTCATTACCTTCGTGTAATTATTCTATTCACTAACCTTCTCTAGGTTACAACAGCCATCCAACTATTGGTCTGTTAGCCTTCTGCCTATTGGAAATCTCCTAGAGGCCCTAATCAATGCTGAATTGGTTCCTCATCTCTAATCACAAGGCCTTTTCTCAGACAAGCTATACGGCTTTCGTTTCTCCAGGTCAACTGCTGATGTGCTAACGATAATTGCTGAAAGAGTCTATCATAATTTAAATAAAAACGGTGAAGCTCGGAATATAGCATTTGACATCTCGAAAGCCTCATCTTTATCGCCATATTTATTACAACGTTTCGACCGTTGTACGCTCCGGCTTTCTTCAGTTGGTTGGAATGTCGAACTGAACCCTTTATTTCGCTCATCGGGGTAGACTGTTCTAGTTCCACGTGCCATGTTTAATGGATGTCAGTTATCAATTATCTCCTGTTAATTTACCTCTGAAAGTTCTCCACTGCCTTAACCGGGTATTGAACTCACACTCTTTGGGTCCTGTCACTGGATCTAAATAACGTCTTTATCCACTGTGCCATGTGTCCTCAAGGACATGGCACGTGGAACTAGAACAGTCTACCCCAGTGAGAGAAATAAAGGGTTCAGTTCGACATTCCAACCACCCGAAGAAGGCCAGAGCGTACAACGGCCGAAACGTTGTAATAAATATGGCGACAAAGATTAGGACAATAGTCCGAATAATGTAAATAATGTATATAATACCTCATCTCAGAAATATAGACAGATGTCGAAACCTTTGACAGGGTATGGCATTCAGGTCTTCTCCACAAGCTGAAATGATATGGTATCTCCGGGTACGTTCTTGAATTGATTCAGTCTTTCCTATAAAATCGTGAAGTGAAAGTTATCCTAAACGGCCACACGGTACATCCTTTCGTACTGAAGGCCTTATCCTTGGTCCTACGCTATTTTTAATGTTCATTAATGAACTTCCCGATAACATCAACTCTCGACTTGACATCAACACTAACAACACTACCGTTTACTCCTGATTCGATAGTAAGGCTGATCAGTCAAACAAGGTCAAAATGGCAGCCGATGTACAAGACGACCCCAAGAGTTTCGTTAACTGGGGGAAAAGATCGCTTGTCAATTTTAACGCCTCCAAAACTAAACTTATCTCCAATAACCATCTGAGAGACCCCACTCTGCCTTTCTTTACCATGGTTGATGCTATACACCAAGAAAGTAACTCATGGCGCCTTCTCGGGCTAGCATTCTGATATGAGGTGAAAAGACTACATTGAATCCATCGCCAGATTACCTAAGAAAGTCGGTTCACTGTATTGAGTGAGACAATTTTTTCTCTCTGGAATCTATCTTGCATATTTATAAGTTTGCCATTCGTCCATGCTTGGAATATTGTTGTCCCCTGCTATTTTCCTGGGGGTCCTCGATAAGGTCCAAATAAAATTCAGCAATATTATTGGACCTGGTCTGAGTCACTTGCCCATCGCCGTAATGTTACATCTCTGTGCCTTTTTTTTTTATAAATTCTTTCAAGGTAATTATTCGGATGAGCTCTTCGCTATTTTTCTTCAGTTTAATTCTCCATCCCCTCCCTCGTTAGGTAGTCAGTGATGTCAGTTCTCTAGTGGATGCTTGGTGTGTGTTTTCGTATTTGTTGTTGTGTCTGAATGAGTGCTTGTCTGTATGAATACTTGGGATGAATGAATGGTTTGTATTAATATAGTTGCGCATTTAGTTCGTTCAGTTAACTTATGTTTCTGCCACATTTAAGGATTGTGCGGTGTTTTTTTTTACTAATATTATTTTGCTTAGTTTCTTGTAAATAGATTGTATTCATATTGTAAATACTCATTGGGGCTAGTTTTTAAATTATTGTTTTATCCCCTCACATACAAAGATTTGTACATATGGGGACTATTTAGGATTTTCATAGAGACAATGTGGTATTATGGTGACTGTAGTAAGAAAGATAAGTAAAAATACGTTGCTTTGGTGTTAGGAATATTGTAGTATGTTTGGGTCAATGTTCGTGGATTGCTAAGTTTAAAGGTAAGACAGATGAAGACCGTCCTTTTCCTCATTCCGCATTTTGAACTTGTGCCACATTTTCTAAATATTACAAATAAATATCACTCTTCGCTATGGTACGTAGTCTGTATGAATTTAAGCGTAATGCTGGACTGGCAGCGAGATGACATCAATTTAGTTGAGCTAGCTCGATGTAGCGTAACTACTATGCTAACAGTTTCTTTTCTCACACTTCTCACTTGTGGAACTCTCTCCCGGTGATATTCTTTCTAAATTTACTGTAATGCCAATTGCTATCCACTGTCCTCCTGGTTGCCCGTTTCTCTTTCACTTCTTTACTAATATTTCTGTTCCTAATTCCTCCCTACCCTGTAACCCCTTACGTGCTAGTGTTTATACTGCCTTACATGAGGTGATACAGATTATATATATATATATATATATATATATATATATATATAATTTTATATACATAATTAATTGTAATTTATAGAAATGAAATGTATAATTTATATATATAACATCTTATATATATAATTTTATATTTATAATTATATATATATATATATATATATATATATATATATATATATACTTTTATAGTTATAAATGTAAAAGACATTAGGAAAGTTGTAATATTAGCCGACGCCTTTCGTCCACTGTGGACTTTTGCAAGGCAAAAAAGAAAGAAATTTATTAAAACAAAGTAACTATTAATAACAAAACAAAATTTGTTCCAATTGCTAAGGACATTTATTGATGTGGGTGCCAAAGTTGGGCCCACAGAAGTAAAACACGGAACACAGATTAGATGTAAGAAAGATATATTAACAACAGATTACAGAGATAGTGTAAGCAGAGCTTACTATAAGTTAGTGTCCAACACTGGTAGTCGTACGAGACTCTATGTCACTCTCTATCACTCTCTCCATCACTCTCTCGTAGAGTGCTATGTCGCCTACTTAATATAGGCCTGGAAGAGTCAGTAGTTTCCGGTCTCACAATACCCCCCTTCCAAAGAGTTTTCTTTTTTGAAAAGGAGAGAAAAAAATAAAACTGTTAATACTTTTTACTCTTGAGAATTATTGTTTCTCAACTGGAAGTAGAGATCTTGATGCGTGAGCCACAGCTTTTCGCGAACTGTCTGGCAGTTTATGTAATAGGCAAGCGCCTATGCCGTACGAGTTTGCATCACTTGCGACTATGATGTCGAGACTAGGGTCGAAATGTGTGAGGGAGAGGTCTGAAGTAAGAGTTTTCTTGATCTTCTCGAATGCGTCTTGGCATTCCGGGGTCCATGACCATGGTTTGTCCTTTTTTTTAAAGTTGGTTGAGAGGCCCTCTCAAATTTTGCATGTTCTTAATGAACACTTGGTAAAAGTTAGCTAGGCCGAGGAAGCTTTGTAACGCTTGAACGTTATCTGGGGCCGGCATGTTTCTGATCGTGTTGGCTCTTTCTGGATCCGGCCGACGACCGTCTTTATTTATAATGTGCCCTAAGTATTTAATCTCTGGTAAGAAAATGTCACACTTTACCTCCTTAACCTTAAATCCGTATTCTTGTATCTTTTCGAATACGTTTATTATATGGTTCCGGTGCTCTGCCGTAGTTTTACTGGTAACCAGTATATCATCCAAATAGGCTGTTGCGTAGTCAAGGTCGCCCAGCATGGCGTCCATGACCTGCTGGAAAATTGCAGGCGCAACCTTTACTCCAAAAGCCAGTCTATTGTATTTGTACAACCCTCTATTGGTGTTTATGCAGAGCAATTTGGAACTTTGTTCTTCCACCTCTATCCGAAGGTATGAGTCCGAGAGGTCGATTTTAGAAAAATTTTTTCCACCATTGAGTTTAGTGAAAATTTCTTCAGGGCTTGGGAGAGGATAGTGCTGATCTTGCAAGGCATCGTTTAACCCTGTGGAAAAATCTGCGCATACTCGTATTTGATTGGACTTCTTTTTTATGTAGACCGTAGGTGCTGCCCACTCGCTGAAATCTGCTTTTGACAGAATGCCTGCTTGTTCTAGTCTATCTAACTCTTTATTGATTTGCCCTAGAGCAGCGAAAGGGACATTCCGTTTCTTTTTGAATACCGGTTGTGCACCGTCCTTCACCTTGAATTTAGCTTTCATTTTAGTATATTTCCCAAGGCCGCCAGAAAAAAACCTGGGGAAATTGTTGTAGGATTGGTAAGGTATTTAGGTTTCACCGTGAATGCGTTTCTAGAATCCTTCGTCGCCATTGATGTGGGTGCCAAAGTTGGGCCCACAGAAGTAAAACACGGAACACGGATTAGATCTAAGAAAGATATATTAACAACAGGTTACAGAGATAGTGTAAGCAGAGCTTACTATAAGTTAGTGTCCAACACTGGTAGTCGCACGAGACTCTCTATCACTCTCTATCACTCTCTCCATCACTCTCTCGCAGAGTGCTATGTCGCCTACTTAATATAGGCCTGGAAGAGTCTATTGTGTAGGTAGTTTCCAGTCTCACAATATATATATATATATGTGTGTGTGTGTGTGTGTGTGTTTATGCAGCATATCTTAATTCAAGCATGTTTCATTGAATAATATAAACATATTATGTTTAGTTATTTTTATAATAGTGTTTTCCAATTCTCTAATTATCTTCTTGATGCTAAGTTGAAATTCATCAAGGGAGATAGTTTTTGTTAAACCGAGTACTTTCGATCTCCCTCGAGGTCATCGTCAGGGGTGAATTGTGAATCCCAACTTATTGTAACTGTGATCTTTGTGAAGGTGATTTTTGTAAACACGTCTGAACACGCTCTGTTATAATTAGTTTAAAATTTTACATATTAACTACTCTATTTTTCGCACGCGTCCCAATACAAGGGAGATAACCAGAGATTGCAAAAATGCAAAATCGCATTAAATGTTTGTCAAATGCATTTTAAAACATTGCTATTACACCTGTAATAATTTTTATTGAGTGTTGCTTGGTTGAGTTTGATAAAGCGTTCCTCGAGGATTAGAAATTTTTATTTATTATTTTCAAGGTGTAGTCTATTGATGCTGCCAACAAGTATTTTCCTGTATTGGTAAGGTGGGCAGGAAGGTGTCTTTAGATGTTGTGCGATGGAACTTGTATCTAACGGATGGAGTGTAAGTTGTTTTATATATATACATATATAGTGTTGATTCAGTAGCCATGGTCAGAATGCAAAATAAATTACAGAATTGTCAAAGAAACAAAATGAACAAAGTTTGCAATGAAAAGAAAAAAAATGCAACAATAAAACAGTATCAAACAAACAATATATGCAATGCAAATTTACAGATAAGAAGGCAAAAAGTTTATTACGAATTCGTGTCTACGCTTAAAAGCAAGATCAGACAAATGAACGCAGAGGTATGTCGTATAGACAAAGCAGATCTTGAGTGAATCATATCAAATTGTAATCCAACCTATTTTATTTATTAAGAAAAATATCACAGCATGCATTTTGTGGACTTTTGCCTATAAAAATGGAGGAGGAAAAGTTTTGCAGTTATTCACCGCACGTGATTTGTTTTTTTTTTTCTTTTTTAAATCGGAGTGATACTAAGAAATATTTTGAACACGTCAGCAGTATTATCTGAAACTGTGAGTTTGTCAATGTCTTTTTTTTCTTTATTCGTCCTACACTGTCCTTTGTGAAGTTTGTTTGTCGAATTTTGTGATCTTCGTCACATGTGCTGACGGGGAACTCCCACCGCTATGGCGGATTCTCCTCAGCGGCAGGATGCAATGCCCACGCCGCCAAGCCTTTCCGCATGGGAAGCAGACATGCCGAAAAAGAAAGGGTTAGAATACTAACAGAGCCTCAATGAGGAATATGGAAAATTCATTTCAGGGACTAAACTCATAGCATTGTCTTCTTTTGTGGAGGCAATAATACAAGGATTATCTCCCCGCTGACGATAGACGTTAAATCAAGAAAACTTACCAGCAGAGAGGTGATGGAGGGCTCACCGAAAAGCCTTGGGATTTGGGGTCAAAATGTTGGCCCGCAGATCTAATGCTATGTGGGACATCCAGTTGGGGACAAGAGAGGCAGCACCGCGAAATCGGTGAGGCTACAAACTGAATATATGGATACCCTGAAAAACCGAATTACATTGCTTGGAGTACATCATCGAGAACCATTTGGGGATCTTCTTTTCAGACTTGTGGAGGAGGTTTCCCACATCAAAAGCAAAACGGGCATTGTAGACTGTGACTGAGCACATGGTAACATTGACCCACATGACGTTCAATGAGATACCCAATGTGTTGAGCTGCAGATGGACGAAACATCTTTGAGGGTCGCCGTCTTCACTGCTGGTCATGTGGTGTCGCGGACCATCTGGCGAAGTTATGTCCCAGAAGAATCTGGCACCACAACCATCAATAAGTACAGATGAGAAAGAGGAACCATGGAAGAGGTACCTAAGAAGTACGCCAATGGTCCAGGCGAATCGACTTTGGTAGCGAGGAGGGGAGCCAAGGTAGCAACTCCGCCTCTCCAGCTGGATGTGCTGCGAAACCAACCCAAAAGCAGCAGCAGAGGCAACAAAAGCAGCAGCCACAGGCAATACAGGCAGCAGTAATGACAGTCAGATTAGCGGAAGCACCGACAGTGGCGGCGGCGGCGGCGGCGGCCGGAACAACTTGAGAAGCCACAGCAAACTGAAGATGTGGATCAGGATCTGCAGCAACAGCTGCAGCAACGGCAGCAGGATGAGTTGAAGGAGAAGGAGGTGGAGTTACAGCAACTTAATTTATAAATGGAGGTGGAGGAAATACCCCCATCTTGATCATCTTCACTGAAAAGTGGGAGGAACGAAGAAGACGAAGATGACAATAAGGTGACCAAGTAGAAGAAATCTTGTCGAAGGAGGGCGGAGAAGGTCCTGGTAGCAGCCAAGACCCAATCCGCACCTGCTTCACCAGCAAGAAACGTGTATCAGCATTTGCCAGGTAAGGGCTCCGTCATCTCCCTCTCCTTCGCCCACTGCCGCACAGAAGGAGAAAAAGAAAAAGACTTTCCCCAAGGTGGAGAAACTGCTTGGTGCACAGACAGATAGGGACCTCTTAGAGGCCATTGTTTAAGTACACTTCTGTGGACAGCAAGTCCATTGAAGATCCGCGCAATTTCCCTCGGAGTGATCACCCTCATCAGAAACACTGGGGATAAACTCAGTGTGGCACCACTTGGCGGAGAAAAAATATGGCCCAGATCGAGTTTTCAGAAAAATATGGATCAATTATGTTTAGGGAGAGTCTCGGTTCTACTCTACCCCTCCTTGTACAGTGGTCTAAAAATTGCGTTCCTGGCAGATGTCGGCGGAATTGTCATAGAAGGACAAATTATGTACAATATTGGTACTGGAAATCTGAGACAATCCATCGGGGTCTTGACCCCTTAGATTTCCGACGTCTGCGTCTAAGGAATTTACACTTAATTAATATCTATTAAACTAACCAATTTGAATGCAATGGGTCTGAGAGATCGGAGTAAAGCTTCCCTCCTGCTTCGTGATCGCTTGTCTTTCGGGGTGGATGGTGGATGGTGGATGTGACTACGATCTACACATTTTTTGCGACGTTAATTTTCGTGTGTTGTCTAGCGACTTTGTCGTCTATTCATCATACGGAGACCAGCTGGCCAGGGGTGTTTCATTGTTAGTTAAACGTTCCCTGGGAACATGAGCAATTATTCATTTCGGTTCGTTGCCGTTTATACGTCCAACGATCAACCGAAGTGTGTCGCCTTTTTTCTTCAGCTGGAGCCGTTTCTAGTGGATTCGTCCTGCTTAGTCAGTCAATGCATCCCGAACAATCTGACTAAAATTTGCTGGAGCCCTATCATGTATGGAGCCCATGCGTTTTCGTATTAGCAGGGATACGTCCCCTGACAGGTTTGTAAGTGTGTTCTGTAGACAGCTCCAGTAAGATGTTCTTGGGCCTACGAATTCCAGCCCACACATCAAACACAAACTGATGGTGGTGTCTAGCCTGTATTGTATCATCTGGATTCCTATCCGCACACAAATGTTGGTTGTGTAAATTTGTTATTCCATCTCTCCCAAATTACCGAATCCGTAAACAAGAGTGAAGTTAAACAATGGATCGACAGTTTGTGCAATAAACCATAGGCAAAGGTTCCCCCGTGGTGAGTGATCAGATGGCGAAAGACCGTGCACAGGTTACAAATGATACGGATACAGGAACTATTTCTGAAGTATCTTCTATGCGGTACTATGGGATGTACGACATTTAAGGGTCTCTTGAGGAGATGATTGTCTTCGACAGCTGGTATAACATGGTCTTCATGTTCAGGCGTACAAGTGGATCTCGGTTTTCCACCATCCATAGTTTGTGGTTGCACGGATTCTATCTCAGCGACGCAACGATAAACAGCAGCAAAGGTTGAATGACTCGGCTGCCATCGGTCTGGAAACGCAATCTGATGCAGTCGTGGGGCCTCCCGTCCATAACACATTCCCGCGGCCGTGTATAAAAATCATATCTACCTACTCACGAAATGAATATCCTGTCAATATTAAACAGAACAGTTTCCACTTAACTCATTACTACACGAGTTAATTGTTGAAGACACACTAACCAGAAATTTAAACGAATGACATATGTAACTTATATGACAACACATCGTTATCTGCCGTAAACTTTAAACTCAAAAATACGGATTTGCGGATATATGTTTATGTGAACTTTTGTCCTTGATTTGGTTTGAGGAAGCTGCCACCAAAGTTTTTAAAATTATTTTGGATACACTATATATATATATATATATATATATATATATATATATATATATATATATATATATATATATATATATACGATGCGATGAGAATGAAAGTAATATATAAATTCCAACGTTCACAGCATTAATCCAAAAGAGGGCTCGATACCGATAGTATTGTTGCATCTTTGTAGTGATTAAAATAGTTTTGTCTATATGATAAAATTATAATAAAGGAATAATATATATATATATATATATATATATATATATATATATATATATATAATAAATATACTTAATACCCTAAGCCGACAGTACAACTCGGAGTTGTTGAAAGAAATACATCTTCAATATGAAAATGTACTTAATTCCTTTCCAATATGAAAATTAAGAAATTTATCTTCAATATTAAAATTGCAGAAAAGCATTTTCGGCATCTAAAAGAAATAAATGCCTTTTCAATATACGAATATAAGTAATAAATTTTTAATGTGAATATACGAAATGCATTTGCATTTTGAACATGTACAGAATGAATTTTCACTATGAAAATTCAAGAAATGTCTTTTCAGTTTGATAATGGTCAATATTCCTTTTCAGTGTTCTCTCTGTGCATATTGCAAGACCGGAATAACTAGTCCACACTGATTCAGGTTTGGAATCAAATTAACTACTGTAGAATATTTTGGTTACGCTCGAAAGAAGAGTTTTTGTACTTGGTTAGTGTAATTGATGTATTAGGTTGGTGCAAAAATAATGACGTAATAATGTCGTTTTTTGACGTATTTTTAACGTCAAAAAACGACATTATTACGCCATTATTTTTTAACCAACCTAATAAAAATGGTGTCAAGTAAAGTGAACCTATTCTCCATTTTCCTTTCAGTTTCATGCCTTTATGAACGATGACCAGGGTATATATATATATATATATATATATATATATATATATATATATATATATATATATATAAGAAAAACAGACCACTTTAAAGTACCATTACAATAATTTATTTCACCAAAATCCTTTTAAAGGACTCCGGATCATCAGGTAACACTTCCAATATCGAAATGAAAAGAAAAATGAGATTAAAAATTGATGGGTAGTGTAATATTTGTAATTTAACAGGGGGGGGGTTGAGGGTTGTAGTTAAAGAGACAAGGTAGAGTATAGGGAGGGGTTAATTTCATATCTCTCTTAAGCGTGCGTTATATTGCGGTAGGAGGAGTGACGGGACCTTGACCTATTTAGATGGTTAACTTAACGGAAATGATAGTGATGTGAAAAGAAAAGGAAAAATGGAAAAGAGTGAGGAGACAGAAGACAGTAATACAGATATATACAATTGAGTGTTACGACAAGGAGAGAGGGGGAGAGGGAAGTAAATCGAAAGAGGCTGTAATTGTGTTATAACAAATTTATGTAAAAGATAGATTTCAATGCTTGATAGAAATTTAGATGTTTAAAAAAATGCTGTTTTAGCATCAGAACTCTCGCTTCGGCGAATCAGAACTTTGTGTGAAAATATCAACTCGACTGAAAGATAAGTTGATTCTCTTGGTTTGATCTGTTTTTATATATATATATGTATTCGCCGCACCCTCTGTTCTTTAATGAACCCTTCCCCTTTGTTAAATGAATGTTCTTTTTTTTCTTTCTTTATTCCTTTATATATATTTATAAATAAATGTTATATTTTGAAATCCATCGTCTTGTGTCTGTTCTTCGTTGATTTCCTTGTATCGCTTCCATTTCTGAGTGAAGACCGAGAAAAAATCCCACGTTTTCCTTTTTTTTTAAAAACCCGTGGTTCATCTATATGCTACAAGTTCGTAACAATATATATATATATATATATATATATATATATATATATTCGATATCGTAGTATGCTAAGTAAGAATAATAATAACGACACAAGGATTTATTTTTCATTTTTAAATACAGTTTATTTCGTCGACTGACTTGCACACTACACTTTTCTTTAAACAAAATAAACACTAATATAAAACGGAATGTTTCCTCAATGGAGATTCATTTAAAATAACGTTTGAAGTAATACGCATGTATGTATGTACGCCTTGCAAATCAGCTGCTGGTTTGAAGAGACATCTTCGAAGGCATTCGAGAGGAAACAATGATCTAGATTGAATATAGATGTTGATGGGCAAGGCGGCAGTCATCTGGGAAGATGGGGCAATCAACGTATATGTATGTATGTATATACTCACAACAGTGTACTAATTGTTACTGAATGCAAAACTTAATAAAAAATTTAAGAAGAATAAACCTTGAAAATCATTTTTTCTTGGATTTCAAAAGATATTGGATGCTTAAAATGCTAAAACACGCAATTCAAGAAATATTTCCACCAGTCAAAAAAATAAAAAATAAAAAATAATAAAACGAAAACTTTAAAGCTTTTTTTATATGCAAATCTCCTTTAAGTGGTTCTCCAGGTGAAGAATATAACATGCATATTTCAAGTAAAGTTTCGCTATTATCAAAATAAGATTATTATTCTTGTTGAAAAAGCAAAATCTGTCAAGAGTTCAAACATAAAACGAAACCCCAGTCGAAATAAATTAACTAAAATCTTAATTGAGTGATTAATTAATAGATTTATTCTCTAAACCCTTTAACTTTCCTCATATCAAATTTATTTTGTATATCATTCGTTCTTTGCTTTGATTCGTCCGCAAAACAACAAACATTTTCGCAAAATAAAAACAGCAATCAAAATTCCAATGACAGCAGACGACAATACAAAAGCCAAAATATCTAACATAAAATATTGATATAAAGGCATATCCTGACAGTACGATCGCAGAAAACCGCCGCCATATTTGATTACGTCATTTACAAGACGAGCTCCTCTTACAGACGGATGTTCTGGTCGAGACTTGAAAATATTGCTTGCCATTTGGATATTATTTTTATATTTCGGATTCTCGATAATGTCGTTGATATTTGCAACAAGATCTTCCAAAGAGTAATTAAACATATCCATCGAGATACCATATCCTTTGCTTTCTATTCTTCTGCCATTGTGGGGCTGGTCAGAAAATACTGGAAAACCTAACATAGGAACTGCGTGATACAAACTTTCAAACTGTCCACTATTGCCACAGTGAGTGATGAAGAGTTTCGTTTTCGGATGGCCTAATAAGTCATTTTGTGGCATCCATTTGGTAATAAACACATTAGGGAAAGAATAACTTGCATCTGACCATTTCCAGACAACATCGTATTTTATCTGCTTAAAAGCTTCTCTCATTTTCTCAAGATGCTCTTTTGGAAGTAAACTTACCAAAGATCCAAATGAAACAACTATAATCCCGCTTTTTGAAGAATTAACAAATTTAAGCAAATCTCCTTTAAGTGGTTCTGCAGGTTGAGCGCCCATCCCTCCTAAATGTTCTACGTTGGGCAATGTTGGCACTGGATAATCTATCAAAATATCAGTTTCCACAATATGCAAAGCGGCTTTACGTAGAAGTTCTTCAAAAGGGATATCAGGTTTATCCGGGACATATGTCTTGACACTTTTCTCCAGGGCTCCTATAGGAGGAGTGATATAATTTAGTATATGAAAATAAGTATTTTGCAATCTTTCTAAAAATGACATTCGTTCAGGAAATGATGTGAAAATATACGGAGATGCTGAATAGACCCAGTGCGTTCGCTGGATTGTCGGTTCATTCATAGCGCCAAAGAGTATGAACGGAGTTGATAATTTATATGGGATTATTGTTAGACAATTGTTCATGTAAACATTATTAATGACTATTAAAGACGCATTGAGTGACTTCAATAATTCAAACCACGTTTCGTCTAACAGAAAATCCTCACATATTTTCCACATGATCTTCTGCATGTCAAGTAATGTATGAGTGCCATCTTTGGAAAAATGATTCATCGCAACTCTAGAGAATTCTGCCATTTGAATTACTTCTTTTTGACGTAGATGAATGCCCTCTGAAGTTTTTAGCAACTTGGATAGTTCGTCCGGAACAAAAAAGTAAGAGTTGTGTCCTTTTTTATAAAGTTCTTTGGCCAAGAAAGTCATCGGATATATGTGACTGTAAAAAGGCAGACCGAGAAAGATGATGTTGTCGCTTTTGATTGGACCGGCCATGAGTAGAAAGAATATTCCGGATAAAATGAAATAAACTGCCTTCATTTTGTAGATATTGTCGAGACGTGACCTACAATTTAGAAAAGGGAATACTTTACAATATGACAAATAACAATGAAGTCATTTGCATAAAACAAATTAAATATAATAATACAGGCCTATGAATAGAAAAAGTAGTTTTGCGATGAACAGCGCAATATAGAAGGTTAACCAGAGATTTTATTTGCTGTAAAATAGAGACAGGTAATCTGTTAAATCCGCCGTGTTGTTTGTCTTCTTATTTATTTCTCGTTTGCTCTTAGAGTCTTCTAATCTCCCAGCGTCGAGAGTTCGACTATACTACACGGTCCCTTTTTCATACTGTGAGGGACAATTCCAGGTTGGCAATTACTCGGTGATTTTATGTAATGTAAAATACTAGTATGTATGCTGTTACATCCTCATGTTTTCTCATCTCTTGCTTGCATCTTATTTCTACGAGAACCTTCTATTCTCGCTACGTCGAGAGTTCGAATATGCTACAACGTCTCTATTTATACTTTGATGGAAAACGCCAGGTCGAAAATTAACCAGTGATTTTATTTCCGGTAAAAGACAGACATGTGTGCAGTTACACCGTCATTTTTCACATCTCTTGCTGGCATCTCGTTTGTACGAGAGTTTTCTAATTTCGTTACGTCAAGTTTACTGCTGTTTTGTATATAAAACTCCCAACCTGGGCACCTCGAGGTGTTGTAATGGTTAGCAAGCTTGCCTCGCTAAAACAATTACGACTGATTCGTGAGTTCGATTCTTACTGAGTACCCCATGCTTTCGGCCTTGTGCCACATCTGAGCTACACTTGGAAAATAACCATACTTCTTCTACAGCCTCTGGATACTTCTGATTTGCTGATGGTTAGCAAGCGTGTCTCGCTAGAGAAATTACGACTGATTAGTGAGTTCACAGGGTGCGCCATGCCTTCGGCTTTCTGCCACGTCTAAGCTACGCTTGGAAAATCGCTATAAAATTCCGAACTTTTCTCTGGTTCTGCTGGTCTTTTTAAAAGTATTTTTTCAACCAATTCTACTCATTTCTAAAGTCGGCAAAATTATGATAAATTCTAAAACGATTCACAGAATTTTACAAATCTGGTCTGAAATGCAATTATGGATATTGAGAAGGAAATTGAATGATAGTGAACGTCAAATTCAAGCTATATGAAAGGTAATATTAGCCTTATAAGCAAACACACGGCATTCACTGACCGTGCAGCCAGTTCTGCTGTCGACTGAAATTTATAAAATCTTTATTAAAATAATTTCTGAGAAAATAGGTTTCCACTGTTATCGCTCCTTCCATCAATGAATGGTAATATTAGCCGTTTAATTATAAGGAAAGATTCAGTATTCATGAACCAATCATCTAATGATACTGTTGGTTTTAATTTATAAAATCTTTCTCTTAAAACAATTTTCAGGAGAGCAGGTTTCTCAAGACCACTAATTCTTATCGCTCTTTTTAATATGGATGGAGGTTCCCATCGTAAACTTTTGTTCGCAGTGGTATGGAATACGAACAACTTTATTATGTCTCTATTTTCGATTTATAAAAATATTACCGGCAATACATTTGATACTCTTTCAAAAAACCTCTTTACAAAAATACTTCAATAAAAATTGATATACAAACTGATTTCTTACAAAGAACACGTATTATATTCATACGAACCTATCCTAAATATTTGTCGGTATTAAATAACCCACTGAGATTGATATGCTGTAAAACAAAATAAATCTAACCTAATGATTAAATTCAGAGGGAGTTCTAAAGACTTTGGCCCGTATTGTATATTCGGAATTAATCCGTTGAAATAAAAAAATGATTTATAGGTTCACATAAACAAATATTGTGTGAATGGTTATACACTAACGCAGACAAAAGTAATTGTACGTGGAAAATAGAGAAAAGATTATTTCAAAAAAATAAAATAAAAAAAGCAAATACAGATAAATATCGTAAAAAATTAAAAAAAGAAATTCGATTTCGCGATAAGTAACAATAAAGGTCGTTCAAAATCGTCCTCTTTCCTTATGAAAGGAATCCCGATATTTTAATTGAAAGACACCCAACGCACACACTCATATATATATATATATATATATATATATATATATATATATATATATATATATATATATATAGTGAGAGAGAGAGAGCGAAAGAAGAGAAGCTAATATCAGATAGATAGATAAATAGATAGATAGACAGACAGATATATATGAATAGACTAAGATAGTTAGATAGATACGAATAAACTGAGATAGGCAGATACGAATAGACTAAGATAGATAGATACGAATAGACTGAGATAGATAGATAAATAGATAGATAGATAGATAGATAGATAGATAGATACGAATAGACTGAGATAGATATGAATAGGCCGAGATAGATATGAACAGGCATAGCTAAATTATGAAATATATAAAACGAAAATGAAATTCAATCTCGCGACACCTAATTTATTTAAAATCGCCCCTTTATATCGACAATGAATACATATTTAGGAAATTATGATTGAACGCAAAAGTTAGATACATAGATAGATAGATAGATAGATAGATAGATAGATAGATAGATAGATAGATAGATAGATAGATGGATGGATATTAAGACTTTATGCTGTGTAATGTGGAAATATATGTAATTTTTGACTGGACGCAAAAACTTTGATATGAATGAATATGGTTGGAGCATGAAAAGAATAGTCGAAGAATATGAGAAACCTATGTAAATCTAAAGCAAAAACAGTCATATATATATATATATATATATATATATATATATATATAGAGAGAGAGAGAGAGAGATAGATAGAGAGAGAGAGAGAGAGAGAGAGAGAGAGAGAGAGAGAAAATGTGGTGATGGAATAGAAAATCAACTCTTATGTTGGAAAAGAGTTCGTCTACTTTGTGTTAAGAAAATCTAAAATCTATGTTGCAGTCAGCCTCGAAATATGGTTATTGTTCACGCTTTCCTACCAGCCTCGACTAATCACAACTATTCTTACCCCAATAAAAGAAATTTACATTAGATCACAGGATTAATTTTAGCGCTTCAAGCATGAAGAGTGGGTGTGGGCTTTGAGAGTTGTGATATGAATTTTTTACCCTTTTGATTTTCAAATCTGAAATTGTCTGAAATTTGAGCTCGTATTATGTTTATCTTTTTTTATTATTTTATTTTATTTTATTTGTGGACATTGTTTCAAGCTTGAACGAAATCTTCAGGACACGTGTTTTGTGCTTTGGTTTGTGAATTTTTATATACTACTAAATGGCGCTTTAAGTCTAACATTAGTTATTGAGTCACCCTACTAATTTTTGGATAAGCTGTAACGGTTATTTCACACGCACACACACACGCATAGATAGATAGATAGATAGATAGATAGATAGATAGATAGATAGATAGATAGATATGAACAGACTGAGATGGATAGATAGATAGATATGAACAGACTGAGATAGATAGATAGATAGATAGATAGATAGATAGATAGATATGAACAAACTGACATAGATAGATAGATAGATAGATAGATAGATAGATAGATAGATAGATATGAACAAACTGACATAGATAGATAGATAGATAGATAGATAGATAGATAGATAGATAGATATGAACAAACTGACATAGATAGATAGATAGATAGATAGATAGATATGAACAAACTGACATAGATAGATAGATAGATAGATAGATAGATAGATAGATAGAGAATAAGACCTAATAGATAGATAGATAGATAGATAGATAGATAGATAGATAGATAGATAGATAGATATCCAAATGTAATGAGAACGAAAGGAATATAAATTGAAATGTTCACAGCATTAATTAAAAAGAGTACTCAATACCACAAGTAGAGCAAAAATTATTTATTATAAATTGTTACATACATATTTTTTTCTGTATGTAACAATTTATAATTAATAATATATATGTATATAGATAGATAGATAGATAGATAGATAGATAGATAGATAGATCGCTAGCTAGCTAGCTATATAGACATAGATATGAACAGACTGATAGATAGATATGAACAGACTGATAGATATGAACAGATAGATAGATAGATAGATAGATAGATAGATAGATAGATAGATAGATAGATCGACACGTAGAAAAAATGTGAGATTAGACATGTAAATGAGTGAAATTGAGATTGCAGCAACCGATCGGAAAAAAAATATAAAAAAAATAAAATAATAAAAAAATAACTATTGAAAGATTATGAAGTATTTAAAACCAAAAAGAAATCCGGTCTCGCGATACCTAAGAATTAAGATTAATTAAAATTGTCCTTTTTACATCAACAATAAAATCATAATTTTTTTTTAAATTTTGATTGAACGCAAAACCTACTGAGGTAGACATGGATATGAGTGGAGCATACAAAGTATAGTAGGAATATATGAGAAACCCGTGTAAATCTAACGTAAAAAATACTGATAGATAGATAAATAGATATGGTGACGAAGTAAAAAAGCAAGTCTTACCTTGGGAAAGAGTTCGCTCTCTTGGGGCTATCTATCGAAAAAGAAAATCTAAATTGATGTCGGCTCAACTTTTGATAGATAGATAGATAGATATATAGATAGATAGATAGATAGATAGATAGATAGATAGATAGATAGATAGATAGATAATGAACAGGATAAGATAGATAGATAGATAGATAGATAGATAGATAGATAGATAGATAGATAGATAGATAGATAGATAATGAACAGGATAAGATAGATAGATAGATAGATAGATAGATAGATAGATAGATAGATAGATAGATAGATAGATAGATAGATAGATAATGAACAGGATAAGATAGATAGATAGATAGATAGATAGATAGATAGATAGATAGATAGATAGATAGATAATGAACAGGATAAGATAGATAGATAGATAGATAGATAGATAGATAGATAGATAGATAGATAGATAGATAGATAGATGAGAAACACGAGTAACGTTAAAAAGAATCAGATACACAGATAGATAAATCGATGTGGTGACGAAGCAAAATAAAAACAAGATTTATGTCGGGAAAGAGTTCGTGCTCTTTGTTCTATTTGTCGAAAAAAAACTAAATCGAGGTCAGGTCATGTTCAGCTGGCCTAGAAATATGGTTTACGCTTCTCCTACCAGTCTTGACTAATCACAGCCATTCTCAGAGCACTGAGCACAGCACTGTTTTTAGCGCTTCACACTTGAACAGGTAGTTGTTCTTTGAGGGTCGTGATATGAAATTTTTAACCTTTTGATTTTCGGATCCGGTATTTTATGAGATTGCATTTCGGATTCTGTTTTTTTATTGTATTTGTCTGAAACTCCCGATTTTTATTTACCTCAATTGATAAGAGAAGCTCGTGAAAAAATATACGGAACAGTAGGGAGATATATATATAGAGAGAGAGTTTCATAGATAGATAGATAGATAGATAGATATATAGATAGATAGATAGATAGATAGATAGATAGATAGATAGATATAAACAGACTGGGATAGATAGATAGATAGATAGATAGATAGATAGATAGATAGATAGATAGATAGATAGATCCACACGCAGACAAAAATATGAGATTGTACACGTAAATGAGAAAAATCAAGATTGTAGAAAGCGGCCGAAAAAACGAAAAAAAAAACTATTGAAAGATTATGACATGTTAAAAACTGAAATGAAATTCAATATCGCGGCTCCTAAGATAATAAAATTTATTTAAAATCGTTCTTTTACAAAGATATCAAAAATAACACAAATCGGGATATTTATGAAATTTTGATTGAACTCAAAACTTCCTTAGATACATATGTATATGACTGGAGCAAACAAAGTATAGTAGAGAGTTATGAAAAACCTGTGTAATTCTAACGCAAAAAAGAAAGACAGGTAGATATACAAACAGATAAATAGTTAGATGAAGAAGAAAACCAAATCATACCTCGGCAAAGAGATCGTGTTCTTTGTGTTATCTGCCGAAAAAGAAAATCCAAATCGAGGTCAGCCTCGAAATACGGTCATAGTTTAAGATTTACTACAAGTCTCAACCAATCACAACTTTTCTTACCCCAAGAAAAGATCCCTAATTTGGAAGACAGGATTGATCATATATATATATATATATATATATATATATATATATATATATATATATATGTGTGTGTGTGTGTGTGTGTGTGTGTAAAGAGAAAGATGGAGAGAGATAGGAAGAAAGATATGGCGGTAGTGATTCACAGATTTAACAGACAGAAATAACTTAGAAATTGGTAGTTAGCAAGATAAGAACTACATTTAGTGATAAAACAAACTAAAAAATCTGTCAAACATTGTTCCGACTGTAAATCATCTTCGATCTGCCATTTCACAAGAATAGTAACATCAAAAATGTATTTTCTTACTTTTACAAACTTGTGAAATATCCGAAAATAACATATTTTAACGGCTATATATATATATATATATATATATATATATATATATATATATATATATATATACATTGTCATCCACAAATAGACTGTTTCGCTGTATCACAGCTCATCAGTGTGGCTAGACGTCCTGAATTGGCGTCTACCCCTAGGCCGTTGGCGCACGGCAGTGATGAAGGGGAATTTATGTGTATTTATTTTTAGATAATCACACATTGACTGACAGAACTCTATTCCGAAGAGTTTTGCATTATTAGCCGTAATAGTCACTGTTTACAAACCCACTCTTCCTCCACAATACATTTTTCAGGAGAATATATAATGTCATCCACAGACAGACTGTTTCGCTGTATCACAGGTCATCAGTGTAGCTAGGATCAAAACCCAACTGAATTGGCGGCAGTCGTGGATTCTACCACTTAGCTGTTGGTGAATTTAAGCGTATTTATTTTGACTGAGAGAACTCATATATATATATATATATATATATATATATATATATATATATATATATATATATATATATTAGGTTGGTGCAAAAATAATGACGCAATAATGTCGTTTTTTGACGTTAAAAAATACGCCAAAAACGACATTATTACGTCATTATTTTTGCACCAACCTAATAATGAAGAAAAAGAAAAAACAGTAAGATATATAATCCGGTGTCGTTATTGATTAAAATTAAAATATGTTTTTTCGCTACACAGTAATAACCATGTTTCAAAAATGGAAGCTAAAAGCTTCAAATTTAATTTTGTAATTGAATTAAAAACATTAGTTCCATTTCATTTTCAAAAATTCATCCCTACCCTACCTAAACATAACCCCCTTTTTCGAACGTAACTAATAACTGATACAACAAAAGTTAACATGAAAAAAAAAATTAAAAATGAACACACTACCACACCTTATCTGAATGATTGAACCTCTGTGTATCCTTGGAAACAGTGAATTATGATTTTTCTGTGGCTTTAAAACTCAGTAAGTTTTTAAAAACGAGTTACTCCAAAATTCGCTTTTTTCAGGAGGGGGTGAAACTCGTAGACTTTTGTTCAACTTACGCATGTGTGCTACTCCTGAACCTCGATATCCTTCGAGTCTTTCTTTATACACAGACATTTTTGGCAGTTTTCTGTCAATTTTTGCAGTATTAATCCAGGTTCATGTTGAAGTTTTGAAAGTATTCTTTTACGCATTTCAATATCCTTGGCCGAAACTTACCATTGTACAAAAATAAGTTACTTGAAATTGTCCGGAGTTAATTCTGCCAACTTAAAGTCGTCGCAATGTTTGTTCACGATTGCAGTGAACTTGGAGTAGTCCTCATTTTCACCTTTTACGAGGTTAAAACATTTCCACCTTTTGTGAAAAAGTGACGTCTTTGGACTGAAGAGCTCAGTAAGACATGTAGCTGCTTCGTCAAACGTTAAATCGTTTGTCTTTTTTGGCAAAATGTAATCCACAAATGTTGTGTATTCCTCTGTTCCCAATTTCCTGAGTAATAGACGTAGCTTCTTAGTTACCGTCCAGTTTTGGCAATCGATGTTGAAAATGTCTTCATGACGTCTGAAATAGTCCCCGAAATTTTTATCCACTTCTAGAAAGTATTTGAATGTTTCTATCGTGTTCCACGCTGCGTCTTAGGAAAAAGTCGCCTCTTTTTCGATATTTTGTTGTTTGTTACCTGCTACCTTTAATATTAGTTCCTGGAGTTGCATTTGTCTTTCTTCATGTCTTTCTTCATTTTTCATTTGTCTTTCTTCCATTCTTTCTTGGAATTTTAGTTGCTTTTCATGCCTTTCTTCACTTTCCTTCTGTGTTTGTAGTAATTGCTTTTGCAACTTCTCCTCCATTCTTTCTCGGAGTTGTAATTGCTGTTCATTTTGGTATTCTATACGTTCTACTCAAATACTTTTAAAATCCTCCATGATAAGACTCTTACGAAAAACTCGATTTTCCGTATTTTAATCCTCGTAAATCTTTGTCGCCCAGTTGTTGTGGACACTGGCAAACGACAAATTTTTCTTTTTGAGTCTCCGAGAAGTGCAAATCCTCGTCGCCCAAGTTGTTGTGGTCGACGAGAGAGAAAACTTTTTTTTTCTTTTTTTCCGTGTGAGTCCGAAGGCCTTGTCGCCAAGTTGTGGATTCCAGGATGAAATAAATAACAAACGCCAAGAAGAAATATAGGAAAATAAATGTATTAATGTAATAATACCAACTGATAATGCAGGTTAGTAGTTCCAGGAATGCGGGTTAGTAGCAAACATATATATATATATATACAGTCTTTGGTATCGACGTATCGCTGTATGACTTCTTACTGAGTCTACGTGCTTGCTCACTGTAACTCTTGCTCGCTACGTTCGTGCGTTCGTTCTCGTTCGTTCTCTCGGGTATTCACTAGCAGTAGTATATGTATACCCTGGGTGAGTCCATTTGTGTAAAAAGGGGAGAACCCCATAACAATATATATATATATATATATATATATATATATATATATATATATATATATGTGTGTGTGTGTGTGTGTGTGTTTGTGTGTGTGTGTGTTGTGGTGTCCCTCTAATGAGTCTATTGTGGACTCTTTCGCTTACTACAAAATTAGTAGGAAAGTAAGCCTCGGGGGAACTGATGTATAAATTATTCTACAGAGGTTGTGACAATTCGCAACTGCTGTCGAACTCTCTGCCTTTGGGCAGAGAGGAACCCGGATGTGGCTGTGCCGAAGGGCAAAGTCCAGTCCGGGGAGGTAGACAGACACGAACCCGTTTCTGCTGGTTCTACGGGGATTTTTGGCCAAGCCTACGGGCTCGGATGACCTACGATAAATTCGGCCTTGTGCCACATCTACCCTCGTTGGGAGAGGAGCCTACTAAATATCAACAGTTGTAGAGATTGAACGCTGGTCAACCGACACGCACACACACACACACACACACACACACACACACTCCCTAGTCGTGTAATATTCTTCTGTTGTATTTACTGTTCAATACACGATTTATCTGCAACCTCTTGTTTTGTTATTTCTTAACCATTTACTTGACGAAGGATTCGAAGAAACGAACTTCGTTAAATGATATATATATATATATATATATATATATATATATATATATATATATATTGCCATTGTCTATAACACTGGTGATGAAAGGAATTTTACACAAAACTCTACAACAAAAGGATATCCAGTGTTAATTACAACACTGTCAATGAAAAAAAAGAAACTCCGCAAAACAGTATGACTTCTAAGATTTCAATTCAGTGGTTAGGAAGAAGATTGGTGAACCTTGTTTTTTTTTTTCTATTCCAATAGGACAATAAAAGGACTGTACAAGTCAAAAAGACTAATTGTTTTCACTAATAAGGTAAAATAAAAATTTACCCCCTCTCTCGCTTTTAAATTTTTCTGAAAAAGAATTGTTCAACTCAAACCACAAGTGGGGGCTGTGGGTGTTGAATAAAAAGAAATGCGCCTGAGCAAGCGTCTGCAACAGGGATTGGCAAGCCGCCCAAGTAGACGGGTATCCTCGAATACGAGTGGCCAGCTATACACATTTATTTATTTACACAGATGTTCCTGAAATTCGATCATGAAAATAATACTTAAATTTTTAATTAGTTTTTTTTTTTTCTTGGGTTTTCCTGATAACTACAATCTTGAAAGACTTAAATGCACCAACAATCGCCATATTGAACCCCCGTTCATCTTTTGTCCCAACAATTACCAGTTATCTCATTCTCTTTCATATTCAATATCTATACACCCCCGACACACGCGCCCTGCGATCCAGTGGCATTGTCGTCTTGCTTGGGGGTGAAATGATCGAAATAAAAAACACTCATAAGAAGTGCTTCTCATAAAGAGTAGCGGCAAAAGTCCGTGCTACATTTGATTTGCATTCAAATTCTACATATTTTATTTCGAAACTTCAATCTTTTATTGGCTGCCCGAGATAACAGATTATTATTATTCTCAAAGAATGGACTTTGATAAAAATAAAAACTTCCTAGGTTTCATCCGTTCACTATTGAATTGGCTAGATGTAGCCGTAAGTTCTATGTTAAAAGTTTCTTCTCCCGCATTTACCACTGCTGGAACCCTCGCCTCCACGCTTTCCAGCCAACTTTGATGTTCAAAAATTTTAATACAATGTCAATCGCTATCTACCATCATCTAGATTACTCTTCTATTGTTGCTATTCTTTAATGACGTTTCTCTTTTTTTCTTATTTTTCACACTCAATGACCTCTTGTGTCTTAGTGGCTTTATTGTCTTTTATGTTAAGATATGATTTTTAAAATATCAAATTTTAACATTGAGTTGACATCATCTGTGCCGCGTCACTTCAGGACATAAGAGATCATGGCTCTCCACAAAATCATACCCCGTGGAATCTAAGGCAGTTTCCCCCCCCCCTTTTGCTATCGCTCATGCCCTCTGTCCTGCCATCTATTCACGCAAGCTCGTGATTTAAGTGGCACGCTGCCTTCACCATTCTCTCGGTTGTTTTTTCCTGATTTTGAGTAGATAACCTCAAGAAGTCACCTTCCTGACAAAATGGTAAGGTTCGAACGCGGGTCTCATGGTGAGACAAGCGAACGTTCTAACCAGTCGGCCACGTAGATACCTATCTACGCAGATATCCCATACGAAACTAACGAGCCAAGAAAAACTTATTAATATTACAAGACATAATTTGTTAGGTGACGTTATAATCTGAGATAATATCGGGAAATCTTAAAAGGATCTCAACTTTGGGAACATACGTAAGATTAGATAAACTTCATGGAAATATATGGAGCCATAAGTGGAGTAATGGATTACGACTTGGGAATTAGGAATCAGAGAGCTGTGTTCGAATTCCAGTCGAATTGCTAAATTTCCTTGTTGCTTATTCCCCCAGTCCGTGGAAATGTTTAGTATTCTTCTGTAGAAACATATATCTACTGCCATTAGTTTTCTCTTTATCCGTGGGAAAATTGTTCAACATTTACGGCCATTTTAGAGGATGGATAACACGTAACAATCCTGCACCCTTTTCTTTGTCTATTTTTCAGCACTTTGATCTGCTTTTGAAATGCACCTTTCTTTAATCCAATGCATGTTCGGATCTCGATGTCGCAATTTCCATCCTCTATCAAAACGCTTCCCAGATATTTCAACTTCTTGGCCTACTTGATGATTTGACTAGAATTTGTATTGCTTTTTTTTTTAAATTAAAAAAGATTTAAGCAGACATAGTGTTGCATGGATTTACTTATAACGTGACTTACGGCAACACCACGTTGCAACACCGGTCCCAATAGGATATTAAGCAACGTCGAGCTTGGTCAGTACTTAGATGGGTGACCGTTTGGGAATATCAGGTGCTGTAAGCTTCGATATGCACGTAGTGTAATGAAGCATGGCTCAGAATTTTTAATCGGAAATCTGAGTTCCAATTCCAGGTGAAAGAACTCCTTCTCCCCCCTCAGCTATGGATTAACTAGTTAGGTATGTATCACAAAATCATTATTATCTCCCCAAATAAAATAAAATTGCATGCAAAATATTTCAATTTTGGCATTATATAACTCATAGAGGTGTTGATATGCCTTTGAACAAAAACAGAAAACTTATAACGATTTTATAATCGTCTTAATAAGTAGGAGACATATTATGCACTGGCCTATTCCTCATTGGGTAACAGGTTACAGCACTGGAAATAATTCTTGTTTTCTTCTTGTTGTTCTTCTTCTATGTGCTGTGTCCCGTCTTGGCGAACATGGCTCTCCACAATTTCCCGTTACTTTCCTACCTCTTTATAAACTGTGTGCCATCCATTTACTCAAGTTCTCTAGGTAGGTTACGCGTCGTTTGCTTCTGTATCTCTTGCCGTCAATCTGTCCCGTGAGTATTAAAAGTGTGTCTCTCCAATGCAGATCTCGTTAGACCCAAGAAGAGCCAAATTGGTAAACTAGAGACTGCTCCGGTATGACTTGTCACAGGAAAATGCATGGGCAAGGTGAACAGAATTTGTAAAACAGGCCAGGCCCTGTACAAAACAACTTAGTTTGCTGCGTTGTTATAGTATGAAGATAGGAAAATAACTGTCAACTTTGAAAATCTTCTTTTTTTTTAATTCTAGGATTCCAAAACAGGTGATTATATGTCATCTGCATAAATACCAACTTGGGAACTGATGACATAGGTGAGATCATTGATAGCATAGGACCAATGATAGAACCTTGGGAGACACCCGAGTAATTGAAAAAAAAAAACATCTGGAAACGACTACGTTCAAAGCAACCTTCATTTCACGATTTAATAGAAATGATCGGATTAAATCAAACATTCGTCTTGTGACACCGTAGCTCTGGAGCTTGCGAAGAAGGCTGCCATGCCAAACCCTGTCAAAAGCTTTCGAGATATCTAGACACACACCTCGAGATTCGCCGTTTTTATCCAGAACTTGATATAGAAATTCAGTGTCCCAAAAACATGCAATGAGTTGAGGACATGTCAAGCGTGTAGCTAGGAAAAGAGGAATAACTCATCGAGAAATCTACATGTGCTGAATCAAGCATGTCCTTCCAATGCAGACCGCGTTAGCCACAAGAAGAATCAAATTGGTAAATGGTTAACAAATTAGGATCAGTACTAGGTTGAAAAGAACTTCACATGCTGGATGTGACAGAAAACATGTACAAACCGCTCCTGTCTCACCTGTCACACGAGAACACACAAGGAAGCAAAACAGAATTTACAAAACAGGCCAGGCCCTGTACAAAACAATTTAGTTTGTCACATAGTTATATTATACTAATTTATGAAAAATATGAAAAATAACTGCCAATTTAATTTTTTTTTATTTCTAGGGCTCCAAAACAAGTGATATATATGAAGAATTAAATTATTTTATATTTTTAATTCGATATACTTTTATTACTTCGTACGTTGTTTTAGTGTGTACTTGAATTTACATAGTTATTCTACTTGTTGAAAAAACGAAAACTATCAAGAGTGCAAATATAAACGAAACGGTGCTACAATAGTATGCTGTCTACTACGGTATGAATTCTACCGTGACCTCACCTCTCGTGCCATTCACCTGAGGACTACCACGATTAATTCTACCATCACCTCACCTCACTTCTCGTGTGTCCTGTCCACATAAAAGGAAGAAAATGGAGCTCCCATATCAGAATCCCCCTAGGCCTGAAACCATTAACATCAGGTGGATAACCTCCTTCAGATTAAAATGTTGTCGAAAGATATTTATAGATAGGTCATTTGGTCTGGGGAAACAGTAGTCGCATTATTACGAGATAACAATCTGCAAGATACACTATAGTGTTAGATAGCGCGGTAGATAGTATAATATAGTATTAAATGAGGTAGACCTCATGCTATAGTCAGTGATACCGCGGTAGACAGCATACTATTGTTGCACCTAAAAATGTTGGATAAAAGATAAAAATACATTAATTCTACCTCATTTACTACTACGGTATGCGGTCTACTATTTATTATACTCGTGCCGTCGAGCTGCGGTCTACCACGATGAATTCTACCATCACCTCACCTCACCTCTAGTGTGTCCAGGCTAAATAAAACGAATGAAATAGGGTTACCACATCAGAATCCCCTAGATCTGAAACCGTTAACTCACCTTTAGATTAAAATGGTGCTGAAAGATTTTTTTTTAACCGAGGAAGCAGCAGTTTCCTTTTTACAAGAGAACAATCTGCTTGATACGCTATAGTGTTAGATAGGTAGGCCGCATACTATAGTATTAAACGAGGTAGACCGCATGCTATGGTAATTGATACTGTGGTAGACCGAATACTATAGTATTAAACGAGGTAGATTGCATGATATAGTCATTGATACTGTGGTAGACCGCATGCTATAGTATTAGACGAGGTAGCCCGCATGCTATATTAATTGATACCGTGGTAGACCAAATTATATGGTAGCACTAACGAAACCTCAATCGGAATAAATTTACTAAAATCTTGAGTGAGTGATTGATTGATAGATTTGTTTTCTTAACTCTTTATCTCCCGGATGATAATATATTTTAATTGGCGTCAGTTTATAATATCAATCGTTCTTTGATTTAGTTCTCCCGATAAACAACAAACATTTTCGGAAAATAAAGGCAGCAATTAAAATTCCAATGACAGCAGACGACAATAAAAAAGCCAAAATATCTAACATAAAATATTGATATAAAGGCATATCTTGACAGTACGATCGCAGAAAACCGCCGCCATATTTGATTACGTCATTTACAAGACGAGCTCCTCTTTCAGCCGGGAGTTCTGGTCGCGACTTGAAAATATCACTTGCCATTTGGATATTATTTTTATATTTCGGATTCTCGATAATTTCGTTGATATTTGCAACAAGATCTTCCAAAGAGTAATTAAACATATCCATCGAGATACCATATCCTTTGTCTTCCATTCTGATGCCATTGTGGGGCTGGTCAGCAAAAACAGGAAAGCCTAACATAGGAACTGCGTGATACAAACTTTCAAACTGTCCTCCATTTCCACAATGAGTGATGAAGAGTTTCGTTTTCGGATAACCTAATAAGTCATTTTGTGGCATCCACTTCGTAAGAAACACATTAGGGGAAGAATAACTTGCATCTGACCATTTCCAGACGACATCGTATTTTATTTGCTTAAAAGCTTCTCCCATTTTCCTTAGATGTTCTTTTGGAAGTAAACTTACCAAAGATCCAAATGAAACAACTATAATCCCCCTTTTTGAAGAATTAACAAATTTAAGCAAATCTCCTTTAAGTGGTTCTGCAGGTTGAGCGCCCATTCCTCCTAAATGTTCTACGTTGGGCATTGTTGGCATTGCATAATCTATCAAAACATCTGTTTCCACAATATGCAACGCAGCTTTACGTAGAAGTTCTTCAAAAGGGATATCAGGTTTATCCGGGGCATATGTCTTGACACTTTTCGCTACAGTACCCATAGGAGGAGTGATGTAATTTAGTATATGTATATAAGTATTTTGCAATCTTTCTAAAAATGACATTCGTTCAGGAAATGGTGTGAAAATAAACGGAAATGCTGAGTAGACCCAGGGAGTTCGATGGATTGACGGTGCGTTCATAGATGCAAGCAGTATGAACGGAATTGATAGTTTGTAAGGAATTATTGCGAGACAATTGCTCATGAAAACACCGTCGATAACGATTAAAGACGCATTGAACGACTTCAACAATTTAAACCAAGCTTCGTCAAACAGTAAATCATCACATATTTCCCACATGATCTTCTGCATGTCAAGTAATGTGTGGGTACCATCTCGCGAAAAATAATTTATAGCAACTTTAGTGAATTCTGGCATTTGAATTATTTCTTTTTGGCGTAGAAGATGAACACCCTCTGAAACTTTTAGAATCTTGGATATTTCTTCCGGAACAAAAAAGTAAGAGTTGTGTCCCCTTTTATAAAGTTCTTTGGCCAATGAAGTCATCGGATGAATGTGACTGTAAAAAGGCAGACCGAGAAAGAGGATGTTGTCACTTTTGATTGGTTCGGCGATGAGTAGAAAGACTGTTCCGGATAAAAGGAGGTAAATCGCCTTCATTCTGTAGATTTTGTCTACAATTAAGAAAAGAAAATATTTTAGATTCAAAAAAAAAAATCTGGATTAAACCACTCGATGATAAATAGTTGATTATAATATACACGCTTTGCTCAAGTTCTCTGTTTTTTACAAATGCTTGTCAGGCAACGTTCGAAAAACTCTACGGATTTCTTACATCTGTAGAATTGTTATAAACTTTCTATAGGCATTAAGAAATTTCAAAATTTGGTCCTAAATAAATTCTGAACTCTGTGGACGAAAGTGAGTGCAAAGAACGTCGAATTAAAGCAATGAATAAATATTTCAAATCAATAAAGATGTAACAGTCAGTTTATCTACCTAGAGTACCACTTAGAGTTAATATGTTCATTACATTTTTTTGAGTAAATGACATTGTTTTGCTTGGATTGATAAGTGTTGAATGAATAATTAGTAGAATCTGTGATAGTAATATCAGTGAAAAACAAAAGACTGACTGTTATGCATTCCTAGATACCTATCTATATAGCTGGTCACTCGTATTCGATATTAACCGTCTACTAGGTCAGTTAGTCAATCCCTATTGCAGACGCTTTCTCGGGCGCATTTGTTTTGATTCAACACCCACAGAACCCACCTGACGTTTATAGTGCGACTATGTTGAGAAAACCTTAGTTACACTTTCTGGGAAAGAGTGTGTTATCTAGTGTGATCAGCAATCTGATCAAGGCCAGCCCATTCAAACACTCAGGCACGATGACTTGTGACTTCTTGCTAGCATAGCTATTGACGGCCCCTAGGGCTACCGTTCACCCAATTTTACTCACCAAGTTTGGGTCAACCCGTTGTATGGTTTTCAGAAACGTGGCGTATACTGGGATCGCCCCACTCCAGATCGATTACCTCAGGAAGTCACCTTCCTAGTAAAATGATAAGATTCGAACCCGGGTCTCATGGTGAGAAAGCGAACGTTCTAACCACTCGGTCACGTAGATATCTATCTACCAAGATATCACATACGAAACTAACGATACAAGAAAAACTTGTTAAATTTATAAGGTATAATTTGTAAGGTGACGTTATAATGTGAGATAATATCGGGTTCTCTTAACGGAATCTCAAATTTGGGAAGATAAGATGAATTTCATGGAAATATATGGAGCTATATGTGGAGTAATGGACTGCGACTCGCATTTAGAAATCAGAGAACTGAGTTCGAATTCTAGTCGAGTTCATTACATTCACTTACGTTCTAATACCCTTGCCAAAGTTATGAATCCCTCTCTCGAGTTAAATAAATAGCAAGAGAGACTGGGTTCTATAGCCTTGGGTGGCAACCGGTCTAGGAGTGAGAAAAAATTTGAATTCAAAATCGCCATCTATGAGTAAATAGTAGGGCAGACTAGAAGGAGAAACCAAATTCACTCCGGAGTCGGAGTCCCTAAGACTCTCCCATGTCATATTTCGTTCTGGCAACTCCTGCAACAGCGTCGGGGCCAAGGTGTATTGACCGCTGCTTTTCTCTTGAACAACCTTGTTGTCGTATAGAGGGGAAATGGGCCACACGGAGATGGAGAACTGTCGATCTCGCATAAAAATCCTACCCAGTTCTTCGGGCGTAAATCCATAATCTCTCGACATCGGCGGATGCCAATATATATATATATATATATATATATATATATATATATATATATATATATAAAGAACAGTAAGATATATAATGCGGTGGTGTTATTGATATTTTTATTTTTTATTTTTACAAATAATATATATATATATATATATATACATATATATATATATATATATATATATATATATATATATATATATATATATATATATATATATTACATGAATAATTCATACAAAAAACAGATATAGAAACCCGAACCTGTAGATGAATGTTATTCATTCATCTACAGGTTCAGAGTTAATGTACTTTATTAAATTTGTTTGCCAAGATGTATACTCGCCATTTATATCATTAACTTCTATATCTATTTTTTGTATGAATGATTCATGTAATGTAAATTGAACTGCATCACATACTTGATTTAATGTAGTTAATGGCGAACTCACTTTGCTAACAGATTAAGAAAGCGTTAACTCACTGACCACTCGCTGAACGACACGATCCTTGCTTTTATTAACTGTACGGTGGATTAGATGTTCGGTCCATATTGCTTGCAAAAACTTTTCGCAAAAATATCTACCATCCTGAGTCATAGATGTTATTTTTTCTCAATTTCGCGTAAAATTCCAAGACGAAAATTAATGTGATATTTTTCGAAAGATGTTTTATTAAATTTGTGTGCTATTATTAACAGTTAACAAATTTTACTGATTTAGTCTAGTTTACGATATTAATTAAGCTGCATTATTTATATATATATATATATATATATATATATATATATATATATATATATATATATATATATATATTGTAATTAGGCAGCAATCCTTCTTTCATACAAGTTTCATTAAATCTGGCAAACAAGGTGCTTTGATTAAGTTTTTTATATAATTTCTCATATGATCTTATTTTTTTTCCTTTTCAGTAAATAAATTATACAAAACCTGTCCACATGTTTTATTTTTCCGAGCCTTTTCGGTTGTATATTTCGGTCATTTTCAAGGATGGAATATATTTACTGTATATATATATATAAATAATGCAGCTTAATTAATATCGTAAATATATTTACTGGAAATGGATTGCTTTATGTGTGTATTAAGTATTATATTATGTTTTATGTTCAAAATGCAGTAAACCTATTGTTTCCATGGTCATAGTTGATATTACTGAGTGTTGGTCTTTTTGTTTTTATTCATATGGCTTCCATTATTTTTAGCCTTTTTCTACACGATTTTTATACGATGATGTTATATTTGTATTATTAACAAATATGTTAACAAAAATTGCTTAATATATTGTACTGTAATTATCATCTTTGATAATGGCTTATGTAAGCCGAAAGCTTAGATTGGATTAAAAAATATGTATGAATATTGTGATTTTCTTTGTTCGTTTAATGATAATGTTATTAAGCTTATCAGACGTTATGAAAAGAATTTACATAAAATAAATAGACAGCACTTGTCTATATTATTTAATGAAACATGTATGAATATACATACATACATACATACATACATATATATATATATATATATATATATATATATATATATATATATATATATATATAGTACAGGTAATAAATCTGTTGCCTATATAATTCAAGTGCATTCTAGTAATATCGAATATTAAACTGATCCACAATAAATTTATTATAACAGATCATATAAAATCGTATAAAATCCCCCATATGTGGTAGTTTTGGATTTTGGATATGGTGCCGTTTGTGATTGGATGTAGAGGATTTCCTGCTACTTTCTCAAAGAGATTCCTCAAGTGTGCTGGTATCCGAAAGCCAAATAAGGTGATAAAGACTTGTGGCGAAAAAGCGGTGGAAGGCAGTGCGTGGATTACCCAGAAATTCTTATAGAATCGCATCCAAATAACATAGACCGGTTGTAAGGTAACATCATCCAGCTGTTGCGGGATCACCGTTGTGGAAAGGTACAGAGCTTAATGGACCGAAACTTTGCTGAAGCACGGCCCTCAGCTGAAGATTGCAGCTGGTCCGGAGCACTTGATGTGTACACGTGTTTATATATATATATATATATATATATATATATATATATATATATATATATATATATAAACGGTGGTACTCATTTGGAAAAACCTCAATGGAAATATGAGGAAAAAAAAGAAGCAAAAACATAAAACAAGGCGAAAACAATCGTCAAGTGCTTAAGCTCCATGTTCAAAGGAAAAAAACCCAAAACGAGTAAAAAGA